>CAWWDI010000078.1:0-345058 GCA_963942485.1 Pediacus dermestoides | reverse complement strand
GATAACTATTTCTGAAATGTGTAAGAAAAATTGTTAAATATAACTAACGTGTGATTCTTTAAATTTCCATTTTAGGTAAGCCTTGGAATTTGAACGTACGCGCCGAATTGATTCATGTATTGCTGTCAGTTTCAAACTGTTTAAGTTACAAAGAGGAATAGGTTTTTTGATTTTTAGAAATTTTTTCTCTTTATAAAGTGGCTTGTACCATTTCTGCAAATATTTAGAAATATTATAAAGTCTCGAATATAAAAATTTTCAAATTTAACAATAAGAGTTTCAAATTTTCATATACAATTATTAATAAAAAGTAACATCTAAATAAATTAAAATGTGAAACTACCAAGTATATACACGTTACTATATGAATTTGTCATATTAATAACTTTGGATACCTATATAGGTATATTATTTACAGAGTAAACTTTCAAATAAAATATGAAGTGTTAACAATCAAAAATATGTAGGTATTTGATGTGTCCAGTACAATACTTTCTTATGAAAATTATACAACCAACTCAGATAACCTAAACATAGAAGAACACGACAAAAAGCAGTGGATGTAAAGATTACCAAAGTTATTATCATTATTACTATTTGTGCTTTAAATTTGATTATTTTTATGAAATAAAAATATTAGTTTCTTAACTACATTTTCTTTCATGCAAAAACCACTTATGTCCAACAGTTTTATCTTTTTCTAAGGTACCTAATTAAGAAAAAATCAAACATTTTAAGTTAGTATTAATAGCAATTGACAAAAATATATAAATAAGAAAACTAACTATATTATTATTGAAATAAACTGTTTTTTCGTGTTTCCTGAAAATTTATGTTTTTGGGCATATGTTGTTTTTGTAAAACCCATCTCAATTATTCCAAAAAACGTTGTTAAAATATAGCAACATAATCAAAGACGATTTTGAAGTTGGGTTATGTATGTAGAAAATTTCATGAAGAATCGAAAAATTTCATGCGTTGACTCACATTGCCAGTCTATTAGAGGAGAAAACTTTTCTAAAGTGCAACTAAACACACTAAACATTAAATATTTTGGAAATATTTAGGTATAATGGCAAAACTTTCTATTTTCGTATGTACTTAAACTGTAGAAACACCATCCACTACTTTTAAACACATTTGTAAGTTTAACAGTAACAGAACAAATTTTGAAAATTTTGTTTGAACCTATCTAATCCAATATGCAACATACAAGTGTAGTTTGTGAAAAATGTAAAGTAACTATTAACAACGAGAAGAAGATACAAGAAGAAGACGAGGCAGTATTTCCCATCTATCAACAACAACCCATGGAAAATGTGCCTATATATCTAAACAAATATACTCAATGGACATCAGGTATGGATCCTGGTGAGGAAATGGTTCAATGTCCATTAAATCCATACCATAGAGTGTTAAGAAAAAGAATGCCAAAACATTTATGGAAGTGTCGGAAGAGTTCGGTCAGATAAAGAAAAAAAGACTGGAAGTAATTTACATAATATTGAAACACATGTTATTTTTAAATAAAGATTTTAAAAGTATATAAAAAGGTCTTTGTTATTCTCCTTCACCATCCTATGTAGTTATTACTATAAGTATTTATTCTCATTCGGTCAAGTAATTATACAGGGTTGTGTAAATATGTCGGAACACCTGATTTCTTGCTAAACTTTTTATTATCATTATTAATCTTAAAAGAAATATTTGTAGTTTTTTATTCTATTCAGTGACGTACCTACTTTGTTTTCCAACCAGCTACCTAATTTTTCGAGATATGAAGTTATCGACAGTTTTTAATGGATGACCCTGTATATTTTCAAATTTTCAAATAGACAATTTTTCAACAATTACATGATATAAGGTTTGGTGGGTGTGCGACTTGTGGTTTAAAATATTAAATCAAATAAAGAGTACTTATTAAACAATAATTAATTATAGTTATTTATTGCATACGTGTCTTAGTTGTATTTTATCCACTTAAGAAAATTAAACGCTCGACTATACCAGCGGGGACTTTTAAGATATTTTATCCAAGAAATTTTAGAAACATATTTTCAGTTGTAATATAATAAGTGTTTTGGGTTTACCGGTTAAATTCCTCTTTGTAACTTAAACCCTTTTAATTTTAGATACTAAAGAGTTATTTTTTCTTATTATGCAATTCATATGCCATTTAAATTTATCCTTTTTAAACTTAAATAATTTACAAGTTTTATAGAAACACATTTTATTTTTTCTTTAATTTATTAAATCCGTTTTATATTTCTGATTATCAACATCGTCATCACTATTACTTTAATCGTTATACATGCACACGATCAAATATTTGATGATACCTATATTTGAAAAACCAGTGTTAGTGGTAAATACTCAGCTATTGTACACTATGATATAACGTGTGATTCATTAAATTTCCATTTTGAGTTGGCGGTGGAAAAAAAATCATGTCTTTGATTACACCTCATTTCTTTAAATGTCAAAAAAGGTTAGGTTTTCTGGTTGTTGTTTGAAACTGACAGCAATACATGAATCAATTCGGCGCGTACGTTCAAATTCCAAGGCTTACCTAAAATGGAAATTTAAAGAATCACACGTTAGTTATATTTAACAATTTTTCTTACACATTTCAGAAATAGTTATCTTACCCTTCAAAAATTGTACAAGCTATATCTCTGAAGTACCTTTTTTGGTGTTGTTCGTCCGTCATATAACGATCTCATCCTTAGTCAAGTTCATAACCAATCTCGAGTGTAATAGTCATTCCATGTATTCGATATGTGTCAGTTTCTAAACAAATTTTAATTGTTGTAACAACAATACACAATTGTTAAAGTTTTATACTTACTAAAGTTTACCTGTATGCAGAGATTTGTTGTTTTCTACAAAACTGAGTACCTATAAGGTGTGATAGTAATATACATATAAAAAATAAAATTCTGTTTTGCAGTATAGAAGAAGAATCATTATTAGAAATTTTAGTAATATTCGTTAAAGAATTTATGGTCTAATCTTTTTCATTACATAATCCTTATTAAGTTGTTTCAAATAGTTTTTGTCTTGTGTTTTCCCGTTTTATCCAAATTAATCGAAATTTTATATCAATTGCAGTTATCAATACTGAAAGTTATGACACACCATTTTGGGGTTGTACCACCACATTCATTAACTCGTATTTATTATACGAAAATTTTATATCAAAACCTATAATTACATACTTATGATACATATACAGGGTTGGGCATATGTGTGGGAACACCTGATTTCTGGCTAAACTTTTGTATTATCATTATTGATGGTCTTAAAAGAAATATTTGTAGCTTTTTTCACTCTATTCAATGACGTATTTTGTTTTCCAGCGGCTACTCGATTTCTCGAGATATTATCTATGTGATCGGCAGTTTTTTAATGGATCACATTGTATATTTTTAAGTTTTCAAATAGACAATATTTCAACAATTACAATGATATAAGGTTTGGTGGGTGTGCGACTTGTGGTTTTTTAAATATTAAAGAAAATAATTCAATAATAAAATAAAGAGTATTAAATAATAAATAATTAAATTAATTAAATAAAAAATAGGGTAGCTGTTTTAACAACAAAGTACGTCACTGAATAGAATAAGAAAACTACAAAAATTTCATTTAAGAGTAATAATAACAAAAACGTTTATTCAGAAATTAGGGGTTGCCACACATATGCCCAACCCCTGTATAAATTTTCCATAACTATATGTTATTTTTATTGTATACTTATTTAAAAACTTGAATAATTTGTTGGAACATTCCTTTAATTTTAGTTTCTTATACGAAATATAGTAATCCTGATTTTTTCGACTTCCAGTTTTTTTGATCGATTTTGAGGGCTCTTAAATCTGTTTTTAATTATCTTTTGCTATGATAACTGTATTTATATGTGTATTCGCGATAACTGAAGATGTAACCCGATTTCATATTTGAGGGTTTGATCGAAATTTTGGGTCACATATTAAATCTTTTTATTTAGCCCCAAAACAGATGGTACTTACGTGAAGACATTTTTAGGTTTTTTAAGATTATCTTGAAAAGAAAACCATTTACGAGATTTTTCTATAATTCTTGAATGTTGGTTTAGAATAGAACTTTCAACATATTTTGTATCAACTTTTTTGAAATTTCGTCAAAAAATTCTTTCGAAAGAACCCGAATATATCCGAAGTTTTGCATTTATATTAATATAATATGTATGGTTATTAGCTACGGGTTCAGTACTTTCCAAAGATCAGAATTAAATCCGTATCATATAAAAAGTTATGTGTTGGATACAACAGATTTTCTTTATTATTATTATATGAAAGTCAACTGCTTTACTACTACATTGTGCGAGTTTGTGGATTCGCATTGACTGTATTGTATAACGTCTATAATGTTGTATTTAGTTTTGGATTTGTGAATTTGTTACTTATAAGAAAACGATATTTTGTTAATATGAATTGATATTTCGAATTTAGTGTTAAGATTATTAAAAAAGTTTTTGGTAAATAAAAGAGTTTTATATAATTTAATCATTTTTTATTTTCATCATAATCATCATCACTATAATTTGTATCAAACAAATTATATTTCAATACCAGTCTCAATGGTAAATATTCAGCAATAATTAGTAAACAACCATCACAGTTGTTATTAACAATCTTTTTACACATTTGAGCAATGGTTATCTTACCCTCTAAGAAATCTGTACAAGCATCGCTTGATCTTTTGATCTCAATTTCAATTTTCTCGAGTGATGAATACCAAAAATGACCCATTCCGATCTCGTAAATTCTATCGAGTGCTGTATCCCATGCCACCGTTGAAAAACATTTTTCCAGATGTTGGACACCACTTTTTAAATCTGTCACTTCAGGGCACGGTTGGTAATCATCATCATCATCCCACATATTTTCTAAACAAGTTTTATATTATTGTAAAATAAAACAATATTTGTTAAAATTTTACTTACCAAGATTTTTGTTTCTATTTTATAATAGTAGTTGTAGATTTTCAACAAACTGAATATACTAATTGAACAAAACAGAATGAATAATACTATACTTACACAAAATTACATTTTATACAAGTTTGTGGAATTTTTAAATAATGTTTCAAGTTTCTATTTCCTTGAAAATAAGTGTAGCATTTCACTTTTTCAAAATCAGTTATGATGGACAAGTCATTCAAACTCATTTTAAAATGGAATATAGGCAATTTGAAATTTTTTAGTTTCTCTTGGCCTTTAATTTGGTGTATCTATATGTTGAGATCTTGGTATTGTAGAATAAGTTTAGTTTCAGTTTTGAACGCTAACAGGTCTTGCATTTTTTCAATAATCAATATACATTTACAGACTAAACTTTGTAAGTACATTTTTTATTTCAATTGTTAATTTTACAATAACCTATAAATTTATTTTAGAAATCATGTGGGTTGTTTATCAAACCTATCAGAGGAAGCTGATTTAAAAAGTCGAGTCGAGTATCTGTATAAAATTTTCAGTGATAGGGTTTGGGATGTTGGACATGAAATGGTTTACGGTATGGAAAATTTTATGTACAACTCAACACTCCAACAAATTCAAACAGAAAACAGACCGATACTTGTTCGGATTTCCTAGAGGGAAAATAAGTATAGCTCACATGTGTAAAAAGATTGTTACCAACAACTGTGATGGTTGTTTATTAATTATTGCTGAATATTTACCACTAAGATTGAATTTAAAAGTATAAACTGTATAATAAAGATGATGGTGATGATGAAGATAATAAATAAAATTAAAAAATAGATATTATGTGATTTTTTTTTGCTAACTCTATGAGAAAACCTAATTAATCGAATCAGTATCAATTTATAATTGTGTGAAGATAATTAATCAATTTTAATTACCTTACTTTTTTAATTTTTATATAAAAATCGAAATAGAAATTATAAGATATTACGCCATTTTTATTAATTCATTATCTTAACGTAACTCGAATTTTTAAATACCTCTCTGAAGTTTCTATTTCCTTGAAAATAAATGTAGCATTTCACTTTTTTTAAATCAACTAGGATAGACATGTCATTGAAATATTTAAATATTCAAACATTACATTTCATTTTTGAAAAGTTTTAGTTTCTCTTGACCTTTTGTTTTTGTGTATATGTAGAAATTTTGGTGTTGTAGAATTAGGTTTACTTCAGTTTTGAACGCAAACGGGACTTGCATTTCTTCAGTAAGCAACTTACATTTATAGACTAAACTTTTGGTAAGTACATTTTTTATTTCAATTTTTTTATTTTTACAATAACCTATAAATTGCATTTTTAGAAATCATGTGGGCAGCTTATCAAAACTATCCAGAGATAACCGATTTTAAAAAGTGGAGTTGAGTATCTGCAACATATTTTCAGTGATAAGGCATGAGATGCTGGACATGAAATAATTTACGGTATGGAAAATTTTATGGACAATTCAACACTCCAACAAATTCAAATACAGTACAGAACATCCAGCGAAGCTTGTTCAGGTTTTTTTTTTTTGAAGAAAAAATAAGTATAGCAAAAATGTGTGAAAACTGCAACCAACAACTGTTTTTTTTTACTTGAAATTGTTGAATATTTACCACTAAGGTTGGTTTTAAAGTATGAATTGTATAATAAGCTTGATAATGATAATAAATTTAAAAAAATAAATATTAAGTGATTTTTTTCTTATGCTAATCCTACGAGAAAACCTAATTAATCAAATCAAATCAGTTTGATATTATATAAAGGTAATGAATCAATTTAATTGTTATACTCTTCTTTAATTTTTTATTTTAATAATTGAAATAGAAATTATAAGATATAAATTCACTATCTTAACGTAATTAAAAATTATATCAAAATCATTCAAAAAATAAAATGCAAAATTAGGAAAAGTGAATAGTGATTAGCAAAAAAGTGAAGGATAACTAAGATTTGTTTTTTTATATAATAATTGAAATAGAAATTATAAGATATTAATTCATTATCTTAACCTAATTAAAATTATATCAAAATCATTTAAAAAACAAAATGCAAAATTAGGAAAAGTAAATGGTAATTAGAAAAATGAAGGATAACCAGGAAAAAGTGAAGAGTAATTAACAAAAAAGTGAAGAGTCATTAAAAAGTGAAGGGTAATTAGAAAAAAGTGAAGGGATTGCCAGGGGGTAATATTTCAAGGTTAATGTATTCATTTCTACTCTCTAACAACGATAAATACAATTAATTTAAAATTTTGTTGTAATGAGTGAAACCAGGACAGACACAGCTATTTCAATAAGTGCGAGAGAGACTATCGAAATAATTGAATTTTAAATATTATGTGAGTAAAACCAACCTCAAATATTAAGAAATTAAGGCCGGTGATTAGGTTGTTAATTGAGGTTGGTATTACTTATATAATATTTAAAAATTAATAATTTTCGGAAGTCTCTCTTGCACTTATAGAAATAGCTATGTCTGTCCCTGTTCCACTCATTACAGCGAAATTACTAATTATTGGATTTTTACCACTTAGAGCCATTTGCATAACGTACTCACGGCTAAACGAGAAACAAGGTAGGAGCATCAGCTATCTCGAATTTTAGGATAAATAAAAAAATAAATAAATAAAAATAAATGTGCAATAAAATTAAGCACACAAAATATGTTATAGTTTAAAGCGGACATGAGTTTCCTAGTTACAAAAATATGTAAATTTGTCAATTTCCGTAATGTCAAAATTTTACTCCTATCATTTATTGAAACTGCTGCTAGGCAATTAAAATAGACCCGAATTATACAACTAGAATATTGTGAAAAATAGTCATAAGATTTGTGCTTAATTTTATTACACAGAAGTGTACCTATTATAATGCATATAATACATATTTTATACATTAGAGAATACACTTTTTAATTATTCTTTCTCAATTATTTAATTTGCGGTTTTATATTAGTAAAGCATGGATTTGTTGATTAGGTACCTACTGAAGAAGCACCGATCCTTTGATGTTATCAATCCTGCAACTTAGAGCTGGCATTCACAAAAGTAACTTAAACAAAACCTACTTTTTTTTCTACCGGTCGGCTAAAAACAGCCGGTATATTCGAGACTAATGACGTCTTATGACGTCATGTACATTTTATCGGCTGCCTATTACTAGCCGGTACCGGTCGTCTAGCCACAGCGTACAATAAAAGTTAGTAAAGAGCAAGCAAATCAATTTGTAATCGAGTCATCCATGAACGCGAAATCATTTGTAGTTACTTGAACTGCATTACAATAAAATGTCAGTTAAAGTTGAAAGCAAGAAGGTATAAAAATAGAGGAGAGAAAGCTCCCGGATGGGTGTAGGCACAAATCCGTTGCCAGTTGCTATGACAGTGACAAACCAAAACAAACACTTGACCAATAACGCGCCTTATTGACTGCTGGCGCATGCGTAGAAACTATCAAGTACGCTTGAGTCCATTTGAACGTGCAACACTTTTTGACCCACGAATTCAACCCCACCCCGGGGATCTTTCTGTCCTCTATTTTATACGTCCTTGGTTGAAAGCTAAAATAGTTCAAGTTAAAGACATACGGATTCAAATCCATGGATGACTCGATTACAAATTTATTTGCTCGCACGACAGATGAAAAATTAACAAAACTAAAAAAAAATTATAGAGTGAATAGTACTGTGGGTTTGTCCGAAAACTTGTTTTCTAGGGGATCTAACTCTGTATCTAAAGTTTAAAAGGTAACGTGTGCAATAACATTTTTGGGGAAAAATTCTAAAGCAATTTAAAAAAGAATAATACAGTGTACTCAATTCTTATATTTGCGATGGTTCACCTTAATAATTAACTAACAAAAGCACAATTCAAATTACATACATCGACTTTAGGTAAAGTAATTTCCTAGTATATTATTTTAAATAAATTTTCTTTAATATTAATATAAAATCGTATGCTACCATTGGCTACCACTTCAGTATTTTTAAAAAATTACTACTGCATTGCATCGTATTAAAAAGTCATGGGTTGGACACATCAGACATTTTATAACAAACACGTGGAAACAGAAAGACAAGTCACTAATATTAAGTAATAAAAAAAAAGTCCATTTTCATACCATAAAGCACAATAATTTATACTTACATTGTAGTTGTATAGGTACTTAGTTAATGAAATAGAGGGGTGTACATCTGACCTGTAAATAACCAAAATGCATGGAAACGTATTCTGTGATTGGAATGCTGTCCCCCTTTCAATACCTCCGAACACCCATTGTCGTTCTAAAACAACGGCCTTTATTGTACTTCCGCTTACCGATCTTAGCCTCATCAATTTCCACAATTACACCTTCCCCGTCAATCATGTCACTATTTTTTGTAGCGCCCAATAAATATAAACTTCTCTTACGAACGGCAAATAATTACAGTTGAGTTGAGTAAATACACATACAACCTGGAGGTGCCTGGAATTTACAAAGTGATTTAGTTCCAATGTGTTTTATATTATAAGTACATTCTTTCTTATCAACTAAACTAGATAACCAACCGGTTGTCGTGGAAGATATTTTATTATTTTCTATATTAACAATGTAATAAATGAACTATACTTTAACACAAACTAAACTACAATGAACAAATTAACTCCAAAACTATGCAAGAAAATTTAAAGCGAAAAAAGTAACTGAAATGCTTGAATAAATAAATATAAGTGCGCTAATATGCAACGTGCAAATAAATGGCAGGGTGTCTGCTGTGCTGCATAGAGTGGATTTTGCAGAACCTAAGTCATAGTTTGTTCTTTATTCTGTGATATATCTACAAAATGTCAAACAACTAAACTAGGTATAATACCACAATATTGAGGTGGAACTACATAAGTACATAATGTGCATGATTAAAATCGAAACAATAATAATTAAACAAGACACAAATTCCACAATGCCTAATATCATTTAACTAGGTGAACATTATGGCGAAAATAATTAAAATGAATTCAGGAGCCAAAAGGTGTACAATTAATAAATAATAAATCCATTAAAATTTCGATCGAAAAAAATCACGCTAACTACAGTTCCTGAATATTTGAAATATTTCGTACAGCAAACTCAAGATTGCAGATTTAAGAAACCTTAAAAAATAATGCTACTTGCCTTATTAGTCCATAAATTATTACTTCCAAAAACTTATTTTACAAGGATAACAATTAAATACGTAGGTATTATTATCACTAAAGTATCAAAATCCAAACACAATCACCCGACAAATAAAATGGCTGCTGGCAACGACCTTCCGAGAAAGAAAGATGAGAGATGTGCTGAAGTGGAATGGAAGCTGGCATGCTGGCAAAAGCGTAGAACGTAGAAGTGGTAACGGTAAATGTGGGCACATCACGGTCACGTGATACCACTGAGTGGTAGTTCTGCACTGTACCGCTTAACTCCTAATATATCATGTTGTCCTCGATCTAGCTCATTATCATCTGTGCTACTCACAGATATCTTACTCTTTCTAAATAGATAGCCATTGCATAAAACCATGAATGAGCCGAATTGAAACTGCGCACGGGGGTATTTGTACTTGCGCACAAGTAAATATTGCGCCCGCGAATTCAAACAAAATATTGTAATAGGTCCGAATCACATTTAAATACCGTGCTGTAATGTTGGTTGCCAGACCAATTTTAGGGAATTTGCTTTTTTATGTTTACCCCCTGTAAGCCATGTCTTTTGCACATACATCTTACTCTTTCTAATTAGAAAGCTAAAGCAAATGCGTAAGTACAAATACCCCCGGATACACGATTTTCGACCTTATTGAAATCTTCAATTTGTCGCACTTTTTCATCGCGTAGCCCATATGCTTTAGTTATCTATTTAGAAAGAGTAAGATATCTATGGTGCTACTGAGTTGGAAAGTTTAGTAACTTTTGGTGATTTTATTATTAGTGGTGCAATGGTGCAATACCACAGCATATATACTTACAGCATTAACACTGCCATAAAATCTTTTGTTATCGAGAAACAAAATGTTTTGACCATTTTCAGAGAGGACTTTGGAATATCTAGTAAAGGAGAGGACTGACCTGGGCCGGCTTAAATATTTTGTACCTGAACACAGGACAGTATTAGAAAGTTTTGTAATAAAAACATAATTGAACTTTATCTGATTTATTTTTGATTTTTACACAATTTTACGTTTTGAATGTTCTGATAGGTATTACTCCTATTCTATAAACTGTTTTTTTCTTCAAACGTCATCTAAGTGTGACATTATCCTGCTGTACTGATTATGTTTAAGTCACACTTTATTGCCGGCGGCAGGTAAAATTCTACTTTATCTGCCGCCGGCGCTTAACTACTACTTAAGCGCAGCTGGTCATAAATCATTAATAGTAGTTTAATAAACAAGAGTGTTAATAAGAGCGATTAATAATCGAAACGATTTTAACGCGTGAGCGCAGCGAGCGCGTTAATGAGTCGAGATTATTAATCGCCGATTAACACTCATGTTGATTACAATATTTTTTGTCGATCGCTCTTTATTAGAATGAAAATAATCTAATTTTGTTCCATGGCAAAATCCAAATTCTGACATAATATGCAATAAGTCAAAATACCACTGACATAATTAATTAATTTCGGCAGGTGTCAGTTCCAAATGCATGTTTCAATAATATAATATATTGTTGGTTACCTAGCAAATCTCGTAATCTCAACAATGTTTTTAATGTGCATGTATGCATTAAACTGAGTTATTACTACACTCCTTTTATTACATTAACTAGATCTTTAATAAACGATCGACAAAAATAGTAGTTTAATAAACAAGAGTGTTAATAAGAGCGATTAACAATCGAAACGATTTTAACGCGTGAGCGCAGCGAGCGCGTTAATGAGTCGAGATTATAAATCGTCGATTAACACTCATGTTGATTACAATATTTTTTTGTCGATCGCTCTTTATTAGAATGAAAATAATCTAATTTTGTTCCATGGCAGAATCCAAATTCTGACATAATATGAAATAAGTCAAAATGCCACTGACATAATTAATTAATTTCGGCAGGTGTCAGTTCCAAGTTCCAAATGCATGTTTCAATAATATAATATATTGTTGGTTACCTAGCAAATCTCAACAATGTTTTTAATATGCATGTATGTATTAAACTGAGTTATTAATACACTCCTTTTATTACATTAACTAGATCGACAAAAATAGTAGTTTAATAAACAAGAGTGTTAATAAGAGCGATTAATAATCGAAACGATTTAAACGCGTAAGCGCAGCGAACGCGTTAATGAGTCGAGATTATTAATCGCCGATTAACACTCATGTTGATTACAATATTTTTTCGTCGATCGCTCTTTATTAAAATGAAAATAATCTAATTTTGTTCCATGGCAAAATCCAAATTCTGACATAATATGCAATAAGTCCATAATAATTCAAAATACCATTGACATAATTAATTAATTTCAGCAGCTGTCAGTTCCAAATGCATGTTTCAATAATATAATATATTGTTGGTTACCTAGCAAATCTCAACAATGTTTTTAATGTGCATGTATGCATTAAACTGAGTTATTAATACACTCCTTTTATTACATTAACTAGATCTTTAATGATCGACAAAAAAATATATTAATTTTCAAAGTTTATTTATTAAAATTTACATTAAAAATACATTGTGAAAACGAAGAATTTTGAAAATTTGAACTAGATGTTGCATTATTGTTTTTGTTTAAAGTTTTCCCACTTGAGCCTGCTTTAGAATTGCTAGTGCTTCGTTTAGGAAATACTCAGTTCAGAAAAAAATACTTTATTATTTTATTCAACACTTTGTAGTGATTAAAACAAAAGATAAAAAAACTATAGTAGATTTTCAAAAATTCTACCATACACGCCTGGCAACGCAAAACAAGTGTATTGTAAACTTCTGCAAAATTTACAGTGTTTTGAATAATATGTAAGTACTGAATTTAAAATTCTATATGCTAATTGCTCAATAGTTGTAAAAAAATTCAAAAAAACTAGATATTCTTAAAACATTGATATTTCTCATCGCGCGCGTTGATCGTTGAATCCGACGGTGTAGGTAGACTACACATAGAGGCTTGGCTGCCAAACGGAAGATCTCGGGTTCGAATCCCAGAAGGACCATTAGTTTTTTTGTTATTTACTAGTTGCTATGGTACAGAAAACAATAATAATGAATAAATAAATGTGATTTTATACCGGGAGATTTTTTTAAGTGAGTAATAGTTGTAAAATTCGGTTATAATGAGTGGGACAAGGACAGATTTATGTGTATTGCAATAAATGCGACAGAGATATTTGAAAATTGCTGGAAACCCTCAAAATTTAAACACGACTTCTACAAGAAATTTAAGTTAATTTCTTTAGGAAAAGTAATTGTGGGACTATCCGTATAAGAAAGTCATGTGTTTGGACACATCAGATATTTGATAAAACTGTACCAAATTTAAATCGTTCGATAATTCATTCCGTACAGAAACTACCATGAACATACGAGGTTTTCCTGTTTTTGAATTTCGTATGTTTACAACCAAATGCAAATGCATGTCTTCAATGTCATAAATCATTAAATTTTTCATTTTGTCGCAGCGACAAGCCCCTAACAATCCGATAATTGCAATAACCTGCACGTAAAAATTAAATTATAAAATCAGATAACTGAAAACATGACTATTTTCCTTCATCAAAAGATACTCTTCATCCGGAGCTGTATTCAAAAACTAAAAAATTTGTTCCTTTGTAAATGTTTTTGATTTTTTTGCTGTATACCCAACTACCTATCTACCTATCTGAGAGAGCACAAACAGTGAGACTTGGAGATCAGTTTTCAAATTGTGTGCAAGTTTTGCGAGGCGTACCTCAAGGGAGTGCTCTGCTGATGACACCCAACTTTACATTTCTTCTTACCCGGATGTTATCAACTCTACTATAGATGAATTGAACGAGAATCTTTCCAGTATATCGCGTTGGTCCTCGGCAAATAGTCTGCTGTTAAATCCGTCGAAAACTCAGGTGATGTGTGAAAAGTGTGCTTGAAAAGAAAGTGTTACTTCTTGGGGAACATGTGAAATTTGGTGATAGTGTTAAAAATCTGGTGTCTGTGTCGATTCACACTTGAATTTTCAAGCTCATACGGTCAAGAAATGCTCTCTATGCTACTATAAACTTAAGTCGCTTTATCAGATTAGAGATCTGTTACCAGCATCAACAAAGCTGTACCTTACTAATACTTTGATTTTGTGTAATCTGGATTATTGTAGCACAGTATATTATTCCTACTTAAATTCATATTTTAGAAATAAGTTGCAGGTCGTTCAAAATTGTTGTCTCCGATATGCCTTAAATATTCCTCGTGAGCATGTAATGTATTACAATACGAATAATATACTTAAGCAGGAATTTCGTTTCTGTCTGTTGTTTGGGTGTTTGATTTTAGAGTGTTAAAGTCCACTATACCTGATTATTTATCCATCATGTTACGACGTAGATCAGATGTTCACAGTGTTTGTTGAGACATGTTGATCGTTTTACTTTTCCGCAACACTCTACTACAAGGTTTAAATGTAGTTTTGCATATACTGCACCTGCTTTATTGAACAAATTCATGGACATTTTTAATACTTTAGAAATAATTTAGAAACATTTAGAGCTAGATTTAGGGTGGAACTTGTTTCACTTCAGGAACTGTGATTTCTTTCTTTTTGAACTGTTGTATTTGTTGTCCAGTGTTAGTTTGTTGTTCAATTTTGCGGCACCTCTGTGTACACTGTGTCCCAATTTGCTTGTAATTGCAGGGTATCTCTGTAATCTGTAAAGATAGAACTTTGCGGTTTTCGCGAACTTTTTCGTTAAACTTTTAATGCCGCAAACAGAGCTAAGCTAACTTCTTTTGTTTCTGAGATACAGGGTAAAATCGATAATTTTCTCTTTCCGGGGTGCTCTCTTATCTCACACACCATGTAAGCTAGAAAAAAAGTAAAAACTGTTCTAGATAGATATTTTGCGCAGAATCCAGTGGCGTACTCGAAGAAAAATTGTTTAGCACCGTTTAAGAGATATGACCCAAACAAGGTCTTTTTTAAATGGAACACCCTGTATTTTTTAGTGTCATTAAATTTGTCTATTTTTTCTCATTAAAATGATGAAAACTGTAAGCGCTTTAAAATTTAAAAAATGCCCTAAAAAAGTAAAAAACCCAATTATAAGTCAAAAAACTTTATTATAAATTTAAAAAAATAAAAAAGTAAAATATTTTGTTAAGTTTGATTGTTTATTTATAATGACCGTTAATAATTTTTATTTCGCTTTTTGTTTCTTTTTTACTAAGATAAAGTAAAAATAATATTAATATTAAGAGTTTTTAATTTAATATAGTGTCTCATGTTGCTTGTTAACATTTCTTTATCCCGGATTTTCATGGTCAACTAAAATTTTTTGCCTAATAATTAGGTTTTTTTCTTTTTTAGGTCATTTATTAAATATTAAAGTGCCTACTGGTTACAAGATTTTAATGAGAAAAAATAGACAAATTTAATGAGACTAAAAAATACAGGGTGTTCCATTTAAAAAAGACCTAGTTTGGGTCATATCTCTTAAGCGGTGCGCAACATTTTTTTTTCGAGTACGCCACTGGATTCTACGCAAAAATATCTATCTAGAGTTATATTTAGCATTATGTTATATTATATCACATTATAAATGCATAGTAAGTAGTAATAAAAAACTTCTCTAGATTAACCATATGTTATAAATATATGTAAAAGCAAATTGTATTTAGTCTTTTGTTTTTCTTAGCTTGAAAAAAATCTTTTTTAAAAATTTGTTTTTTCTACTGAGAAATTAACTGGCGCAGTCGGTAGGATTTGTGCAAAACATCCCATCGCGCGTTTGTTTGTGAGTTTTAACTCTTAAGCACAAAGACTATAACTTGAAAGAACATTTCTACCGCTGGACACCAAGAGGCTCACCCATTGACCAGGGATTCTTAGAACAAAATCGTCTGAGTTCCTATTGGTGCGGACAACTAGAACAAAATCGTCTGGAAGTCCATAAGCAGGCCAGGGAGAGGACAAAAATCGCCAAACTTATTAAACAACTAGCTGTTAAGGAAAGAAAACTTAAGAAAAGCTACCGAGAGAAAGTAAAGTTGATTACGGTGATTTCTATAACGAATCAGATCTCTTTACTCGCTGTATCTCGTAGCCCAACGTACAGAAGAAAAGAAAATGAGAATCACACTGCACATAATCATCATAACATTAAAGTAGGTGCATTTTCATTTTACCTTTCTTTTACCCAATTTACTTATTGTATTGCTTATACTTCTAATCTATTTAATTCAGTAATTAAATAATAATTTAATCCATTTAAAAATACTAATAATAGTAATTTAACAAATAACGAAATGGCAAACCCTAATTTACAATTAATCAGATACCAAGCTGAAAACATTCCAAACTATGATGGCAATCCCAAACAATTAAACCGTTTCATAAAATCATGTGAAAACTTATTATCCGCACATCAAGATCGCACAAATGCTGCTGCCCCCATAAACATTTGTCTTTTTGATACTATTTTGAGTAAACTAACAGGTAGAGCTGCTAATATAATTGCATCGCGCATAGAATTAAACAATTGGCAATCCGTTAAGGACTCATTACTAGTAACTTTTGCTGATCAAAGATCAATAGATTGTATAATACAAGACATCATATCAATGCGACCCGAAAAGAATGAAAACCCTCAAAATTTTGGTCTAAGATTACAAGATGCTCGTAGTCTTTTAATCTCTAAAATTAATATGTCAAATGATAATAACCAAGTAAAATTAATTAAAATTGAACAATACGAAGATTTAGCGTTAAAGACGTTTATTAATGGTTTGAATTATCATATGCAACTGGTTGTAAGATTAAAAGATCCTGATTCATTAGAACAAGCAATGACATATGCACATGAAGAAGAAAACTTTTTAAACTATAAAAATCGTGCAAATTCAATTAATAGAAATAACCCACATTCATCAAAACCAAACACTCAAAGAAATTTCCAAAGTACATATTACCCAAATAATACACCGAGAAATCAATACACTAATAATTTTACACCACCAAGTAACCACACTATACATTTCGGACAATTTAGAAATTCTCCTTTCCAACAAACATCATCTTTTACACCAAGACCAAATTTATTCCAACAACCATCTTTTGCACAAAGATCTAACGTATTTCAAAGACCTAACTTTATTCCAAGACCACAACAGTTTAACCAAAATATCCCAAGACCAAACTTCCAAAATAATCCCTTTAAGCCACCAGGCACCATCCCAAAATCAAATGTAAATGTAAAACTAACGAAACCCGAACTAATGGATACCTCTTCAGGTAACACATTCATTAGATCGTCACAACGTACATTGCAACCAAGAAACTTTATTTCGGAAGAATTATACAACCACATGGTTGAACAACTACACGAAAACGCTTACGACTATTCTACCCCTAACGATCCTAATCAGTATGACCCCTCAGAATATTATTCAGAAGCTGCAGAACAAAAACTAGAATATAATAACGACGAAGAATATTATGAAAACAATTACACCAAACAAAATTTTCAGGAAACTTTAGACCCAAAACAACATGACATAGCTTACATAAACAATTATAAAAACAATTCAGATTTACCTTACATTTTTATCCCCGAATTAAACGCAAAATTTTTAATCGATACAGGTAGTGGTAATAGTTTCATTAACCCTAACCTAGCTTACAAAATCTATTCAAATTTCATTTACAAAGAACCCTTTACAGTTAAAAGCGCTCATGCAACGTCATTTCACGACGAAGTTATGACAGTACCCCTATTCCCTTCATTTTACACACAAGGCGAACATAAATTTCATCTTTTTGATTTTTCACCTAAATTTGATGGACTAATTGGCATAAACCTTTTGATTCAAATTGACGCAAACATTAATATAGGTAAAGCTTTATTAGAAACCCCAAACGTCACAATCCCTTTATATTTTGAACACGGCGAAATTCAAAACACGTCATATCCAATTGTTGATAATAACAATCAATTAGAACAAAAATTCCAACCCATAAATCTTATTATACCACCACGTACCACTCAAAAAATAAAAGTACCAGTAAAACAACTAAACGGCATAGGTATAATACCCTATACAAATTTCGAAAAAGCTGAAACGCCAGAAGCGTTAGTCGAAGTAATAAATTTAAATGCTCTGACAACAATAACTAATTCAAACGAAAACATGGTTAAAATCACTCTTAATGAACCTTTAGACATTGAAACTTTAAACGAAACAGAAATTAATTTTGTTGAAACAATGGAAACAAACACAGATTTCGATAATCACATAGATAATCTACAAAAACAAAATTTGAAAAATATACGCTTACAACACTGTAACAAAGAAGAATATACAGCCATTAGAAAATTATGCTACGAATATAGAGACATTTTTTTCTGCGATAGTATACCCCTCACTTTCACAAACCAAGTAAAACATCAGCTCAATTTATCTAACGACACCCCTATTTTTACTAAAACATATCGATACCCCGAAGTACATAAAGCAGAAGTAAACGATCAAATTAATAAAATGTTTGAAAACGGTGTTATACAACACTCAAATTCGCCATGGAGCAGTCCCATCTGGATTGTACCAAAAAAATTAGATGCAGAAGGCAAGAAAAAATGGAGAATAGTCATCGACTATAGAAAATTGAACGAAAGAACAATTAACGATAAATTTCCCTTACCCAATATTTCTGATATATTAGATAAACTAGGCAAAGCTCAATATTTCACCACCTTAGACTTAGCAAACGGTTTCCATCAAATTGAGATGCATCCCAACGATATTCACAAAACTGCATTTTCAATAGATACCGGGCATTACGAATTTAAAAGCATGCCCTTTGGCCTTAAAAACGCGCCGGCAACTTTCCAGCGCGTAATGAACAACATTCTACGAGGATTTCAAAATGAGATATGCCTTGTTTATTTAGATGACATAATTATTTTCTCCACCTCTCTTCAAGAACACATAGAAAGATTAAAATTAATTTTTGAACGACTTAGACAATCAAACTTTAAAGTACAATTAAATAAATCAGAGTTTTTACATAAAGAAGTCGCATACTTAGGACACAAAATCACAAAAGACGGAGTGAAACCAAACCCAGCAAAAATAGAAGCAGTCAAAAATTTCCCTATACCTAAATCACAAAAAGAAATAAAATCATTTCTAGGCCTCGCCGGATGCTATCGCCGATTTATCAAAGATTTTGCAAAGATTACGAAACCTCTAACTTTATGTTTGAAAAAGGATGTAAAAGTTGAACATACAAATTCTTTTATACAATCCTTTAACAATCTAAAACAATTATTAATAAACTCTCCGATTTTAAAATACCTAGATTTCACTAAACCTTTTGTTTTAACTACTGACGCATCAAACGTAGCTCTAGGCGCAGTACTATCTCAAGGAACACCACCAAACGACTTTCCCATAGCTTACGCATCGCGTACCCTTAACGAAACCGAACAGAAATATTCAACCATCGAGAAAGAACTACTAGCAATAGTCTGGTCATGTAAATACTTCAGACCATATTTATACGGTAAAAGATTTCAAATATACACTGATCACAGACCCCTAGTTTGGCTATTCAATCTAAAAGAACCAAATTCTAAATTAGTAAGATGGAGATTGAAATTAGAGGAGTACGATTATGAAATCATATATAAAAAGGGAAAACAGAACACTAATCCGATGCCCTATCTAGAATCCAACTTAACGCATTAGAAACTGAATCAATAATCCCGACGACTTCTACGCAATAATCGATAAATTTCTAAATCAAGAAATCAATGATACTGCAAACGAAAGTTTAGACTATGCTGACGATATATTAAATACAATTAACGAAATAAGTAGTACAACCCTCAAAAATAAACCTAAAATAAAAATTTTGCAAAACATTCTTGTATTAAGGTATTGCGCACATGCCGAACCAGTTGCTGCTAGGCAGTCATGGAATAGGTACTGTTAATCTGTGATTGTAATATACATAATTGTGTGTGGATATAATGTAACTTATCTTGAATAAATTACCCATTGTGAACAAAGACGGTTGAGTGTATATAATTACTGCCCCAAACATAACATTTTGGCGACGAGGTAGAGAATTGACTACGGTTTTAAAAAGGACACACGTGTTGATAACGATTTAAAATGACCGAACCTAATGGACTTGTTGGAAGAATGGAAGAATTCAACCCGAAGGAGGAAGATTGGACCATTTACGAAGAACAATTAGAACAGTATTTCCTAGCCAACAGTATAAGTGATAAAAAAATGAAAGCAGCAACTCTTTTAAGTTTGGTAGGCAGTTCCACGTTTAAATTATTACGGGACCTATCATATCCTGATGCACCTAGAGACAAGAACTTTAAAGACCTGAAATTACTATTAAAAGAACAGTTTAGTCCGCAAGTGTCAATCTTTCGTGAAAGAATAAAATTTTACGAAATCCAACAATCGGAGAGTGAAAAAATTAGTGACTGGTATGTACGAGTAAGAAAATCATCGGTAATTTGTAAATTTGGAGCGCAATTGAACGACATTCTCAGAGACAAATTTGTAACCGGCATGAAAAAGGGAAAAATTGTGGATCGCTTGTGTGAGGAGGAAGAAAATCGAAGTCTTAAGGACATGTTCCAGTTGGCCTTAAAGCGGGAATCTTTTTATCTGGGTGAGACAGAGATAAATTTAATTAATAAAGGTCGTGGTTTGCAGTTTTTTGGACAAGGAAGTAGCACACAGGGTCAAGGGCGCAATGTTCCAAATAATTCAAATAACTACCAACAGACATACCAATCGTTTCGACCAAAAAGGCGCTATGGGGGTGAAAGAAGAGGAAGAAGCGATAACAATATTTACACTAGTGGCAACACTGGTACTGAATCTGAGAGGTCATGTTGGAGGTCAGGGATGACAAGGTCAACATCAAATGAAAATGGAAATGCAAATTTCAATGAATGTATAAATAATTGTAAAGTATGTGGTAAAAGACATTTTAATAAATGTAAGTACACGGGTTATAAATGTAGTAGAGTGGGACACTTAGAAAATGTTTGCAATATGAAAAGCCATAACCTTGTGGAAATTGACAATTCATTTATAAACGACGAAAGGGTTATTTATAGTTTGCAATGTAATAATAGGGATAAGAGTGATTTTAGAATAACTGTTGTGATAGATGATCGTGTTTGTGAAAGTTTAATAGATACTGGTTCTGCTATAACAACAATAAACTTAGCATTTTATAGGGATAATTTTATGAATGTAGAATTGGAACAGGACAACTATAGCCCTATAGGATATTTTATAGCAATAACAACTTTTAAAAATGTGCAAAAATTGATTAAATATTATGTTTTTGATAACCAAAGCCCTAACTTGGTAGGTGGAGACTTTTTAAAGGCATTTAATGTTAATTTAGATACGACTGACATTAGACAAATTGAAAATACCGAGAATAAAATTGTTAATAGATTTCCTGATGTATTTACTGATAAAGTGGGAAAATTTAAATATTTTAAGGTATCATTACCTCTTAAACCTGATACTAATCCTATCTTTTTAAAATCCAGGCCTGTTCCCTTGTCGTACCGTGCCTTGATTGAAGATCAACTCAAAGGACTCACCGAAGAGGGAATCATTGAACCAGTATTAACTAGTTCGTGGGGAACACCAATAGTACCTGTGATGAAACCCGACAACACTCTACGCATATGTGGGGACTACAAATCAACTATAAATAAATTCATGGAAAATGTACGCTATCCATTACCACGCATAGAGGAGATATTTGCTAATTTAAACGGAGGAGTCACATTCACGAAATTGGATTTGAATAAGGCATATACACAATTCGAATTAGATGAGAGGGCTCAGGAAATTACGACCTGGAGCACGCACAAGGGGTTATATAAGATGAAGAGAATGCCATACGGCATATCCCCGGCCAGCGCTATATTCCAAAAGAACCTGGAACAGGTACTGCAAGGACTACCAGGTGTTGTCAACTATCTGGACGACATAATAGTAACAGGAAAAACCGCGGAGGAGCATATGAAGAACTTGGAGCATGTTCTGGAAAAATTGAGAGAAGCAGGTTTGACGTTGATGAAATCTAAATGTGAATTTTTTAAACCCGAATTGGAATATTTAGGCCATAAAATATGCAAGGATGGACTAAAAAAGACGGATGCCAAAATAAAGGCTATCCTAGAGGCTCCTAGACCAACTACCATAACCCAAGTGAGATCATTTACCGGTCTAGTGAATTATTATGGTAAATTTATCCCAAGCCTTGCCCAGACATTGACACCAATTTATAGATTGCTACAAAAAGATGTAAGATTTGAATGGAATGAACAGTGTGAGTAGTCTTTCGAGCTGATAAAGAAGACAATAGCCCAAGATATAACATTGGCACATTTCAATCCTGATAAAACCTTAATATTGACAACGGACGCATCATCTGATGGGGTCTCGGCGGTGCTAAGCCACAGAGACGAAAAGGAGGAAAAACCAATAGCCTGCGCATCTAGAACATTGATGCCAGCAGAGAAAAATTACGCCACAGTAGACAAGGAAGCGTTAGCACTTGTATTTGGAGTTAAGCGATTTAACCAATATCTCCAAGGCAAAACATTTATAATCAGAACCGATCATAAGCCTTTACTAGGACTTTTTGGAGAGAACAAAGGCATTCCACAGAGACATACAGATCGATTACAGCGATGGGCGGTGTTTCTCTCCGGATATAGTTATAAATTGGAACATATTAATGGTAAGAATAACGCGTTTGCAGACTGTTTGTCTAGAATTTCTATAAAGACGTACACGTTATTTATTTATTTATTTATTTATTTATTTATTTATTTATTTATTTATTTATTTATTTATTTATTTATTTATTTATTTATTTATTTATTTATTTATTTATTTATTTATTTATTTATTGCTCAATAACCAGGTACACAAGTTTTAGCAGAGTCCAGATACAATATTAATTTACAATTTTATTTAAGAGTATAAATCACCAAGGAAAGAATTAATACATGCATTTGATTCACTTATTGTACATAATCTAAATATTCTTGCAAGGAATAAAAACACTGCCGAGCTAGAAACGCTTTCACGTATTTTTTGAACGACACTAATGGGAGTGCTCGTACAATAATTGGAAGTTTATTGTAAAACATCGGGCCCCAATAGTTGGTTGAATTACGACTTCTCGTTAGTCTATGAAACTCGATATGGAGAGATCAGCACTATTTCTTGTTGCAACACTGCTATGCTCGAATCGCATTTGATAGAGATCAACGTTTTCCCTAATATACATTAGACACTGCAGCATATATAAAAAAAAGGGAGAGTTAGGATTCCTAATTCCTGAAAAGCCTTTCTACAGTCTTCCCTATATTTAAGTTTTTTCATAATTCTTATCGCCCGACGTTGTAGTCCAAAAACTCGTTCACTATTCGGCGAGTGTCCCCAGGCTAAGAGGGCGTACGAAATTCTTGAATTTACCAAGGCGAAGTAAGCTGTACGCAAAATGCTATCTGAAACATGACTGCTTAGCCGACGTAGTACAAAAACATATGTTGACACGACTTCAGCAACTGAATTACAGTGTGCAGACCATGTCATGCCGGGATCCAACGTCACTCCCAAAAACTTGATCTTTTGTGCTCCCTCTATCGGTAATGGTCTTAACGCAAAGTAAAAAGTCTCTGTTTTCTGTAAATTAAGGGTAAGTTTATTGTTGATAAACCATTGCAAAAGTCGGGCCCGCGCCCCGCGCAAACCCTCAGTCAGAACCTCGAAGTTGATCCCGGTCTCCACTAAGGTGGCGAGTGAAACCAGTAACGACACGATATTGAAGTCAATCTTGACATACATCAAAACGGAAAAATGGCCTAAGAAAATTTTAGAAGAAATGAAACCATATTTTGACAGAAGAGACGAACTCACAATAGATAATGATTGTCTTTTGTGGGGATTTAGAGTGGTAATACCGAGTTCGTTGCGAGGTCGCATGATGGATGAGCTCCATGCAGCACACTTGGGCATGGTCAAAACCGAAACAATGGCAAGATCATACCTGTGGTGGCCAAACTTAGATAAAGACATAGAAAGAAAGGTAAAATCGTGCAAGGGATGTCTTCGTAACCAAACCGAACCACCCTGGCAGAGAATCCATGTAGATTTTCTCGGACCTATACAAGATAGACATTTTTTTTTGGTAACAGATGCTTTTTCTAAATGGCCCGAGGTCTTCATAATGAAAAATATGACAGCGAAAGAAACAGAAAACAAGCTGAGAGAACTAATCGCTAGATTTGGACTTCCAGATTGCTTAGTGAGCGACAATGGTCCACAACTTGTATCGGAAAACATAGAATGTTTTCTTAAGAAAAACGGAATTAAACATATTACATCTCCTCCGTTCAATCCTTCATCAAACGGAGCAGCAGAAATAAATGTGAAAACATTTAAGAACAAACTGAAAAGTGCACTAGAAGATCCTAATAACAAACACGCTGACATACACACCTTGATGTGTAGATTCCTACTACATTACAGAAATGTACAACATTGCACTACACAGGAAACACCCGCAACATTGATGTTCGGTAGAAGGTTAAAAACAAGACTAGACCTGATTAAGCAAGTAGTAGAAAACAGTGAAAATCCGACTTACAAAGTTTTGGAAAAGATGAGGAATGCGCAGGAAAATCAAATTTCCACAAAAGGGGGAAGATGGAGAGAATTTAAGGAAGGTGATACAATCATAGTCAGGGATTACCGAAAAATCAATAGGAAACAATGGACAGAAGCTACAGTAGCAAAGAAGCTGGGCCGAAATGTATATTTATGTAAATTATCATTAGGTCAACTATGGAAGCGACACACAAATCAGATCAGAACAAGAATGGTCGAAGTTCAAGACAAGAAACAAGAAGGCACGGTACACGACGAGAAGCTGCACCGAATAGCCTTCCACGCTACTACTAACCAAAACCTAACAATAATTTATGTATTAATTTGAACAAAACTAATTGTGTGCTATTTAAGTCAGTTCGGTCTGGTGTTATTAATAGTAATTTAATAGTTTGTGTTAATCAGAACATTTCATACAATGACAGTACTAAAATGCTGGGGCTCACCATAGATTCCCATTTAAGATGGAATTGTCACATCGAGACTCTATGTCCAAAATTATGTAGAATTTGTTATGCACTAGCAATTTCATCTAAACAGTGTAGTTCGTTAATTCTTAAACAATTGTACTTCGGTTGTTTTCATGCTACGATGAAATTTGGTATAATGAACTGGGGACTATCGGGTGAAGCCTCCAGAATTTTTAGAATACAAAAAAGGGCTGTACGTATAATTGCTGATATAGGACCAAGGGTTTCATGTAGAAATTACTTTAAGTCTCTTCGAATAATGACGATGATTAATGTATATATATACGAAGTTGTATGTTTTGTGTATAAAAACAAATCATCTTTTGAAACATCTAAGGACAAACACGGGTATGAAACAAGAAATAGAGATTAACTGTTGCCGAAAAAACATAGCACAGCTTTATACCAAGCGCATGTGATGTACAGGGGTGCTAAACTTTTTAATAAATTACCTGAAGTTATTCAAAGTAAAAATTCTTTAAATACTTTTAAGGCTTCCGTTAAGGAATTTCTTTTAGATAGAATATGTTACACCATCGAAGAATTTTTAGATTTTTAGTATGTCGTTTCTTGTATATTTTGATGTTGTCCTGTATATATACCTACAAGTATTTTTGTTTTACACCTATTTTCATGTGCACGTTTTTGTTTATACATATCTTGTTTGTACATGCTTTATACTCTGTTTTGTCTGTGCTTTGTACTTTTATGGGTATTGGTTTTGTTTATATACCTACCTATTTAAATTATGTATTGACTTGTTTCCAAACAGTTATTGATTGTAACAATTATATGTCTGTTTTGGTTAATAAATTATTATTATTATTAACAAATCCCTCAGACCCTCCAATCCTTGTAGAGCAACCAACTAGCGGACGACCTGTTAGAGAGCGATAAACGCCAAAAGTGTTAACTGACTTTATTTTAGACTAAAGGTGGAGGATTGTAATGTATTAAGGTAATGCGCACATGCGGAACCAGTTGCTGCTAGGCAGGCATGGAATAGGTACTGTTAATCTGTGATTGTAATATACATAATTGTGTGTGGATATAATGTAAAGTATCTTGAATAAATTACCCATTGTGAACAAAGACGGTTGAGTGTATATAATTACTGCCCCAAACATAACAATTCTAATTAAACCACCTGATAAACCTTCAATCACAAACACCATTCACAGTGCTAATACCCCAGATTCTATAACAGACATACCTATATTAGACGAAATAATAAATAACAAACCAAACAATAATTAAAAAATAGCCTCACGATAAATTTATTGAACATAAACCAAAAACTTTTGACAATAACAAGATCATTGAAACAACCTTACCTACTAATTTACCAATCATAATTAAATTTCTTAAAGAATATTTATCAAACAAAACCACCTACATTTATTTTTTGTCTAAAGAACTTACTTTCAAAAGACCTTATCAGATCATTTCCAAAATTGTAAAGTAATAGAATGCACAAAACTAATTAATAATGTAGAACAAGAAGAACGCGAATTACTTTTAAAATATAAACACGAAGGAAAAACTAACCACCGCGGAATCGAAGAAACTTATAAATTCCTAAAAGAAAACTATTATTGGAAATCTCTCAAATCCGACATAATTAAATATATCAATAATTGTGAAATTTGCCAACGAGCAAAATATAATAGAAGACCACCCGACGAACCCCTGGTGCTAACTCAAACACCTTCTAAACCTTTCGAAATAATTCACATGGATACCTTCATTGCCGGTAACCAAAAATTCCTTACTTTAATCGACAAATTTTCTAAATTCGGAACAGCCTTACCATACGATGGAAATGCAATTTCCACATGTAAACAATTAGTTCACTATTTTTCATTCCTTGGAGTCCCAAGCCAAATTGTTACTGACAACGGCTCTGAATTCAAAAATGAAAACTTAAAAACCCTTCTGAAAGCACACAAAATTACAATACACTTTAAAACACCTTATCACCATGAATCAAATTCTCCTGTTAAAAGATTCTATTCAACTTTGATTGAACATTTACGCTTATTAAAAGAACTCGATAAAAATGCCCTAGTAACCGAATTAATGCCCTATGCATTAATAGCTTACAATAATACAATACATTCCAGTACGAATTATACCCCTTACGGACTAACTTTCGGACACACAAATTCAAGAGACCCTATGTCTCTAATACCAATTAGAGCTTATTCAATTTATGCACAAAATCATTTATCTAATACACAAGCTTTATATGACGAAGTACACGCGACATCAATAAACAGAAAACAAAAAATAATAGACAAAACAAATCTAGAGAAAAAGCCATCACAAGTTCACGTAGGATCTAAAATCTACAGAAAAGTCGCTGACAGAAAAGCGAAACTAAGTCCTAAATTTACCGGACCCTTTACAGTCACGAAAATTCTAGAAAATCATAAAATAGAAATAGAAAATCCCAAAACTAAAACTAAAGAAATCGTGCACATAAATGAAACAAAACCTATTGTTTCAGATGGATCTGGACCGTCAACTCAAGAGACGTGATATTCCATGATTTAAATAAAAATCCCGGGCTCCTACCATACAAACTTGGTACCGCTAAAATACTTTCTAATCATTGGTCCCTTATCCAAATTTACGATCTAAACCCCTTAATAAAAGAATACCAATCTATTAAATTCCAATCAAATATTTTAATAAACAAACTCCGGAATAACACCGAATGTACTAACACATTTAACCCCTTGTTGTCTTTAGAAAAAAGAATCGAAACCCAGTTAATCCAATTGAACCCTTCATTCAATGGTTCAGTAAGAAATAAACGCGGTTTACTAAACCCTCTAGGTACAATAACAAAATGCATTACAGGAAACTTAGATCAGGAAGACGCTGAACGTTACGAAAGCCATATAAAACTACAAAATAATCAAAACAAATTAAAAACCAACATGTTAAATCAAATAACACTTCTAGAAACAACAATAAATAAATTTCAAAATTCAATATCAAACATTTCACATAATCAACAAGTCCTAAAATCACGAATTTTACAAATCGAAAATACTATCAAAAAGGTAAATGCTAGACAAATCACATTAGAAGAATATTTAAGAGTTCACATGACAATGAATCAAATCACCTTAATGTATCAAATGATTTACAACATAATCGATAAAATTGAGATTGCTATCACATTTGCGAAAATTCAATAATCAATCCAATAGAGTTATTAACAGAAATGAACAAATTTAAACATCATTTAACAACAGACATTTTACCCTTAGAAGCCAATATTGACAATTTACTAAATATCGAACAAATAATTGAAATCAAAGGTTTTTCTAAACAATCAGTTATAACATTTATACTAGAAATACCACCATTAGTAGATCCAGAAGTATATCAATATTATCAGTTATACCCTGTACCTATTCCTAGTGACGAACCCTTCAAATTTTACATAAACTTTCCACACAAACCTTATCT
This sequence comes from Pediacus dermestoides, assembly GCA_963942485.1. Classification (NCBI taxonomy): domain Eukaryota; kingdom Metazoa; phylum Arthropoda; class Insecta; order Coleoptera; family Cucujidae; genus Pediacus; species Pediacus dermestoides. The sequence goes on along the minus strand of CAWWDI010000078.1, from coordinate 316,223 downwards.
CGCACTTGGCAATTCTAAATATTCATACATGGATCAAAGATGTACCATCATGAAAAAAGAAGAATACATATGTAAAGAAGCTCATACTACACAAACAAACAACAATTCCCCCTGTGCAGTTCAACTAATCAATTATCAACTTAATACTAGCATTTGTAAACCATTCGAAATCCAATTACACGAAATACAAATCTTAAAAATCTCCGACGGAAAATGGCTAATCACGGTACCTACCCAAACAATATCCAGCGTAGCATGTGACATCACGAAAGACAACATACCGCTATTTGAATCTTATCTACTAGAAACAACCCCTAGCTGCATAATCCAAATAAAATCAGTAAAATTACAAACACATCAACCCAGTAAATTATCGTATATCAACACACTATTACCCGCTCTAAATCTATCACTCATGGACCAACCTCAACAACAACAAATACAGTTCGATCCACCTTCATTGGACCTCAACGCGATCAACCTCAAGGAGACTCAGGACCTTAAATCAAAACTTCAGATTCACAAAAATCAATTGGAAGAAATGTCAACACCAATTTATGTGAACAGAATAAGTGTATGGACAATAATATTATATTGTGTTATTTTTATAATTTTAATATTCGTTCTTTATAAATATGTTATATCCAAAATATTAATTAAAAATAAAATTAAAGTAGTCTTAGATGAAATAATAGTTTAATCATTTTTAACAATTTTAATAATTCTGTGAAAATTCACATTTTATGATAAATTTTCATCTAAAGGCGGAGGAGTTATATTTAGCATTATGTTATATTATATCACATTATAAATGCATAGTAAGTAGTAATAAGAAACTTCTCTAGATTAACCATATGTTATAAATATATGTAAAAGCAAATTGTATTTAGTCTTTTGTTGTTCTTAGCTTAAAATAAATCATTTTTAAAAATTTGTTTTTTCTACTGAGAAATTAACTCTAGAACAGTTTTTACTTTTTTTCTAGCTTACATAGTGTGTGAGATATGAGAGCACCCGGGAAAGTGAAAATTTTCGATTTCACCCTGTATCTCAGAAACAAAAGAATTTAGTTTAGCTCTGTTTGCGGCATTAAAAGTTTAACGAAAAAGTGGGAAAGGTTCGCGAAAACCGCAAAGTTCTATCTTTACAAATTACAGAGATACCCTGCAATTACAAGCAAATTGGGACACAGTGTACATTTTTGACATAAGTATTGTACTTTCGTGTATTTAGAATATTTTGTTTGTTTGGGGGCTGGTATGCATGGCACGTGAACTTGTACATCGACGTTTTGTATGTTTTTTTTCATAGTTGTAGTTTTTACAAACTGGTTGAGTTGAAAATCTATTTTATATAGACACTCAACCATTTCGAACAAAATTATTTGAATTTCTTTTCTTTTATACTATAATTTTGTAAACATTTTTTTTTGTTTTTTGTTCCAATAAAGAAGTTAAATAAAAATAAATAAATAAAAATAAACTCACTGTTTCTTTATAATAGATATTTATTTTATTAGGAGTATAAGCGAAACTTTTATGTGACGAAGTATGGAGGTGTAAGCGCCGAGCGGAGCGAGGAGAATTAACTCCATACGGAGTCACATAAAAGTGCTTATACTCCGATAAAATAGAATATTTTATTTTCAAATGGAATCATTCTAATCGTAATATGACAATCAATTTAATAAGTAATTTTCCAACTGTCATGCAACTGTCATACATTTTTGCAGATAATGATATAACTTATACTCCGCCGGAGTATAAGTCCTACTTATACGCCGCTCAAGAGTGGTGTCATAGAAATGAAACTTATACCTTGCTTACTCAGTCTTATAAGACCATGTTATACGCCGTTTGAAAATAAAGGCAATTAATTTAGGATATTCGCTAATATCGACAACATTTTTGATCGTTAAAGTTGATTTTAGCATCGAATACAGTGACCATAAAGTTGACGAGTTTTTCGATTTCGATAATTCGGAAATATATGCCAAAAGTACTGCTTCTGAAAAGCTCTTAATTTTTACTTTCTTATACGAAGTAATAAGAAAGTATACTAATCGTGATTTTTTTCGACTTCGAGATTTTGATGAATTTACACGTTTTGAATCCATTTTGACCATTATCACCATAATGTCTGTCTGTTTGTCTGTGTTAGAGCAAGTGAATAAACCAGGAGTTTGGAAAATAGAATATGTTTATTGAACAAGTACATAAACTGAGTGAATATAGCAATAATATAAGTATATAACATACACAAAACAAAAGTGACAAAAGTGACAAAAGTTAACCGGCTACGAGAGCGCAACATGCATGGCTCTATGTCGGATCGATACTGGATCGATATCTTCAGCACCGGAAATGCGTCAGCGATTACGCATAACCCATTCGCACTAACACTTCCCCTCGCGATCGTACGCCGAAAATCGACACACACTATTCGCGAACACAGACGAATCACTCCCCAAACCCAACATTTTCACACACTTTTGATGCCGAGGTCCAGGAAGTCCCTTGGTCAGAACATCAGCCACCATTTCGTTTGTTGAAACGTGATGTAGACTCAAAAGATTCTCCTTGAGGGCGTCTCTTATAAAATGATATTTGATATCAATATGCTTGCTCCTAGCATGAAAGATAGGATTTTCAGCTAGCTTCAGAGCGCCAACGTTGTCTTCAAAAATGATTGTTTTGGATAAATGTTTCAGTCCCAATTCAATGAGAAAAGACCGAAGATACGTAGCTTCTTTCACAGCCTCGGCCATTCCCATGTACTCTGCTTCGGTGGAAGATAGAGCAACAGTTTTCTGTTTTCTAGAGTCCCATGATATGGGGCCTCCCAGTATAAAAACGAAGCCTGTGTATGACTTCCTGTCATTTGGACAATTTCCCCAGTCCGCGTCTACGAAGCCTCTCAAGGGTTCTGACTCCTTATTGAAGACTAATCCAAGGTCAATCGTTCCCTTCAGGTATCGCAACACGCGTTTAGCAGCAATCCAATGTTCTTTTCCATAACAATTATTAAACTGCCCCAAGTAACTGACAGCGAAACTAATGTCAGGCCTAGTAGAGACGGCTAAATATGTTAAGGCTCCGACTAATTCCCGGTAAGGTAAGTTTTCGTCAGGAGGTTCTTCACTCTTCATGAGTTTTGCATTAGGGTCCATTGGAGTGCAAACAGGTTTTGAATCTGCCATTCCGAATCTATTCAACAATTCGTTAATGTATCCGGTTTGGTGCATAGATATAGCATCGTCCTTTCTACTAAATTCTATCCCCAAACAATATCCAATTTCACCAAGGTCTTTGGTTTCGAATTTCTGCGACAAGTACTTCCCCAAATCACCAATGGTTTTACAGTTTCGAGATGCGACAATAATATCGTCGACGTAAATAGCGATTAAGGTTAGTTGATTTCCTTCTCCAATTTTATACAGGCAAGGATCAGCCGAAGTCGGTGTTGCACCAAAAGCTTTCAACACATTATCCAATTTAGCATACCAACTTCTACCGCCTTGACGTAAACCGTACAAAGATTTATTCAGAAGACATACTTTATCTCCTCTTTGTAGTTTCTTGAGCATACCCTTGGCCTTGTTCCCAAGTTCGTTCTTTTCTTCAGATTGGATGATATCTAACAACTGAGTTAGGTACTTCGGAGGTTCCATGAGTATTTCTTCTTCGAGTTCCCCGTTTAAGTAAGCGCTGGCCACGTCGAATTGTCTAATATTCATTCCATACTGAGTTGCTAATGAAGTCAAGAGTCTGATTGTACTAAGTCGAGCGACCGGCGCGAAGGTTTCCTTGAAATGAATACCAGGTCGTTGGCTAAAACCTTGAGCCACAAGTCTTGCCTTTCTCTTCTCAAGTGTTCCATCGGCTGCATATTTATTCCTTAATACGATGCGACTACCGATGACTTTGCAATTGTTGGGGCGCTCGACGAGTTTCCAGGTATCATTCTTGATGATGGACTTAATTTCAGCGGCCATAGCATCGTACCACTCATCAGCTTCGGGAGAATTCATTGCCTGTCTCATAGGTATTTCTGAGATATAGGCTTCTTCTGTAATTTCAGCAGTCCTCGCTTCTTCAGCCAAATATCTATATACTTTACGAGGTCTTCCCCTGGCTCCTGGTCTAACAATTCTAGGTCTGCCACTGAGCCTACCTCGTCTTGCTCTAGCATTTGGCTCTTGTGCGATTTCTTCTTCTTCTTCGTCTCCTGGTGGTTCTTCGACTTCTTCCTCTTGATCTACAACAGTGGGATTCATTTCTACATCGACGATTCGAGGCGAGGGCAACTCCCCGGTTTCTTTTGGTTCAAAATAATCTTCTGGAATAAATTCAGTGAAATCATTCTTACTTTCAGATCCTTCAACGAATTGTACATCTCGTGTGATTTCAACTTTTCTTGCGTTGGGTAGCCATACTCTATATCCCTTGCATTCTTCCGAGTATCCCAAAAATATCCCCTCTTGAGTACGTGACTCGAATTTTCCTCTGTTAGGTTGTCTATTTAGACAGAAAACGCGACACCCGAATTCTCTGTAGTAGCTAACATCGGGTTTATTACCGGTCCATATTTCGTACGGTGTTTTCCCTTGAGACTTTTAGATGGACAACGATTTCGAATATAATTCGCAGTATTGACTGCTTCGGCCCAAAAAATTGGCGGAAGGCCCGATTGCATTAATAGACAGCGCGCCATGTCCAAAAGAGTTCGATTCTTTCTTTCGGCTATCCCGTTTTGTTCAAGGTTGTACGGAATTGTAAGGCGTCGAGATATTCCCAGTTTCTTCAAGAAGTTATCAAATTCATGACTGGTGTATTCTTTCCCGTTATCTGATTGAAAATATTTCACCTTCTTGTCTTGCTGATTCTCGACCATTGCTATAAATTCTTTCGTAGCTTCGAACACTTCGCTTTTTGATTTAAGAAAACGAACAACGCACCATTTAGATCGATCGTCGATAAACTCTACAAAATAACGCGCTTTACTCATAGATTCAACGCGCATTGGTCCGCAAACGTCAGAGTGTATCAGTTCCAACAATTCACTTACTCTATTGGACCGTTTGGGGAAAGGAGTACGAACCATCTTCCCCTGAAGACACACTTCGCATTTAATCGTATCTGCTAGTCTTTTCGCAGGCTTTAAAACTTCTAGTCCACGCACTGACTCGTTATTTATAGCTTCAATCATGTCTCTCGCGTTTAAATGTCCTAGACGCCTATGCCAGACTTCGAATGTCTCTTTGGAGGAAGAACCCGCCGCGAAAACCGAACCTGAGGGCGATTTCGTATCGTTTCGAGCGTTTTCGCGAGCGTAGTAAAGTTCACCGATTCTGTCTGCAATTAGCTTTACGTTTCCATCGACACCGATAACAAAAGCATTGTCTTTTCTGAACACAACTTCAAATCCGTTATTGGTAATTTTTCCCACCGACAGTAAGTTCGTACGTAGGTCCGGAACATACAAGGTGTTGTTTAAAGAAATGTTTTTCGACTTACCAAAAACATCAGCTGTGAACGCAGCCTTCCCTTGTGCAGTAATATTGGTAGATGCATTATTTGCAAGATTTAACTTACCACACTCAGAGTCCATTTCAGAAAAATCACTTACTTCGTTGCACAAATGAGATGTTGCACCACTGTCCAAGCACCATTTTGTTTTCAATGTTTTCTTGCTCGTAATGTTCAAACACAGCTGTTCTGACACATTCAGACGAATATCTTCGGCATTTCTTGCGGATGCACGGCGATTGTCTCGGTTTTTACAATTTGCAGCTTTATGTCCGATTTCTCTACATTTATGGCAACGAAATTTAAAAGGTTCTTTATGTTCTCTTGCACCCGAATTAAAGTCGCCACTATTTCTGGCTTTTTCGGTTTTATTCGCGTTCTTACGCCGCCACTGGCTGTTATTATTCGTAAATAATGCATTCTGCGACGTCAGTCGTATTTCGGTTTTTCTTGCATTACTTTCTTCAATAATTTTAACACGAAGAGTATCAGGTGATGGCAACTCGTCCCGAGATTCTATAGCGCATCTAAAATTTTCGAAACTAGCAGGTAAACTGTACAGTAACATGATCGCTAACAAATCCGGATTAATCGTTACATCCATTTCATTTAGCTTATCAACCGCGTCGAAAAATTTGTTTATATGTTCCCTTACGTCGCCAGACTCATCCATTCGTTGCAGAGTTAGCTGTTTCAACAACGTGGCTTTTCTGGCCGGTCCTTTAGACTGATAGATGCTTTCCAGCTTTAGCCAAACATCCTTGGATGACTCACATCCCTTAATTTGCTTTAATTCAGACGGGCTAATTGCCAATATAATATCCGACTTCGCCTTATTGTCATTTCTCTCCCAAGCAAGTACCGCCGCTGCAGAATTCGTATCATTGGGTATCAATAAAGGTTTTGCTGACTCGCCGTTTACAAAAACCCACGCATCGTTTTTTATCAACAACGCTTCCATCTGCATCTTCCAAGTATCGTAGTTTTCCTTGTTGAGAGTTTCAATTCTTGCCATAATAGTCGCACTCATTTTTACTATTGAACAAACAAACACGTTCACGAGAAATTAAACAATTTTGCAAACCACACACGATTAAACTGTCCCGGTACGCTCTGGGCCCATAACCTGTTAGAGCAAGTGAATAAACCAGGAGTTTGGAAAATAGAATATGTTTATTGAACAAGTACATAAACTGAGTGAATATAGCAATAATATAAGTATATAACATACACAAAACAAAAGTGACAAAAGTGACAAAAGTTAACCGGCTACGAGAGCGCAACATGCATGGCTCTATGTCGGATCGATACTGGATCGATATCTTCAGCCCCGGAAATGCGTCAGCGATTACGCATAACCCATTCGCACTAACAGTCTGTATCCACGATAATTCAAAAACGACTTATCGAATTAGATTCAAATTTCATACATACAAGAGTTTGAACATTAAATCTTTTTCATCTCTTTACTTTCTTATATGAAGTAATAAATCTTTTTCATCTAACACCAACACAAGTGGTACTTATCTGAAGACATTTTTAGATTTTTTAGGAATATCTTAAAAAATAAACAAGTTACGGATTTTTTATTCTTTAACATTGATTTAGAATTAAATTTTTTTTGAACTTTTTTTTGAAATTCTGTGTGTGTGTGTGTGTAAGAAAGTCATGTGCTGGACACATCAGATAATATTTAATTTTCATATCGGTATTGGTATATTAATTTTTAATGCAAGTATTATTGTATTTAGTTAATAAAATTTATTAAAAATTGTATTAGGTATTTTTTTAACCAATTGTTGAAAATTAAAAAGGTCAGTATGTAGGTTTCAATTTATTAATCACAAGAAAATATAATCAAATTAAAATATATTTGTGTTATTTTTTTAATATTTACAGGAAAAAAATTTCTATAATGTTATCGTTTCTACAAACAAAATTAAATTGATTGTAGCAAAGAAATTGTTTGAGGTTGTATTATATCGGAATCTTTTTAATATGATTACAATCGATAATTCTCTTATACTTAATTATTTCAAATATACCACTAAGAAATTTTTATATTTTCAATAATTTACTTATCTACATTATAATCCCAATAACAATGACTTATAGTTACTACCGGTTCACAATCATTACGAAACGTTAATTATTTTAACAGAAGTCTCCATTATATTTCATACAGAAATTATTTGCCGCATACTTCACACACTATTTTTACTAGAAAATACTAATGTCGCGTTCATGGAACAGCCGAATAATAACGACGACTAACTTCAAAGCTTTCGGATATGTATTACTGGATAAAGCATTCCCATTAACGAAAGTTGAAACAAATTGAAACTGCGCATCTATACCTTGGAGATTGCGCACTAGTATACTCGATTTTAGCGGGACTGTTCAAAAAGTTGAAAGCATGAGCAAGACTACGATAAATGTTTTTTTTTACATTGAATTACTAAAATAATAAACTTAGCTATATAAAAATAAATAATATTAAATACTAAAATAGATAAAGTAACAAAGACTATTACAAACCCGTGTTTTTTCGACGCTTTGTATATAAAAATTGTTAGGTTAGGTTCCTCGTGGTATCTCCGGCAAATTTTATGGACACCATCCGGTAGCGTCGTCAGGCAGATTTTATAGCGTTCGATGTTCTAATTCTCATTTTGGCTGGACAAACTTTTTGTCAACTAGTAACACGGATTTATACATGTGACTAGTAACTAAACTGCTGGACATCTGTTGGGTTTTAGCCTAGTTTTAGCAAAATCCTTATTCTACCATGGTAATATTGGTATAATAAGTTTATACTGTGAGTTTATAGTTACTATATGCGCATGTTCCAGGGTAAGTGTGATGTACCGTCTAAGGTCATAATTTTGCTTCGTAAAGGTAGCAAATTTTCACGCGCAGGTCGGGTCTTGTGTTTATCCAGTAATACATATCCGTGAGTGGTCCGCGCTTGACAATAACAATGTCAGTGAATATACGTCAAATGATTTCACCCAGTTTCTATTGTCATTGCCGTAGAACAGAGTATCCCAAAATTAGCCTGCCAAAATGTACCAGCTGATTCTACGTTCAAAAATAATGCAAAAATTTTCAATAAATATAGGTTGAAAAATGCTTCCTAAAGAGGCCACACTGTTTGAGGTAGAACCACAGCATATATATTTACAGCATTAACACTCTCAGTGGCGGGAAGTTTTGCGCCGTTTTTTACGCGCATCGAATCGGCCATGTTGTGAGCGTATTACGTCGTAAAATAAGCACATAGTTGTCTCTGATATCAGTTCTGACTTCAGTGCCGTGCGTTGCAGCGTTTAATAGGTATAATATATAATATGTACTTCTATCAAGGCCGTATGGTATAGAGAGGTAGGGTGAGGCGACCGCCACAGGCGGCACTATTCAGGAGCGGCATTTTGGCTTCAGGTCGGTAATTTTTTGGTTTTAAATTTGAAATTGAATTTGTTTGTTTCTATACCTACTTTTTGTTATAAATTGTAAACTAAATTGTCTAATTGGTTTAACTTAGGCCGAAGAGCAAAATATCACGTACAAGTTGTAAATTTTATTGCTATTACGTATTTTTTTAATGTAGTTAAGTAGTGAATTTTGCGAACAGATGTGCCAACCATCCATTGCATTAGTTTCTAGCAAAAATGTAAATTGAAGTCGATGGCTTGAAAAAAAAACTACCCCACTCGCTCAAATTTGAATACAAAAATTATCAGCTTTTCTTTCATACAAGTGCAAAAGACCGATAACTTCTTAAGTACCACACGGCCCTAACTTATATTCTTCTATATACCTACTATTAATTATTAATTAAGTAATTTTTTAAGTTAACTTTAGTTTTATTTTTATTTATATAATAAGAGGTTCACTTTCAAAATTTCATTTTAATTAAATCTTCTGGTTGCCCAGCTCTTTAAATTTTACTTTCATTGTTTGATCTGATGATGGCTTATATATAAATAATCTGGTAGGCAAAGTAAATATAGCTAGGAAGTTAAATATAGTAACAAACAAATAACACTCTGTTTATTACTGGTTTTTGCTTTCAAACTTCATTTTCCAGATAAAAAAATATCTGATGTGCCCAACACATGACTTTCTTATACGGATAGTATCACAATAACAGAGCTGTGCCAAGTAATTGAAATGTAATTAATTCCTTTTGTGGAGGAATTGTATGTGTAATTAATTACTTTTTTGTTGAGGGTGTAATTGTAATTAAATACATTTCCTCTCAAGTAATTGGAATTGTAATTGTATTGTTTAAGAAAAATTAAAATTCAAATACAAATTACATTTTCTCAATTACAATTATTTGACAAATGCAAACTACATTTGGTCGGTCCCTCATTACCTCTGCATTACGGTGCTTCTTCTAAACAAATAAATATATAAATAGTTTATTGTCCAACAGTTTACACCAATAATAGGACAGATTAAGTATAAATATAGTTTGTACTATGATCTATGATCACGAACGTCATATCTTTGGTTCTTGGTGCATGAGTTTTATTTATATTACATTTTCTTTATTTATAAAAAGTGTAAAAGAATATCATTATTTTTGCTTTTATAATAAAAGTTAATGTTTAGTTAAGATTTGTGATTTTTTTCTCAATAAATTCTTATTTATTATTTTTTGTATTCAAATGTTTCATTAGAACATTCCTATAAATAATAATGCAATGCATTTTATTTATTATTTAAATTTAAGCAATAGTTATAAATTCAATGTAAAGTAATTGGAAAAAGTATTTGAAATAGGTCAATTTTTGTTTAAAGCCAATAATTGCGCCGACTCGTTTTGCTTCCCGTGGTGCTCTAGATGTGACCAATGAGTCACTCCTTATTTATTGGGATTTAGGTATAGGTAATATAAAATACAGTGTGTCCATTTTCAAATGCGAACATAGGGATTTAACATTGTTTTTTACATTATTGTGAATTCCTGCTCGCCAATTCGGACTAGAGAAAAGATTTTGGTTCCAGTGGAATGAGAAAATTATTGCGCATCGAATGACATAAAAAACTACATTATTTTCAACGATTGAAAAATATTAATTTAAAGTTATATTTTTAAATATGATGAAAATAATAGTTTTTGATGTCATTTGATGCGCAAAAATGTTCTCATTCCACTGATACCACTTTAAAAAGAAAATTCACAAAATTAGAGATTTCAAAAAACACGTTTATTTTAGTTAAGTTTTGTAATTTTTGAAAAGTTATTTCGAAGTTCTAAAAAGTAAGGTCTAGTGAATATTGTGATACCAAAATCTGAAATTTATAGTTTGCAATTGACCGTCAGTTTTCATTGACTTCAAACAACGAAAAATCTATTTTTTCAAACGGAACCTCCTGGTATATTGCTGACGTAGGTTGTAGAGATTTAAATTCTCTACCTTTTTCATAAAGTATTCCTTATACTTAAACTTAATATTTTAGGAGATATTTCAAATAATTTATACCGTATGAAAAATTCTATTCTATTTATTGAATTTAGATTGCCATGGAAATAAAAAATGCTTCAGTCTTTCATTTTAAGGTTGTAGAGAAGTATACTCTATTTGCTGAAGAAAATGCCAAAAATGTTCTTTTGAATATTGTTTTTATATTTAATGGAGAGAGTAAGAAGAGAAAATGCCGACATTTCTCAAGTCAGCTGAGCAGATTTGAGAAGGTAGTTTAAGTACTTAATTTATGCCAAAAGTAAATCTTAATCGCTATAGTATACCACTCCTAAAATTATAAAAAAAAGATAAATAATAAAAATTTGGATGGTTGCAATTAATTAATTTATTCGTAAATGCAATTGAGTCCAAGAACAGTACTAGTCCGAAAATAACGTTCCGAGATATTAAATAAAGCTATGTGACTTTTTACTTATTGAATAAATGGCATGTACAGCAATTTAGCAATTTTGTAAAGCTGTTTAATATTAGTGCAACGATATATTTTTTTAAAGAAAAACGAATTTGAACAAGTTATCAGTACCTTGGTACTAACTACTAAGGACATGTACTGTTCTTGAACTCACTGATTCAATTTCAGTAACAGGGCTATTCACTAATTCATAACGACGTCGTTGGACGTCGTTGAATTACGATAGTCGTCTAATAGCGACATGGGCGCATGAAACGTATTCTGTATTATTTTCATAGTAGTTATTTAACGACATGTCGTTATAAAATTGTCGTTAGTCGACGGCAGCTAAACAGGGCATCGTAAACGAATATTGTCTGATCGTTAGGCTAAAAAATTAAACGGAAATGCAAAGAAATCTTTTACTACATGTTTCAACAGAACTTGAACATTTATTTACATAAATTTCATACATATTTCGTATTATTTGATTTGATGACAGGTAAATAGACGTTTTTGAGAGATATTAGCGATCCATTTGAAATATCTGATAGCATTTTTCGAAAAACTATAGGATATTATTAGTAGGGAAATAATTTTGAGAGGGACTGAGATGTTCAAAAATTCCTCTCTGTTTAAGTTTTTTACTGCTTTACATTTTTTTACACATGGAAGTTACCAAAATTCTCTATCTAAAGATATGAAAGTTTTGGGGATTAGGGGATTTTTATGGATTATTCATTTATCTTATCAGCAAAACAATTGTGCATCGAATAAAAAAATTATATAAAACATCTATTTTTTCGCTTATTTGTTGGATGGTATGATTTTTTTTGCATTTTTGGATTCTAGGAGAAGGTCTAGACATATTTTGTATAACATACCCTGTGCGGTTTTTCAGTTGTTTTTAAAATATTTCAAATTAGCAATTCCATCCAATTTTAAATAAACGAGAAAATCGATGTTTTATAAGTACTTTTTTTTTATTTCAGGCTCAAATGTTTTGCTGATAAGATATATGATATAAATAAATATTCCCAAAACTTTCAAATCTAAATTTTTTTTCCATATTTAAAAATAAAAATGTTATAAGGCTTTTATTTGAACACCCCTGTATACAGGGTGATCAGTAATTGCCGCACTCGTACCATACTGTGATAAACTTTACGTTTTAAGAATGACGAATTTTTTTACCGCAGTGCTGTAAGTCCTTTCTTTACAAAGATATGACCACTTTTGTTAAAATAAAAGTGGCAACACTGCATTGAACATGTGAATAGGTTCGACAAGAAAAAAAAGAAACGTTCAATATTTTATGATGCGAGAACTTGTCAACCTAATTTAGTACGGTCAATTTTATTAAAAAACAGAAACAACAATCGAAATTCATTATTTATATTTTCATGGCAATAGAAGGTATTTTAGTTTATCCCAAGGGGAGCTAGAGAGGTTTCCAAACTTCAAAATTCTCTCAAATTTAGGTATTTTATTAAATTTTAACATTTTCAATTTCTTTGTATTAGTGGTTTTGTGAAAAAAATTGAACAAATCATATTGCATTTTATCCAGAGATTATAGTAGCATGAATTATTCACTAATTTTTGTCTTGGTTATGAAAATAATTAGCTTGTAACTTGGATGAGGGAAACTCTATAACTCGGAAACTAACCATCAGATTTAATTTTTCTTTGCAGATTATCCTTAGTTTTAATGTGTTCTATAACGCCCTGTATTCGGAGTGCGGCAATTACTGATCACCCTGTATAGGCAATTGACAACAACATACAACATCTAGTCAACAATAGCAAATTTTAAGTTAACAAAACCTATATGAAGATAGCTGTTTGTGCTTCCTAATTTATAAAAATAGGCGACTGTCGTTATCCTGAACCAACATCAAACAGTTTTCAACGACTGTAGTTACAGAATATGATTTTTGTCAAAGTCGTTACGAATGTCGTTAAGAAATATCTCAACGACAGTCGTTTCTCTACGACGCACAGTGGTCGGAATCGCGAAAAAGCTGGCCAAAACTAAAAAAAAAAAGTCGTTGAAATGTTGTAGAAATAAGAATTCACGAAGAGAAGGACCTAATGCATAGTTTGACAAAAAGATAGAGAGCTGTGTTCGGTATCTGCTTCGCTGCAACAGTCCAAACGTGTCGCTGATATCGTTGCATTTCTTTGCTCAAAAAATTTGCGCGGTATTCATATTGCGATTACTTTTCACTGGAGCGTGCGTTTTTAATTTTGTGAAATGGAGAGAATTCCTGGATGTATGTGGAATACTGCTATGCATATTAGTTTCATTTATAAACGTTTTAAATATATTTTAAGTCGCGGTAAACAGTTCTCTAAAACAACTACAAACACGTTTATCATTAATTATCGAAAAAGTTGTGATCCCAAGAGATCCTGCTCTGTTCTCAAATCCAGTGCACAGTTAATGGTGCAAATATTGAAAATTTCCAAAGAAATGCTGCACATTTTTGCACCTTCAGCTATAGTAATCTAAAGAACTTTTTCATAAATGTCACAGGATTAGGCACTTACGAAGTAACCCGTACGAAAGAGAAAATATTTGGAATTCTTCAAGGACATTTCCAATTAGATCTCGATGCCCAGATTCAAATATTAGAAGACAATTTTTCTAAAAGTGAAAAAAAAACATTTCCAAATTGTCGAAAACACAAAAAATGATATGAAAAAGATTTTGAGTCCGCCATTTTGACTTTTGAAATTTCGACTCCACATTCGTATTCAGCGACCTCAAAAACTTGTATTCCAAATTTCGCTTAAATCTAAAAAAATTTCATACAATTTGTCGGCCATTTTGAATCCGCCATTTTGAATTTTGACATTTCGACTCCATATTCGTATTCAGGGACCTCAAAAACTTAGGTATCCAAGATTTGGCTGATTTTGGAACTTTTTCCCAGTTTTGGCCAGTTTTTTCGCGATTCCGACCACTGTGCGACGCTTTATTTAACGACTTTTTAGTGAATAGTTCTGTAAGAGACTATAATAAAATGACATGTCTATAAAGAGAAATTTCTGAAATAAACTTTCCTTGTTAGGGCGAATGCCTTAAATTAAAGAAATGTTTTGTTAAATTATATGTTTAACTATAATCACATAACAAAATTGACTGCAATTTTTAATAATTATCCAATCAATAAAAATTGTTACAAATCTATCATAAAAATACATTACTTCACATTCTCGGTATATTTAAAAATATACCGGGATATTTTTTTTAACTCTGAACATATTCCCTATGTTCAATTTAAAAAAAGCACAGATCAATGCATTACGGGTATTTGCTATGCAACCAATTATAACACACACCTGATTTAATTTTATTTTAATAAATTTTTAATTGATTTAATCTGATTGGCATGGTATAATATGCATTATGTGTATTTTTTCTGCAGTTAAATACATGTTTTTGATATATTTTATCGTAAGTGCTTTGAATTTACCCAGCGGAAAATCCAAAGTACGTATTATATTCGATAACATAATTTTATGAATATACACAATAGTTTCTTTTATTTCATATTAATGCAAGTAACAGATCATAATAATATATAATTTCAAATTAATTCTTATACAAATTTTGTTATTTATATTGTTACTATGGAAAACCTACAATTAATTTTATCGAAATTTTATCGCTGGAAAACCATGTAGGTTGGTCCAATACTGCATTATGATTGGTCGAAATTACTATGAATAAAATTATCAGTAGTAATATCACAAGAGCATAGAAAATATTCGATTATACTTCCGAGTCATTAGACGTATTCTGCGAAACACCACGAGAGCGTTAGCTCGAGTGGTGTTTTAAGGATATACGTCGAGTGACGAGGTTAGTATTCGTTACGATTCTATAAAGAATTAACAAACAAATTGTTTTTCTGACGTTTATTAATAAACATCAAAAAAACGTTACTATGACAAAATTCCCATTGTTTGAGGAGCGAATATACGAAAACGGTTATACCACGTCGTCAAGGGGTATATTCGCTTATCAATACATATTAACTATGTAAAACTTGTAATTACTATTGGGTAAATTCATAATGAGTTATATAATCACAATAATAATTCAAACCACTTGACATTTATTTTTTTTTACTTGTCAGGTAGCTATTTTCACGTAAAATTGGTTACTTGATTACTTAAATACATGGATTGAGGTGTGTTTTTTCAAACTGAACATAGAGACTATTGGGGACTATGTTCAAAGTTAAAAAAATATAAAGCTCTTTATCGGAACCAATATTTAAATACAAGTAATTCTATGACAAATACAAATGTAGCTAACAACAATCCAATGATCAACAAAATAAAAATAGGCACAGCTTCATTAAACGTGATAAATCTATCATTCCTCACAAAACTATTCGGCTGTGTATTATTCTGATACAATTTAATATTTATAGCATTAGCCTTTTTGAACCAATAATCCATTAAACCCATTGATAGTAATCTTAAAATATGGTGATTTATTATATTTTTCAACGGGTAACCTTTCCGCATTAGCATAGTCACAGGATATGCTACTGTGAATTCCTTCAAACAATAAACTAAAGGTACATTGTATTTGTCCACAAATAAGGATTTAGTGTAGTCAATATGCAATTTACCAATAAATGCAGCAGCGTCTTTCTTGTATACAATACGTTTTAAAACCTTCACTGGATCACTGAAGTGAATCCGTTTATTTTTAAATATTTTGATATCGTTAAAATACATAAGACAATTATTCTTCACAAAATATACATATGAGTCAGATTCCATAAGACTTTTTAGGGTAGTTATTTGTGGCTCATACATAGGTTTAGTCAAATGACTGAACAATAGGGTTTTATAAGTTGTGTTAAATATTAAAGTGAAAACAAACCAAAATGTCATACATATTCGAAAATTCGCAGTTTTCGGTAAAGTCACCACAGTGACCCCAACTAAAATGCTGAAACTGTTTTGTATACAATTGGTAATGCTTTTATAAAACGGGCTTTCCAAATAATTTGCCTTGCTAATATTCCAGGATAAAAAAGAAAAGAAAATAAAAGTTAACAGAGACAATATCCAAATTTCCAAATCAAATACGTCTAAAATCTTTTCCCAATTGGATTTCTCTGGTGAATGTGGCAAACACCATACAATATAATCATAAAAATATGCTGAGCTAAAGTCTAAATATTTCATCCTTGTTTCTGTAAACATCAACGAGGACACTGCAACATCAGATTCAGCATTAACTAAACTACCTACAAGTCCTGTGGCGCTTCCATTTTCAAAGATTTTTCCATAATCATACGATTTATCCGATATGCTGTAGCTTATATTTAACTTTAAAACATTAGCTAAAGTTTCTATTAGTTTTATTTCCAGACCTCCTCCAAACACATACTCTGTGTAATTGGAATTTTTTTTCGCTAGTATTACAAACGGAGGAAATGGAACTGCTCTAACTCGGAATGGACAAAAGTTTAAATTTGTAGGTATTTTTTCAGGAAACAAACTTGTGCTGCTTTTTCTTAATAGTCCAAATTTATTGCAGGAATTCACTTCTATGTAACTTTGAAAATTTTTTCCACAGTTGTTATTGTTGTAAGGAAACCAAGTGTAAAGTTTCCAACGTGTGGTATTTTTCATAAAAACTAAACTTTGGTAAATATTCCTTGACCACAATATTTCAAATAATTTCGGCAATAGATTAGTTTCATCTACCTTGTTTCTTTCCATATTAGAGAGAATTATTAAAACTTTTGCTCGAGTATCAACAGTTTTCTTGTCACATATTTTTTGTAACTCAGCTAAATTTTTTGTGTTTATCAAGTACAAATTTGTATTTTTTCTGTTGGTGTCAATATCATATAACGAACTAGTTTCAATTTGTACCACCGAGCGATGTTCATATAATAAAATGTTATTAAATATATTCGAATAATGTTTTTGTTTTATTATGAAAATTGTATCAATGTTTTCAGTCGAACTTAAGGCAACTTCTGATATACATCTTTTTAAGGATTCAAATTCGTTTGAAATAGCTTTAAGTTCACCATTAGTCAGTTTTGTTTTACACGAAAAATAAAAAACTAGAAATGATATGAACATATTTTTAGGAGTCTTCATAATTCTTCATAATAAAATTAAGGTTTAAGGTGTAACCAATAATTATCGTATGTATTTATTGGTATCTATCTCTACTAGACTTGTAATTATAAGTATATTTTTTAATTTATACCAATACAAGGTAATCATTCTATACTACTAAATGTCTTATTTACTTGTATACATACTAAACTTAATAGAAAAGAAAACAACTTGTTTTTCTTTCTCAATAATTAATAAATCAAACAACATGAGTGCTTTGTTGTATAATTTGTATTAAAATCATGGTGATTAATGAATAACAAAATATCAATTAGTTAATTTATTATGGCCAAAATCAATTTTTCAATTAAATTGTACATATTAGATTTTTAATGCCAGCAGGAGGTGGTCGACCTCGAAATGTACGTACTGACGCCCCAAATGGAAGATCAAATCTCCAAACTGTGGAAGATAATCCAACAAGAAGTATCCGAAGTATTTCGCAAGAATTATTAGGACTTGCGCAAATTTATATAAATAACTTTATAATTGGTGAAGGTTTCCATCCCTACCACTTCACGAAAGTTCAAGCTCTCTTGCCCAACGACTTTAGGTTAAGAGTTAATTACCGTAACTGGTCACTTGAAAGAGGCCAAGAAAATGAAGAATTCATTTCTCGTATTTTGTGGGCGGATGGTGCCAATTTCAGCAGAGTCGGTTTTTTCAATATGCTAACAGCCATTACTATGGCCTGGAAAATCCTCATTTGTACTTCGAACGCAACCACCAACACCTCGTTAGAGTAAATATGTTGGTGGGATCCTTGGCACTCATTTGGTGGGACCCATAATGTTGCCAGAGCGCCTAAATGGAGTGAATTTCTTGAAAACAATCTTCAACAACACTTTGACGATCTTCCTCTTGCGGCAATAAGGAATACTTGGGTCCAATTGGATGGTGCACCAACTCATAATGCTAACCTGGATAGAACTTGGTTAGATGAAGGATTTGCTGGGAGATGGATAGGCCAAAATGGAACAGTACGTTGGCCCCCAAGATCTCCAGATCTCACACCTTTGGATTTTTTTAGGGTCACATCAGATCCTGAGTGTACAGAATTCCGGTCCAAAATCAACAAGACCTCATAAATCGAATACAAAACGCTGTCCAGAGGATTAATGTAGAAATGTTTCAAAGAGTTCAGGACAACATTGAGCGACGTTTGTTTAAATGTTGAAGGGCATTTGCTTTAACCTTTATTTATTTTATTTTGTTATTTACCATAATAAAAAGAAACAACGCCTTTATCAGCCCACCAGTTCACACTTGATATGTTGCCAAATTTACAAATCAGTTTTTTTTATAACAAAAAAAAAGTCATACCTACACTTTTTTAACTAATTTTCTCAGGCTCCACTAACGATCCCCTGCAACGTACCGGAGAGGGTATGCGTCATTTTAGAATCACCCTGTAGCGCTGAAAACGTCAATGTGTTTCTGCCATATATTTTATAAATTGTAAAAACCCATCGTCATCCGTCATGTTTATCCTGTTGTAGTGTACCTAATTATAAATTTTAACAAGAAGATTTTAGTGACATTGTGCAAAACAGGTGAATATTGTAAGTTTGATGATTGACACTATACTGTAAGGCCCATTGTAAGATCTACCGATTTGTGTTCAAAAACTAGAATCATTCAAGATGAGACCTTAAAAACTAGTGTATCAGTGACACCTACTCTCCAGAACCAAAAATGGAACAACAAGCTTTAATCAGCAGGAAGAGAAAATTTTGGATGAGTGGCAACGAACGTTTAGAGATGAATGTAACTAATTTATTTATTTATTTTTTGACTCTTTCATGAAAATTTTTAACATTATCAAAATGCACTATTTCGATAAAAAATACTATAATCGAAAGAAATGAACCACATATCAAAAGCACAAACACTGTCTCTAAGTTAAGTTAACTACACGAATAACATATAATCATTACTTTCATAAATCGAATAAAAGTTATAATTAAAATTCTTCTCAAGAACATCGTTTTCCCATTTAACCAGCAAACCAGCTGCTAATATTTTCCCTATTAATTCGTTCACTGGTTCAACTAGTGGAAATCCTTTTCTCATAAATAAACTAATTGAATATTTTGTAGAGGTTGAAGTGAAACAATACAATTGAGGTATTTGATCCCTTGTTATGTATTTATTAAACACATATTCTAGATAATGTTTGGGCAAATTAAGAGCAGAGTTGCGTTCGAATGCCACTCGGCTTAGGCAGAATTCCAAGTCGTAGCAATTTCTCCAATATTTTCCCTTACTTTTCATGACTTCTCTTTCGACAAAGCTTGCAAGGGTAGGTACTAAATAAAGTTTTAAGTCGTTCTTATGGATGTCTTCAAATGATTTGTATTTTACTTCAAAACTTGACTTATGCAGTGTGCTGCTCAATAAGGTTTTAAAGGCGATATTTAAGTATAAGCTCTAGTCCAGTCAATCTGTCGAAATTTGTGGAAAAAATTACCCAGTAAACTTTCTCTTTATAAATCGTTAGGGGATCATGTGGAAAGCTTAAATTCAAAAACTCGGGAAAATCCTCGGACCCATTTTTTGGGAAATCCAAGAAGTGTTTGGATTTGATTTTACACAAGAACGATGAGTTGCAGAAGAAAATTTTGTTAATAAATATTGTAGAGGGCAATATTTTCTACAATTTATCTCTAAGAATCGATGAGCTACGACAAAAATGCCAAAAGTAGAGGGCGCCGAAGTACCCAAAAATGAGCTTTTTTACTTTTTTAAATCGAAAAAAATTTTTTTACGCACACCTGTAAATATAAATGTTAACAAGCGAAGAAAAACACACAATTTTTATATAAACGTTTTTTCTCTAGGATCCACCATTTCGGAGATACAGTATGCAGAGTTTCGAGTAGGTAGTGAATTTCGATACACACACCATTGAAGGTATGAAGGAAAAGCACGTGAAACTTCAAAGTGTCGTTCTTTAAAGATTGTGGAAAGTAGTACATTCGCTCGGGAGTGTATCCATGGCTCCGCTTTTTCAAGTACGTGGTACGTTCTGCACTTCCTAAAGTGGCAAGCAATACTAAAAGGTCAATGTCTTCGTCAATTATTGTAATAGAGAAGAAAATTGATTAAAATATATTTGTTGTTGTCGTTAGACAATAGTATATTTCATTAGGAGTCTGGAAATAAGGATTTTTCCGTGCGCGCGTGACAAATTCTTGTGGAAGGCGAAGCCGAACACGAAGTCATGTAAGCATGGAAAATCCATTTCTGGACGTGTAATGAACGATATTTTTTATTATACTTATCTGAAAACAACGCAAAAAAGATTATAGATGTAAATTTAGAACATTTTAGTTTCAAAGTAATAATAATACATCGTAAAAATAGTAGGCCAACACGATTAACATTTCCACTCTGCATGCTGTATCTACGAAAGGGTGCATCGTAGAGAAAAAACGTTTATATAAAAATTGTGTGTTTTTCTTCGCTTGTCAACATTTGTATTTACAGTTGTGCGTAAAAAAATTTTTTTCGATGTAAAAAAATTAAAAAACTCATTTTTGGGTACTTTGGCGTTTTGGCATTTTTTGTCGTAGCGCATCGATTCTTAGAGATAAATTGTAGAAAATATTGCCCTCTACAATATTTATTAACAAAATTTTCTTCTGCAACTCATCGTTCTTGCGTAAAATCAAATCCAAACACTTCTTCGATTTCCCAAAAAATGGGTCCGAGGATTTTCCCGAGTTTTTGAATTTAAGCTTTCCACATGACCCCCTAATGATTTAAGAAGAGAAAGTTTACCGAGTAATTTTTTCCAAAAACGACCCTTTTTCCCGACAGATTGCCTGGACTACTCAAGAAAACCAACATCATTACAAGATATGTCAAAAAATTGGTTTTGGGAAGAGTTTTTACAGCCAACCCAGTTAATATTGATACGGAATTCTTTGAGATATTAAAAATATTTTTGAAAAAATTAGATTCATTAACTGAACAACTGCTGGCAATACGAATAAAAACTGTGAAAAGACAATATGTAAGCCCTGTCACTAAAAAAGCGCTAGTTTTTATTAAACTTTTAATAGTTTTCCAATTAGTCGGAATTGATGCTTGGGGAACACACCAAAGAGAAGACTCCTCGAGTCCTCGAGATAAGGTGCACTAACATCAAAAACTATAGATCTTCTATAGCTGTTAACGTAGCCACCAATAACTACATCGACTAAACCTTCTTGTAGATAGCTTAAGTCTCCATAAACGTTTCCGTTTTCTGAAACGTCACCCCAGTTTTTTTTCCTTCGTTTGAATACACTGAGTTTTTTTAACTGTCCCCATAGGGATTTGCATGGTAAAATCTTTAACTCGTGTTAATGGTTTTTCTACTGCGAATTTCAAAATGATTTTTGGCACACTGTTAGTTTGCATCTTTTTTTACATGTTCTAGTAGTTATTAAAATGTAAAAAGTAAAATTTATTTATTTAAAATGGAAAATAATTACATGATTTTAGCTATTTTTCACATTAACATTTAGTAAGTTAGGTGGCTTTGTCCACTGACAACCAAATAAATAATTCAAAGCTGTCACTTCATTTGCATGTTTTTATTAAGTGTGAAAGACTTTCAAAAGGTTACTGTGTAGCGGCTTCTTATGGTAGACAGTTTGAACATGGAAATTAGCAACATTTGAGTATTTTTTTGTCATTTTATTGAGAGCTTTGGATTATTTATTTGCTTGTCCGTGATGGACAAAGCCTCCTAACTTAATAAATTTTAATGTGAAAATGAGCTAAAATTATGTAATTATTTTCCCTTTTAAATAAATTAATTTTATTCTTGACATTTTAAAAATTACTAGAATATGTAAAAAAAGATGCAAACTAATAGTGTTCCAAAAATCATTTTGAAATTCGCAGTAGAAAAACCATTAACACGAGCTATATATTTTACCATGTAAATCGGTAAGGAGACTGATAAAAAAACTCACTGTATATTGTACAGGAATACGTAACTTATTTGCAATAGTATTCAGTAATGTAATTTCAATTCCATGGCCATCAAAATTATCTACAATTTGGATTAGTGTGTTGTTTTTTACTTGCAGTGTATGAGGAGGAATGTCTATAAACAGAGCCCTAATATTACAGTTAGACATTGATGTGTTTATTTGAAGATTCTTTGTTTTTACACTTGTCCAAAAGTGCAGCGGTTACCAGGCAATACTTTAGGGCGATGTTTTCCATATTGCCAATAATAATCTTTGGTATAATTTATAGTAAAAGTATTTGTAAAACTCGAAGAATTTTTAAGTACCGCTACAGCGTGAATTATGATTAATTTTTTCAATAATTCCATAATTTTCTTAGCTGTATTCAAAGAAGGTTCCATTGAAACTATGACATATCTCGATTTGAAATTAAGCAAGAGTTTTAATCTGAGCTCCAATTCTTGCAAATAGACTAATGGTGTTATTCTGTATCGAAAATGTTAGATAACATTCTGTTAAATCTATGTTATTTGACGTTTGAACAATATAAAACATTGTTGAAATGTCAAATAACATAGATTTAACAGAATGTTATCTAACATTTTCGATAGAGAATAGCTCCATAAATGAAGATTTCTTATTAAATTTATCTTAATAAGTTCAATTATAGCATTGTGCACTATCACAGGGTGTAAAATATTGTTTTGTAAAATGTTTACGAAGTCTGCGGGTATAGCATTAGCATCTACTAAAACAATAGTTTCATTTGAGCGAATAAATTTTTTTGTTGCCCGTAAAACACAAAGACAATATTATGTTTAGTGCTGTCCTTTACTGTCGGTAAAATGTTTAAAACCGAATTTTTTATAAAGGATATAATAATTAAAATTTGTCTGAAACGAAACATTTCAGGGTCATTAATTCAATGCATACGTTACCACAATCTCTTTTATTTGTAATTTTCGGATGGATTTTGATATTATCTATACTTAGTCATTAAAAAAACAATCTTATGAGTGTGAGCATAATGATAACTATTTGATTTATTACAACAATGGCTGGGTAAATATGCAACTTTTTGAAAAAATAAAAAATCCTTTCATCATGTATTAATGATTTATTGAGGCAATAAATATTTACTTATACATAGTATGTACCTTACAATTTAATTGGATTACATGTAACTTATTATCATTGTTAGATTTATGCCCGATCTCACCGACATGACTTAAAATTTAAGATATGCTTTAATGTTAAGCGATATCCTAAAGTGTTGCACCATATATTTAAGGTATACTTATGTTCTTAAGACATTCTTATATTTAAGTCGTAAACTTTGGTGGCTTAAATTGATACTTAACCTAAAAACCAAACAAATACTCTGCGAAATACTGTTTTATAAAATGAAAAATCAGCTTATTTTTCGCGATAATGATGTCTTTTAATATCTCGTTGT
Organism: Pediacus dermestoides; assembly: GCA_963942485.1. NCBI lineage: Eukaryota > Metazoa > Arthropoda > Insecta > Coleoptera > Cucujidae > Pediacus > Pediacus dermestoides. Next base: position 292,216 of record CAWWDI010000078.1, on the reverse strand, counting down.
CGTAGACGTAGTGAATAATGGTAATCCGAGACAAATTAACTTTTTATATTTAATTATGTGTTTGTTTTTATTAATTAACATTAATAAAAAGTGTAGTTGGATCCATGATTTCTTTTCGAAGAAGGTGGATTCATTTTATTTTTAACTATACCTACCTAGTTCCAAGAGAAACGTTGAATATTTAAAAAATATTCCAGTTATACAGATACTGTCGTTCCTACATCATTAGATATTAATCCATTACCTACTAACTTTCAAATTGATTATCTCGGCTAAAATAATAAAGTACCAAAATACTTACAAACCTACGTTAGTACACAAGCATTTGACACATTATTAAATGAAATGCCGAAAAATATTAAGTTAAGTTTTAGGTTAGAATATAATATAGTTGCATGATTCTATAAAACGGCAAACAAATTTATAGTAATTTTCATCGTTTATTACACTATAAATTTGTGCCGCTCGATAGTGTAATCCTGAACTATTCTTACCCTAAGTTGGATCCAAGGACGTATAAAATAGAGGACAGAAAGATCCCCGAGGTGGGGGTTGAATTCGTGGGTCAAAAAGTGTTGCACGTTCAAATGGACTCAAGCGTACTTGATAGTTTCTACGCATGCGCCAGCAGTCAATAAGGCGCGTTATTGGTCAAGTGTTTGTTTTGGTTTGTCACTGTCATAGCAACTGGCAACGGATTTGTGATTGTGCCTACACCCATCCGGGAGCTTTCTCTCCTCTATTTTTATACCTTCTTGGTTGGATCTTAAAATGTCTCGTGCAACGCAATAGGATTTTAAATATTCCTTAAAGTTAAGAGATCGGGCATTACTTAAAATAAGTTTGGTTTAACAAACTATAAAATATTAAGAATTATTGGTTTAGAATACTAATATTTTACAGTAAAGGCAGTCCAACCAGTGGCGGCGAAACATGTGTTTTGTGTGTTGACTATTCCACACATGAGATGTTTTTCTGAGTTAAAACGTCTAAAAACTTAGCTTCGGGCGACGATGGGTCTAAAAAGGCTGAACAGACTTACTTACAATGCTGCATATGTATAACGATGATGTTGATCAAATTGATCTGGACTTGTTAATGGACAAATTCATATCGCGAAACACAAAACGAGCTGCTGTTTTTGCAAAAATTGCTAAGTAAATAATACTATTTTTATGTATTAATGTTTTTTTTTATTCATAATTATTAATATTAATTAATTAATACAATGTACCTACATAGTAAAATTAAAGTTTTTGATAATTATCTGGACTCTTTTAAATTCAACACATGACTTGGACCTGTTTCGCTGCCTCTGAGTCCAACAAAGAGAAACTTATCTAAGACAAAGGATTTTTGAAACATTTCTCATTCATTATCCTCATTCCTGTTCTATTTACTACAATTTATTGTAGTTACCTTTTTATTGGAACCGCGATGATACCTTTTAATTGAAACATTGGATGAACTACGTACTTAATAACTATACATACATATACTCCTATAATGTTTGTGTCTTGCTAATGTATAGTTTTTTGAAAAATATAAGTCCATTAATTAATATGGAAGTATCAATTATTCAAATTCATAATAAAAAAATATCTGATGTGTCCAGCACATGACTTTCTTACATGATGCGATACAGTTCTAATCTTTGAAGGGGTAGCCAATAATCACATGCTGTCCACATCCGAAACGTTATTAATACAAAAGAGCACATTTATTTGTTTTTACTTGGTATCGGTTTAAGAGAAACCAGTAAAAAGAATAATGATCTTCGTGAGGTTCGAACCCGGGACTTTTTTGTATGTTGTGTTTTTTTGTTTTTGACATGAAATTATTAAATTTAATAGTTTTTTACAAAAAAATTATCCACTTGTTTAATTGTGATGCAATGCACCGTTTTTGAGTAAAATTTGAATATTTTTAACATACTCGGGACGTAAAGCGTTTTTTTTTTTGAAATTTTTGAAGTGAATCTACAAAATTCAGGAGCATATAGAGTAAGTCAAATGATGAAGAAAACCTTGTTAAAGTTTTTCTCTAAAGTGTTTTAAACGGTTTCGGAGATATGTAATAAAAACCGTTCTTAGGGAGCCCTTATTAAGGGGCTGTAGCTCCCTTAGAAAGCACTTTAGAAAATAATTTTATAAAGGTTTTGTTCATCATTTGATTTGCTCTACATGCTACTAAAATTTTTATATATATTTCGAAAATTAAAAAAAAAACGCTTTACGTTCAGAGAATGTTAAAAATTTTCAAATCGATTTTACTCAAAAACGGTGCATGGTATAGAAATTAAACAAGTGGATCATTTTTTTGTAAAAAACTAATAAATTTAATAATTTCATTTGATAATTCTAAAGATAGAAAATTTTCCCTTTTGGTGCACACTTTCTGCCGGTCACGTAGTAGCATGAATTATACACTCATTTTTGTCTTGATTATTAAAATAATTATCTTGTAACTTGGATGAGGGAAACTCTATAAATCGGAAACTAACCATCAGATTTAATATTTCTTTTCAGATTATCCTTAGTTGTAATGTGCTCTATAACGCCCTGTATTCGGAGTGCGCCAATTACTGATCACCCTGTATATATGTGGATGGGAAATGTTAATAAAATTCTAAATGGAGCAGATGTAAGAGTCCTAAACGATAAAATAAAAAAGGCTGCTTTTGAAAAATACAGAAAATTAAAATACAAACATTTAAAAATTAAATCTATAAAAAAATAAAAATAAAAACAAAGCTGAGGTTTAACTGAGCACCAAATTGCTATTGTTATGATCACCAAATATATTAACCTTGGAGCAGTCACGTAATGACCATTTTTCTAAAACTGATATATAAATTCAAATTGAGTTGTAGTAGGTACAGCGACGGCGGTTTGAGTTTTTAAACTCTTCTCTACAAGAAATAAATTCATTTATTAACGGGAAAAATCCGTAAGTACTAAAAACAAACAACCTAATTTTAAGTAGACTAGTGTTGAAAATATCTATATGTTGACTTAAAAGATTCACAGTTTTACATGTTCTATCTAAGGTATGATTTAACCCCTAATTAGTATTATGATTAGAAATGTAAAACATGGTATTAATATCTCTAGTAACTCTAGTGGGGATATTTATATTTATTCTACATAATATTGAAGACATGTCATTCAAATTGTTAAGTAATAAGTAACCTAAATAAAAACACAACTTCAAAGTATTTTCTCCTTTTCTCAAGAGAATATATATTGTTTGAGATTTTCAAAGCTTTATAATCAATGTGCTTTACGGGAATATGTAACTTATAAACTAAGTATCTTAAATAGTAGTTTATGCAACAAGGTAGGAATTAAGAGATTCTGACGATTGTGAAAATTGCGCCAGAGCGAAGCGAAAATGGCCACTTCTTTTGCGTGAAACGCGCGAACAAATTGAAACAGCATAACATTGACATTTTGCTTGACACTGTGCGGTGAGCAAATCACCTTGACAACCCAGTGGCGGCTGGTCAGATGAGGCAGGTGAAGTTGAGCCTCATGCCTCCCTCAATTGTCAATTGTCATAAATTATTAGTATCTTAATTTAATATTGACTATTGTAATAGTAGTTATTCGTCATATTCATAAAACTACAGGTATACAGGGTATACAGGTATTCACTAGTCAGCTATAAAGGTAACGTGTCAATTTAACTATCTTGAACGTGTCATGATGAATCCCCAACACGACATAATTATGTCGTTATTGGAGACGCCGTTCTCACGGCGAGTAGAAACAAAAAAGCGGGAAATTTTGCAACAGGGACAACGTCCCACGCCCAGAATTGAAATTATTTGTCCGGACAAAAATACTTATCAAAAACGGACATATTCTAGAACATTTCAAATATCATGGTATGATTCTCATAAATGTTTATGTGGTAGAACAATTACCAATAAATTATATTGTTGGCCCTGTTTATTGTTAGGAAACGTAAAAAATGTTTGGAATACTTCCGGATACTAAACTTCACAATGATTCCAAAGAACATATTAAGAATTGTATGGGCCTGAAACGCATTGAACGAAATACTTCAACCATAGTAGACGCTTTACAGGAACAGGCAGGTTTAAACAAAATACTTTATAATGAAAATGTGAGGAAAAATCGACAGTTGTTAACGTATTTAATTGATGTGACTTTGCTTCTAGGAAAACAGGAACTTGCTTTTTGCGGACACGACGAATCTACTAATTCAGCTAATCGTGGACGTGGTAATTTTAAAGAAGTTTTTGAATGTATGGTCAAACGTAATGCGGAATTAACTGAACATGCTGAAAAAATCAAACATATTTTTACTGGCCAATCGAAAACCGTTCAAAATGAATTGATTTCATGCAGTGAAGAATATTTAACTGATTTTATAAAAGATGAAATAGACAATTCAAATTTTTTTGCAATAATAGCGGATGACGCTACCGATATAAGTGAGAAGTCTCAGTGCACTTTAACTATTAGATTTGTTGGTAACGGAGAATTAAAAGAACTATTTTTAGGGTTTCATGGTGTTAGTGCTGATAGAACGGCGAGTGTTTTGTTTGAGCTAATAACACATGTTTTGGGACCTTTCGATTTCAAAAACAAATTAATCGCTCAGTGTTATGACGGAGGTAGAGTAATGTCGGGAGAACTAAATGGTCTCCAAAGTAAAATTAAATCTGTAGTTCCATCGGCATTATTTACACACTGCGCTGCTCATAGACTAAATTTAGTGCTACAGTAAGGCTCTAGCGGAATACCGAAAGTTAGAATTTTTTTTGCAACAATGTTAAGTATACCCGGTTTTTTTAATCAGTTAGCAAAACGAACATTTACGTTGAATAATATCTTAAAAAGAAGTATACCTACCGCAGGCTAATGGGACACGTTGGTATACTCGTTCAAAAATTGTTCAGTTGTTAAATGAAGAATGGGATAAACTCATAACCGTTTTCGAAACAATTGCTAATGATTCAACTGCTGGTACAGAATCTGTTATAAAGGCACATGGCTTCCTTAAACATTTTGCAGACTTTGACTTTCCCATTTTCACTTTAATCAACCATAACATTTTTATAGTCACTGATCCATTATTCAAAATTCAAAATAGGGGTTGTTTATGTTAGCAGAACACGTTGAAAGTCAAGACATATTAGTTATTTAGTGTGTTTCTAGCATTATATTATGATTTGTTTTAAAAATTAAAGTTCGGTGTGGTGGTTGGGAGGTTACAAATACAATAAATAACTTTAATTGTGTCATAGACTTTATTTGAACCTGTAAAAGCTAACAGACATATTCTCTCTGTTATCAAAACTTTCCCAAAAACAAAAAAAGGCAAAAAGGCCCGTAGTTTACCTCTTTACATTATTTCTATTAATGTTATAAAGAAGCACTTTTAAAATACGTTAAAATTGAGTTTTGGTGGCATATTTTCCAAAAAATTGTCTTACATATGCAAAGTAGACATTCTTAACTACTTACATTAATATTAGATATATCAGTTAAGTTACGTTTTATAAATCCAAGCATTTTCAGACTCTTGTTGATTGTTGAGTTTATATGGTTATTAAAATTTAATAAACAACCTCAAATAACGACCTAACTGGACTCCGAATCAATATTGTATGTACACTTAAAAAAAAAATCTTTTTGGTACCAATTTTTAAATATTAACAAGAGTAATTTGGTGCTCAGTTAAGCCTTAATCAGAAATTACCTATGTACCTAACATAAATTGTCTTGTAAAACACATTAAATAATTGATTTGTGCCCATGTGTTGGTACTGATTTATCTTTTTGATGGAGACTAAGCTATAGTCTGGAGACTAATAAATTATTTCTTATATTCTTATATACATGTACCATATGATCAAAAATTATTTAGATAAAGGGTGGCCATGGCGAATAGATAATAAATAAAAAAAAATAGAAAATAAACCCGCAGTTTAATAACTAAGTCTTATTTGACAAGCTGATTAGCTTACAAACCTATATAATTTCAACTACTGCCGATGAATCAAACATGCAAGGTAAATTCAGAATTCCAAAGCCACCCTTTATCTAAATAATTTTTGATCATATGGTATAATAATTTTAACAATATGTAGGTATACATTTTGTGGGTTGGACTTTGTTTGTTCTACTTTTTTTTTCTTTTTTTTTTCTTTTAAGTATTTTCAACTTGCTTAAATTCAAAATTATGATTGTTTGGTTTTAATAAATTAATATTCCGTTTTATGGCTACTTGATTTTAAAGAATTGCAAACTTTTTTTTCAAAATAGGTAACTCGCTTATTTTAAATTATTATCAAAAAAAGACATTTTTTGTATAGGATTTAATTTACCATCGATTTTTGCAAAAATATATAGGGTGTTCCATTTAAAAAAATGTTATTTTTTTGAATATCTTGAAAATCAGATGGTCAATTGTTTTTTGTTTTCACCATTGTAATCAGCGGAAAATATCTGATGTGCCCAACACATGAGTTTCTTATACTTACGGATAGTATCAAAATAATTACTTTTCCTAAAGAAATTAAGTTAAATTTCTTGTAAAAATTTTGAAGGTTTCCAGCAATTTTCAAATAGTCTCTGTCGCACTTATTGCAATACGCATAAATCTGTCCTTGTCCCACTCATTATAACCGAATTTTACGACAAAAATGTGTTTTATTTTAGATTTTTGACCTATTACTCACTTAAAAAAATCTCCCGGTATGAAATTACATTTATTTATTCATTATTATGGTTTTCGGTACCGGTGCTAGATGAAAAACATTGAATGTGGCACCCACAATTTTGGTTCAAACTCTTAAATATGATAACTTTTTGAGTTATGGTGGATACAGACAGACAGACAGACAGACAGACAGACAGACATCATGGCGAAAATGGTCAAAATGGATTCAGGGGTCCTCAAAACGTGTAAATCCATCAAAATCTCAAAGTCGAAAAAAATCACGATTACAATACTTCGTATAAGAAAGTAAAAATGCTACTAGTATGCTAATTTAACCGACTTTATAGCTCCAATAATAACAAAGTTAGCAATAGGTAAAGTAAGCTAAGAGCTCGCCCTCTACCGACGCTCGAGATGTTAGTCATTTTAAATAATATTGAAACTATAATCACATAAGTAAACACATGGAACACATTAAAACGCTACACTGGCTACACAGAGTTGTTGTTTACAATTGTGTCATTGGTGGCGCTGCAATCTTAAAATGAATCACGTATAGTGAGCCACTTCGCGCGAACACCCTGTATAGTAATATTAGATATCATTGGTCTTTCTCATCTATAGTATTTTTTATCTATGGTATATAGTCGGCGTCTGCGCGCGTCCAGTGTTGCCAATGATTTTGATACTGCGATTGGTGATTATTTTTACCTTTTTATCAAATTCTGATGACTTTATAGATTTTGAATTTCTTTTGTTCAACATTCTAATTAGAAAATAAAATAAAATGAAATATTTCAATACATATATTTATTATTAGTTTCGTGTTTATCTATTTTAGTGTATTTCAGGTTGTTGTGTTGGCAACCTCAAACTGACAAATCTTTTTTGTAGGCAACTTGTCAATGTCAACAAAACGCTAACGTGATTTGTGAATTTAATTAGGGTAAGAATTTTTGTTTTTATTATCACGGTTTCATGAGTGTTATTGTTCTTAAAGAATTGAGTTCACATTCAGAATCAGGAAAAAAACACCAACAGTAAAACCACCAAAATTAAATTATGTTTACAAACATAACCCTACTTCGTGGATTTCTTCCAGCAAACAAGAGACAACCCAAGTACTTGTTCTGCAAATAATGCTGTAACCAACAACCAACATTTATTAGCAGGAGTGGCAGCTGTACAAAACATGAAAACAAGGCTGAACATATGAAAAACGCAAAGGCACTTAAAAGTCAGCAATCTCTTCATCAAATGTCTACAGTCGGAAGGTCCACATTAATAAAACAAAGGAACTGGAAATCCGAGCGGCATTATTCTAAGTACAGGGTGTCCCATTTTCGACACTTTTAGGGGGTATTGGCGTTATTATCAGAGATAGAGTGTTGCGGTTTTCACCTTCCGTTATTACTTTTTTACGAAACGAAAGATTCCGGAGTCAAATTTGTCATGGCTCTCTTAGTTTTAAATCTACAGAGTGATTCTCAAAATCTTTGTTTTTTAGACACCCCTCGGATTTCCGTTATGCGTCTACTTATCAAAAAGGTGAAAACTGATCATGATAGAGTTTTTTACGTAGAATTCAGTGGCGTAGGCAGTTTTTGTGTAAAAGGTTTAGTTTTTGAGATATTGCCCAAACTTATGTTTTTTTAAATGGGACACCCTATATATTACTTTTTATAATGATTAAGCAAAATTTAAGCTTTCCAAAAATATATAATACTTAATATTTATTTTGAAAAAAAAGCTCAAAATTCTATATTTTTAATAATTTACTTTATTTATAACAGTAGGCCATGGCTAGTTTATTAGAAACAAATGCAAAATTTGACAGATTTGTCAGATTTCCATTATTGATGAAATATTTTTGTTACGTAGGTGTTTTTATTTTACTTTTAATTTTTTATTACAATGGCCGTTTATAATAATTATGAGAAGTATTATATTGTTGGTATGTTTTATACAATGCATTAAAATTATCTTTTGAAGTGTTTAGCCTTAGAATAATTACGCATTGTGAAAATTTTGTATTTGTTTCTGAAAAATTAGCCATGGCCTACTGTTATAAATAAAGAAAATTATTAAAAATATCGAATTTTGAGCTTGCTTTTCAAAATAAATATTAAGTATTATACATTTTTGGAAAGCCCAAATTTTGCTTAATCAATATAAAAGATAATATATAGGGTGTCCCATTTAAAAAAACATAAGTTTGGGCAATATCTCTAAAACTAAACCTTTTACACAAAAACTACCTACGCCACTGAATTCTACGTAAAGAACTCTATCAAGATCAGTTTTCACCTTTTTGATAAGTATACGCATAACGGAAATACGAGGGGTGTGTAAAAAACAAAGATTTTCAGAATCACTCTGTAGATTAAAAACTAAGAGAGCCATGACAAATTTGACCCCGGAATCTTTCGTTTCGGAAAAAAGTAGGAAAGGAATGTGAAAACCGCAACACTCTATATTTGATAATAACGCCAATACCCTCTAAAAGTGTCGAAAATGGGACACCCTGTACATAGAACATAACATTTTATCATTGCTGTAAGTACAGCTGATCATCTGGAAGCTGGAAGGTTTACTAAAGAAATGTGTCAAACATCCGGAAGCAGCAAAAATATTACTTTGAAAAAGACAAATTGTTCAGCTGTCTTAAAAACTATCGTGGAAATGCCAATAAATTAATAAGTACCTAGTTTAAAAATGCTAAAAATAAGCGGCGGTCTCCAATATTTCCAAAGTTATAGGAGTTTGAAAACTTGAAACATCCATGTTTGGATGTGTAAATTAAACACTTTTATCAACTTTTATTCACTAAAAATGCACTTAATAGAATCTATTGCACTAACTAATGATTAATCAACAATTACATTTTAGTAAAAACTATTTATTACTCTATTTCAGCACATTTATTTTAAAACACTAAATCTAACCTTAAAATTTAAAATCAAGGATCGCTTGATTTCTAGTAAGGGGAAGGGAAATTCCTTTGACAGCAAAACAAGAAAAAGAAAATGCTTTAAAAATAGTGGTTTCATCAATAATATTAAATAGTAATGATTAATTAATTAATAATTAGTGCAATAGGTATACTAGTGAGTAGATTTTTAGTGAATAAAACTGTATAAAAGTGCTTAATTTACACATCCAAACTTTGGATGTTTCAAGTTTTCAAACTGCTATAACTTTGGAAATATTGGAGACCGCCGCTTATTTTTGGCATTTTCGTAATCAGGAGATCTTAATTAATAAGGCAATTTCAAAATTTTTCCAAAATCGCTGTTAGCTACATTCGCCAAGTTGCACTTCTTTAGGTAAGCCCTCATTAATGTATATGTTAGTATCCGCGCCATTGATTCCACAGTTTTTCGTAGTAAGTTTGATCTTTTTCTTTTCTGTCAAAATAGTTTGTTTATCAGATTCATCCTTGAATTTTACCAAAATTGGCCCGTTTTCGGTTTTATAGTTTATTACTTTATATTCTACTATGTCGGATTTCTGAATATCTGGTTTTATCTTAGATAGAATATTGCTTAAAGTATCTGCATTCAAATTTTGCAGATTACCCCCGGATATGATAATATTCTTCCTCCTTCTTTCTATGGTTTCATTTAGTTGTTTTACATTTTTATTCAGTATTTCGTTATCCTTCCTAACTTCTTGCAACATTTCAGAAACCACATCATTAATCTTTTGTTGTTCATCATATTTAGTGCTCAAAAAATCCAGCGACCTTCTTAACTCCTGTATTTCGGTTTTTAGAGACTTGATTTCACTTGTTTGTGATTTTATTTTCAATATTTCCTTGTACACATTTTTGATGTCCGCTGATTCCACATCATCTTCACTAGATAGCTCTTCACTTGATCCTGCATTTTCTCGAACCATCAAAGAACGATTCTTCACAAATCCACCTGTTTTGTCCCCTGTCGGAGAGTCTAATTTCTACATCAGTAGCATCAGTGCATACAGTATGAAATGTACCACTGCATGCTTCTACACAGTCAATTTTCTTGGTAGTTCTACTTATAATTCCTTTGCAAGATTTACAATTCACTTTCTTACCACCCGCCATCTTTTAACTAGACAAACTTAAAATCTGAATTCAGGACCTCAAAATAAGGAAAAGTTTTTCTATGAAGGTATGCCCGGAAACGTTTCGTTAAAGATTTGCGCCTCTTTAAAGATGGAGGCTAAAATTAGGTTTTTACTTTTTTTCTCAAATTTGAATAAAGATAAAAAATGATCTTTGGTAGGGATTTTCTTTCTACCAATGGAAACGCTTCTAAGGAATATTTTTTGATATTATTATCGATAAAAGGGGTGAAATCAGCAACCCCTATTTGATTTTTTTATTGAAACTCTTTAACGGACCCGTATAAAAAGCTAGATTCATTTAAAAAGTATTTTGTCTCTTTCATTTTTTTCATAGAACTGATACTTTTTAAATAAAAATATCTGATGTGTCCAACACATGACTTTCTTATACGGATAATATCTCAATTACTTTTCCTAAAGAAATTAAGTTAAACTACACCTAATATTTCCCTGATGCCCTGTGTTACAATGCCTTTATTTGATTGACGTTTACTGTCAAATTGACAAATTAAGTACTTATTTGCATCCGTCGCCAAAAATCAAAATGCCAAAACTTACTGAACGACTCATGATAAAAAATAACCTAATTTCTGTGAAATTAACTGACGAGAGGCTAATCACAGCAAAGTATTCCATCAAATTCAAGGTCACGTGTAAGGGCAATGGTTATTCCGGCATCATCTTATGGTACCGATTTATGCTATTATTTAAAGGAAAAAAAAACTATACAAAACAACCTAACCTGGTCCGTGACTTATAATCGCTCCGAATAAATAAAGCATTTAATTAAAATTAAAAAAAAAAGGGAAATCTATGGAATCGAACCAGCACCGTGTAGATTACTAGGCAGATTCTCTACCCACTGTGCCACGGCGACTTGTGCTAGAAGTGGTATTTGTTCTGGATAAGAAGAGTACACTGAATACTTTGCTGCTATTAACTACTCCTATTAACTGTACATATTACAATATGACACAAAAAACACAAATCAACGACCGCGTAACAACCGGTGGTAGTTTCGCCACCACAATGCTGCCGTAGCCGTCGATCTTTTCAAATAATAATATTGCTACAATCGATTTCCTCAACGGTATAGATTTCTGTAATTTATATAAAGTACTTTTGCAACTGAGTGATAGATGGCGCTACTGTATGAATAATAAGAAAGTAAAAAAAAGAAGGGAAATATATGGAATCGAACCAGCACCGTGTAGATTACTAGGCATATTCTCTACCCACTGCGCCATGGCGGCTTGTGCTAGAAGTGGTATTTGTTCTGGATAAGAAGAGTACACTGAATACTTTGCTGCTATTAGCTACTCCTATTAACTGTACATATTACAATATGACACAAAAAACACAAATCAACAACCGCGTTACAACCGGTGGTAGTTTCGCCACCACAATGCTGCCGTAGCCGTCGATCTTTTCAAATAATAATATTGCTACAATCGATTTCCTCAACGGTATAGATTTCTGTAATTTATATAAAGTACTTTTGCACCTGAGTGATAGATGGCGCTATTATATGAAAAATAATTAAAAATTTTTGACGGAATTTCAAAAAAAAGTTCAAACAAAATTTGTTCAAAATTTAATTCTAAATCAATGTCTAAGAATAAAAAAATGTCGTAAATTGTTTATTTTTCAAGATATTCCTAAAAAACCTAAAAATGTCATCAGGTAAGTACCACTTGTGTTGGCGCTAGACGAAAAAGATTTAATGTGGCACCCACAATTTTGTTCAAAGTCTTAAATATGAAATTTGAATCAAATCCGGTAAGTCGTTTTTGAGTTATCGTGGATACAGACAGACACACACACACACACACACACACACAGACAGACATCATGGCGAAAATGGTCAAAATGGATTCAGGGGCCCTCAAAACGTGTAAATCCATCAAAATCTCGAAGTCGAAAAAAATCACGATTACAATACTTCCTTATACTACGTATAAGAAAGTAAAAATAAAATAGTTCAGATCCACATGGCTCTTTTGGAAATTATTGCATTATTTAATAAAATGGAAAATGGCCAGCAGGCTGCTATCAAATAACCGTATTTTATTAAACCTTTAAGAACGAGTTACTACTAATAAATTATTACCAAATTATGTATTTGTAAAACGAACCATTTTAGTAAAAATGATTTTAATAATTTTTATTTGCTGAAAATAACCCGATGTTATTAACAATTAGGGTAATAATTAATTACTAGTAACCATTTACGACAAATTTATCAAAGTATAGTTATTTGACATTTTCCATTTTATAAAATAATGTAATAACTTCCAAAATAACCATGTGGATCGGAACTATTTTATTTTTTTATTTATAAAGTGTCAGTTCTATGAAAAAAATTAAAGAGACAAAATACTTTCTAAATGAATCTAGCTTTCCAGAGCAATTTTTTATATGACAAAATTCGGGTCCGTTAAAAAGTCTCATTAAAAAAATTAAAGAGAGATTGCTGATTTCATCCCTTTTATCGATAAGGGATGATTCAAAAAATATTCTTTAGAAGCGTTTCCATTAGTAGAAAATCCCTACCAAATTTCATTTTTTTATCTTTATCCAAATTTGAGAAAAAAATATCTGATGTGTCCAACACATGACTTTCTTATACGATGCGATATAGTTCTAATCTTTTAAAAACGCTGAAGGGGTAGCCAATACAGGGTGATTTTTTTAAGGCGCCCATTAGAAAATTTTTAACTTCTAGTTCAGCTAGAGATCTGAAATTTGGAATCTAGGCATAATAGACGATTACGAGTCAAAATGAAATATTTCCAAGATGGCGGCGCTTTCGAAAATGGTGGAAGCAGGCGCCATCTTTGTTTTTTTAAATAGCAATCCCTAATTTTTATTTCATATTTGGATTAGGCACTTCATTCTGAGTACAATGAACCAAGGTTGTCATTACTTATCTGTTATAATCAATGACATTTGTCATATTTCTCTTAAAATTTTCAGAAAAAAGGGTTAATTAATAAATTCATATCTCATGAACCGTGAAAGATAAGTTAATGAATTTTTTTTAGTCGATTCTCTAAATTTCGAGGAATCTTTCTAGCAGTAACCCATGTCTGAGCGAGGTTTCCTGCGATTGCTACGATTTTCTGAACTTGAGAATCTCAAAATTTTGAAAACTCAATTTTTTCAAATGGCACCTACCTATTCTTAAGTCACCATTGGATGTAAAATCGGATTTTAAGGGGAGTTATACTAGCATGTTCTATACCTAACTCGTATCGTTTTGGAATTATTTGCATTTTTTGAGTAAATAAGTAGGTTTTTTGAAATTCATAAGTAGTCTATGAACAAAAACAATTAGATAACATTTAACAGAAAATGTAATTCAATCAACGTTTTGAATGCAATAAGCTATATATCTACAAAATATTTTCAATATGCCCCCCATTCTGCTGCAGACATTTAATTGTGCGTCTGTGTACAACAGCACCGGTAGCTTTTCTTATTTCATTTGGATCTTTTTGTTAGCTGTCAAACAACAGAACTGGCACTGATTTTGACATTTATTTTATTATTGTTGATAGCAACATCAATTGTTTTTGTTTATAATCTACTTATGAATTTCAAAAATTGTGGAAATCAATAAATACCTACCTTTTTACATAAAAAATGCTAATAATTCCAAAACGATATGAGTTAGGTATAGAAAATGCTAGTATAACTCCCCTTAAAATTCGATTTTACATCCAATGGTGATTTAAGAATAAGTAGGTGCCATTTGAAAAAAATTGAGTTTTCAAAATTTTGAGATTCTCAGAAAATCGTAGCAATCGCAGGAAACCTCGCTCAGACATGGGTTAATGCTAGAAAGATTTCTCGAAATTTAGAGAATCGACTAAAAAAAAATTCATTAACTTATCTTTCACGGTTCATGAGATATGAATTTTTTAATTAACCCTTGTTTTTGAAAATTTTAAGAGAAAAATTGACATATGACATTGATTATGACAGATAAGTAATGACAACCTTGGTTCATTGTACTCAGAATGAAGTGCCGAATCCAAATCTGAAATAAAAATTAGGGATTGCCATTTACAAAAAACAAAGATGGCGTCTGCTTCCGCCATTTTCGAAAGGGCCGCTATCTTGGAAATATTTCACTTTGACTCGTAATTGGATCGGATTGGCCTGGTAGAATGGCTCTCCTCTCAAACATTTCCCCCATAATACAACCGGCACTCCACATGTCAATTGCTGGACCATAATCAGTTGCACCCAACAGTAATTCTGGTGCACGATACCACATCGTACCTACATTAGGCGAGTACACAATTGGTGGTTTATCAGGTTTAGTATTAGGATCGTCAAATGGTATAGTCATACCAAAATCGGCGAGTTTTTTTATATATTAATTACACACTGGGTGCATACATTTGCAACTAGTTCTTAAAACTATCTAGCAATTTAATTCTAGCATAATAAGTCTTAGCGTTTTGATGGACGTACTCCCAACGGCGCACTCCACATATTGTTTAAAACACTTTTTTCACATGTTTCAGTTTTGGACACTATTTCGTTCACAGTAGTTCGAACGGTTTTAGTCTTTTTAGCCTCCGAACAAGTCCGGTGTTGTTGAGAAGTTGTAGCACTTCAACATTTTGGTGTTCGTGTAGTCTCACTGCGTGTTTTTTTGCGAACCGATTTATTTAGTTATTAAAATGTTCGCAGGTTTTAGGTCACGGTGCATGATGTTCTGTTTATGTATGAAGTATAACCCGTCCAACATTTGTTTTATAACACCTTTGATTTCTGATACGCCGATTGTTAAATTACTGTTTTTCACCACTGCATGTAAGTCATAATCACAAAATTCTAACACCATAAAGTAAATGGGTTTAAAAATATTTTTTAATGTCGCGTCAGGACGGCACACTTCAATTAAATCAACAATATTTGGATGTTTAAAAAGTTTTAAAAGGTTCAATATGTGGATTTCACGAAGGGCAAACCTTTCTTTTTCTTTGGTTGTAATCACTTTTTTAAGAGCTACGACGTTTTCTGGACAACATTTCGGGTAGGCCTTATAGACAGTACTGAAACAAAAAATTAAATGAGTATGGTAATAAATAATCATCAGGGTTGAAAAAGATAATTCACTTGTTAAAAAAACTAACTCCTATTAAATTTTTGAAAAAACAGTCAGTATAAATTTGTGGACTAAAATATTTTTTTTATATTGATAATATTAAAAAAGTAATTCAAAAATTAGTTGGAAATTTTCGGTAAATTTTTCAACTTTTCATCTCCAATAGATCTCATATTGTTGCCATGTAAAATAAATTAGTGACTTTTTAAGCTAAACCATACAATCAAAATAAAAACACGATCTCATTTGTACCAATTTTAATTTATTTCTTTCTATAAAACGCTTTTCCACGACACCATTGAGGTAGAGTAGTAAGTAGTTAGATAGAGAAAAATTTACCGAAAAACTTTCAATTTATTTGTTGAACAACTTTTTAAATATTGACTATATTAAAAATAAAGTGTTTTAAGAATATCTAGTTTTTTTGAAATTTTTTTGACGGAATTTCAAAAAAAAGTTCAAACAAAATTTGTTCAAAATTCAATTCTAAATCAATGTTAAAGAATAAAAAAATCTCATAAATTGTTTATTTTTCAAGATATTCCTAAAAAACCTAAAAATGTCTTCAGGTAACTGTCACTTGTTTTGGTGCTAGATGAAAAACATTGAATGTGGCACCCACAAATTTGTTCAAACTCTTAAATATGAAATTTGAATCAAATCCGATAAGTCGTTTTTGAGTTATGGTGGATACAGACAGACACACAGACAGACATCATGGCGAAAATGGTCAAAATGGATTCAGGGGCCCTCAAAACGTGTAAATCCATCAAAATCTCGAAGTCGAAAAAAATCACGATTACTATACTTCCTTATACTTCGTATAAGAAAGTAAAAATTAAAAAACCTAATTTTAGCCTCCATCTTTGGAGGGGCGTAACTCTTTAACGAAACGTTTCCGGACATACCTCCATAGAAAATGTTGTTCTTATTTTTAGGTCCTGAATTCTGAGTTTCAGTTTGTCCAGTTAATCCTGAAACACCCTGTATAACAAGAACAAGAAATAAATAGTTACAACACAGTATAAGTAAAATTAAAAGAGTAGACATGCACAGTAAAATTTAACACTAACAAATTGAACATGACAAAATCAAGGTTAACAAACAGTGTAAATATAAATATTCATTTAGTCATTATTTGTGGCGATTAAAAAATTCCTCCAGGCTATAAAAACAGTTATTTATTAAAAAACACTTTAAGCCGGTTTTGAAAAACTACTCAAGATCCCGCAAGACAAAATATCAACGGGAAGCCTGTTATAGATCCCCAAACCCATCACTGTGGGATTTTTTTGGGGAATTTGACTCTCGACACTCTGTCATTTTAATCTCACCAACAAAAAGAGATTCATTTAATTCACATCGATATAAACAGTTGATTATTAAAGCGAATTGAATTCATGTAAGCGGATTTATTTAAACCCATATAATATAAACATGGTCACAGACAGAATATCTCGAATTGACGCTCAAGTGCTTTTGATGAACGCAGCTCTGCAGCATATACAGGGTGTCCCAAAATTAGCCTGCCAAAATTCATGAATTTACCTCAAACAGTTGCAAAGATATTACAGAAAACTCCTCTGTGGGGTCCCCCTTTCGGGGGGCTGTGGCCTCCTTAGGAAGCATTTTTCGACGTATATATATTGAAACTTTTTGCATTATTTTTGAACGTAGAATCAGCTGGTACATTTTGGCAGGCTAATTTTGGGACACCCTGTATATGTCGGGTCTCATTTCATCGTACACATTGTTGTATAAGGTTACCTGGTCGCAGCTTGTTTTAATATTGTGTGTTAATAAAAATATCGAGCGATCAAATAAATTTGTAATCGTGTCATCCATGGGTTTGAATCCGTGTATCTTTAACTTGAGCAATTTTAGCTTTCAACTGATATTTTATTGTAATGCAGTTCAAGTAACTAACGGGTGTCCAATAAGTCTTTCAGTCAGGGCGGCTATGGAGTATTTTTACTTTCTTATACGTAGTATAAGGAAGTATTGTAATCGTGATTTTTTTCGACTTCGAGATTTTGATGGATTTACACGTTTTGAGGGCCCCTGAATCCATTTTGACCATTTTCGCCATGATGTCTGTCTGTGTGTCTGTCTGTGTGTCTGTCTGTATCCACGATAACTCAAAAACGACTTAACGGATTTCATTCAAATTTCATATTTAAGAGTTTGACCAAAATTGTGGGTGCCACATTAAATCTTTTTCATCTAGCACCAACACAAGTGGTACTTACCTGAAGACATTTTTAGGTTTTTTAGGAATATCTTGGAAAATAAACAATTTACGACATTTTTTTATTCTTTAACATTGATTTAGAATTAAATTTTGAACAAATTTTGTTTGAAACTTTTTTTGAAATTCCGTCAAAATTTTTTATTTATATAGTGGCGCCATCTATCTCTGATTTACAAAGTACATGTTGTTTACATACAGAAATCTATACCGTTGAGGAAATCGATTGTAGCATTACTATTTGAAAAGATCGACGGCTACAACGGCTACGGTTTTATGTTTTGGATATCATGGCAAGTCGATGAAAATTTTTTCTAATATATACAATAAAGTCGTGAAATTGTATTATGCATGCAAATCTACATTAAAGATATCGACGCCAAATTTTTTGTGAATGCTCTTTCAATTTTTAGACGTGTCGACAAAGTAACAAAAGTGTTTTATTTTGCGCCGTTTTTTAATAATTATAAATTATTTACATATTTATATAGTGTTGCCATCTATCTCTGAGTGGCTGTTGTTTAGATTACAGAAATCTATTTGTTTTTATACTAAAGATTCTATTTGCATTAAACACACGAAGAACTCGAATAAAGTTATAAAAATTTAAAAAGTGAAAACCAATTAATCCAATCCTGGTGAGAGTGGCTATATCGCCAAACACCAAAAACTTGACATTGCTTTGTAATCCAAGTACGAAGAAGAAGAAGAGTTTGTTAGTCAAACAACTGTCAAAGGCAAAAGATCGAAATATTTTGATGAGAAGGATTATTGTGCACTGTACAGTTTGTTTGAGTGAAACGTTGACCAAAACTGAGAAGTATTTTATAAATCTTCAAAGTTTGGCTACAGCAAATTCAAAGATATCAAGCATTTTTCGCACTGTGGAATGTTGATAAGTATTCTGTTATTTATTTGTCCTAAAATCTGGTAGTAATGAGTGGGACAAGGACAGATTTATGCGTATTGCAATAAGTGCGACAGAGACTATTTGATAATTGCTGGAAACCCTCAAAATTTTTACAAGAAATTTAACTTAATTTCTTTAGGAAAAGTAATTACTGTGATACTATCCGTATAAGAAAGTCATGTGTTGGGCACATCAGATATTTCTTTTCATTAATAAACACAAAACTTAAAATATAATTTTTTGTGCCTCAGGTTTTCATTAGTCATTTTGCATTCGTATAAATCGGCTGGAAACTCATGTTTTGCCGGGCTAGACCGGCAAAAACTAGGAATTTTTAGTTTATCGATTGGCATCATTGAAATCATAAAGAAAATTTGTATTTTCCATAGAAACGGATTATTATTTCTGTCATTCGGCTACTACTGTCAGTGTCAATTTTAAGTATCGCGTGTTACCAATATAAAAAAAATCCCTGATACCAAATATTTAAACAAATATTTTGTAAATTTTATTTATTTAAATAAACTTCGCCACAAAAAATAGTGTGTATTACACGCCTTGAAACTGTTTTGCGAGTACTCGTAGTTGCGGGCCTCGGCCTACGGCCTCTGCTCGCAAACCCTACTCGCACTCGCAAAACTCTAGTTTCAAGGCTAGTTATACAAATTACTATTCATGTAACCATCATAAAACATTAATTGTGTCGTCTTAAATGACGTTTTGTTTGAGGTGAGGTTGTAACGGTTTAAGTTTTGTGTATATTAATAAAAACCAAAAACTCCATAGCCGCCCTGACTGAAAGACTTATTGGACACCCGTTACATACGATTTCGGATTCATGGATGACTCGATTACAAATTTATTTATCTATACGAAAACCAAAAATTTAGTTTTTTCTTTTTATGTTTACTATCCATTTAATTCTTAATGTAGTCTGTAATTCTAGATAAGTATTGTAGAATTAACCATTCATCATACAAAAGTTCATGAAAAGTATGTATACTAGATTTAGATTTGATTGTTATTTATACTATAGGTTTCAATAATACCTAAATCCTAATAGTAGTTTGTCTAGATATTTAATTAGTAGTTGTTAATTAATTTTTAGTAAACATCAGTATTCTAGAGTATTTACGTAAAGTAATAGAAAATTTATGTTGTTCTAATGGTATCTATTGTAACCTTACGGCCCCCAGTCATTGCTGGAGAAATAATTAACATTCAAAATTTAAATACCCTACGTTGTGTGTTCTTTAAAGTTCTGTGTATGCGGGAGAAATAAAACAGTTTGGTACAACATATAAACAATTTATTCAGGCCCTTAAAGCAAAACACATATTATATTAAACATTTCAAATTCAAAGTTAAGGCGAATCGCCCCATGGGATAATTTAAATGGTTCACCTGCAAGTCGAACCTGGTGTTCAATATATAAATAAACAAACGAGCAAACTCCAAATCATTCTGCATGGAAATATTAGTAAAGTACATACAAATACATATTGTAACTGAGGTCTCCTAACTTCTCGTTGTAACCCCCACATTCTGGGTATGCATTCCCCTGGTAGGCGGCATCTACGTGATGAATCTCACATCCTTGTGTTCGAAGAGGGGTTATTTTAGCTAATACACATAATAATAAATACAATAAAGCTTATGCACCCCACACCGCGCTAGAGGTTGATTAGCCTCGCAGCGTATTCCCTCTTTGTGGATTGTACAGGTAGTCTAAGCGACCTAAGGAATACAAGCAGTAGTCAGGTCGACACCCAGTACAATCAAATTTAAATAAAGTTATTAAAATGGTGTGCAAGGCAAGTGTGTAGTACGGAAAGCTCTGGAGCAGTTTAATAATCGTTAAATTACCTACTGACACTAAATAAATAAATACTGAAACAAAGAATTATCCCACAGGTAAATTTTACAAACACAAAAATTATACTTAGCCAAATATATCCATAACTAGGAACAAAAAATAACATTTGTTAAATATTCAAGTAGAATTAACGGACCTGTAGGTTTCTGACTCTCCGACACCTCCATGGCGGTGGGAACTCCCCCGGAGTTCTGGCCTCCTTCCATCTGGTAGTGGTGAAACTGAAATAGCTCGCCTCTACAAGTAGTACTTACAGAGTCAACGAAGCCAGGTAACCAGATCTCTATGATGTAATCAAAGGAGGCTTGGATTTTAATAGCCCGTCTCTGCAAGTGAAACTTACAGAGTTAACGAAGCCAGGTAACCAGGTCTCTATGATAAAATCAAAGGAGATTTGGATTTTAATAGCCCGTCCCTGCAAGTAAAACTTACAGAGTTTACGCAGCCAGGTAACCAGGTCTCTATGATAAAATCAAAGGAGATTTGGATTTTAATAGCCCGTCCCTGCAAGTAAAACTTACAGAGTTTACGCAGCCAGATAACCAAGTCTCTATGATAAAATCAAAGGAGATTTGGATTTTCGAGACAACCAAGATCGTCTGCTTTCTACAGCCAAGCACCCTCTATTTATATGTGAAACTTCTTTGTTCTGCCCACACTTGTGACATCAGAATTGTGGGGTTGATCAACTCTAGATCCCTCGGGGCCATCTGGGAAATAGCGTTTGCGGTTTGGGTAAAAATACCTTATCGAAGAAATTTGCATGTAACATGGTACTGCTCGACCTATTGAAGGGCCATGTGGTTCACCCAGTAAGCCTGTTGGCACCGTTCGGACCACCCTCTTGGGTAGTGCTGGTCTAAAGCAAGGTGATGACCTATTTATTGTCAAAACAGATATTAGTGTGGTCATTGTAAGAAAGGTCATAAACCTTTATTGGTGACACAGATATTATCGTGTGACTTTAAGTGTGTCTGTGTTTACTTTTACCCCTGTTCCTAGAATCCCTGTAATAAATTCAAGTAGATATTTTTCTGTTAAGTACATACGAATAATGATAAATTAGTACATATTCACTGGGATTTTATATACCTACTCGAAATTTAAATAAATGTAGGTGACCGGGGTCTGTACGGTCACACTATCAATACCAGCTGAAATGGAAAATTCTTTTAACTGCCGCAGAAGTGGGATATTTCTACTTCAAATAATGCCAACTTTCACTAGCTACAGGATGTTGAATCCACCAGTTAATTTTCTGGTCAACGCTGTGAGCTTAGCACGAATACGTTCGTAAATCATTCTACAGTCTTTGGTAAAAAGGTAGGGGAAGGCCGGGCAAAGTGACATACTTAGTTAACTTTTGAAAATTTATAACAACTTGAAGTGTGCTCCAGAAAGCTTCAAATGTCAATCATTGGACTTGTACATTATTGGTCTTCAATAATGAAACACAACAACAGGTGCATTTCATCACATTCAACTGAATTTTTTTTTCCCATACCTACACGAAAATGGCCACTTTATTTGCGTAAAATGCGGGTACAAAGTCGCCTTTTTAGGGTAGTCGCGGAAAATAAGGAGTGGGGGTAACATTTCTCACTTGGGTAGCCATTCCCTTACTGATATGCGGGAGTCATTTGTGTTTGTTTATAGTTGTCAAGGTAAGTTGCTCACCGCATAGTGTCAAGCAAAATGTCAGTGTTATGCTGTTTTAATTTGTTCGGGCGTTTCACGCAAAAGAAGTGGCCGTTTTCGTACAGGTATGAGAAAAAATAGAGTAAGTTACACGGTAGGAATTGATTCTGTCTCGTGTTCTTTTTTTTCACACTCGTCAGAATCTCTCAATTCTTGTTGCATAAACTACCATTCTTATGGTTGAGATATTTCACTTTGCCCGACTTACTGCGGGTAAAATGAAATTTTTACAGTGGGCAATGTGAAATAAGGCTATTGTTAATAAATATAGAAAAATTTAATAAGCTAATATAAAAATATGAAAACGAAAATACTATAAAAGAAAAAAATCAAATACTTATAGAAACAAAAAATTTAAAAACAAAATATAAAATGATTTAAATTATTGATATGACGAATATAAATGGATAATAACTGAAGATGTTATGAACAGAAATAAACGAGCAGAAATTAAGGCTTTACAAATCAATAAATTGACTGAGCTCGTGGACCAGGAAGAAATCTCTTCGCATTTTCTTTGGCCCTTTAATGATCATATGTAGATCGCTGAATTTGTAACACATTCGATCTTCTTTCAAGGGCCAACGGAAATATTTCTGAGTTTTCTCCATGCAATTTACAGTTACCCCGTTACTCGTCTCTGGTTTTCTCCACATTCAAACCTGGGAAAAGATTTCCTTCATATCTGACTGCAACCCAGCTTCCTACATTGATCATGTCTGATGTGATGGTTTGATTATTGTTTATGTTTTCAACATCTCCATCTGTAGAGAATGATTCGTCCCACTTAGAGTCACTGTCGTTCAGTTTGAGGCTTCAGCAACATTGAATATGAATTTGTGTACCTGTGATTGGCCGGATATATTTTCATATTCATTTATTTTCGTGTTAGACATCATTTACAATGTATACACAAGTCAACAGCAAAAAAAAATATGTGAAAAGAAAGTCACAGAATGAGACAGAACACATTAAAATAGGCAACAAATTAAATGCCCGGTATTTATATTCAAATGCAATGTTCATATTCCCAATATTTTATTCCAGTGCTCAGTAAAAATACTAAGTGCACAGTAAAATGGCTAAATGCACGATAAAAAATAGTAAGTGCTCAGTAAATTAATTAGTGCTGGATAAAAATTGCAAATGCTCGGCAAAAACACTGGTCAAATATTCAAATTTATTTTATCCACTTCATTTTCCTTCCACTTAAAAACCTGTGAAAAGAAGTATAGTATATATTTACTGGTTAGGTTGTAAATTAATGCTTTTTTTCATTTTTTATGAAAAATGAACTACGAATAAATTTATCGAGCAAATATTTTTTTTATCATGCAAAGGTGATTTTAATATCAAATAGTGCTATTGTGCGTTTGCATTATTTTATATAACATTTTCAATTTTCTATTGTGCAAATGTGCTTTAAATATCGAACGCTTTATTTCCAAGGAGATAAATAAATTGGAATAGTTGTCAACTGATTTAATTTTGATAGGTGTTGTGTTGACAAAAGTTTCTCCTTGATGACTATGATTCCTTTTGAATTTCTTGTTACCTATATCAAAATTTATGCTACATCCCTCAAAAATTCTCAATTCCTCTTCCTGGTTTTATGGACTGATGAAGCCAGTTTTACTAGCTGTGGCATCGTTAATTTACACACTATTGGTCACAAATAAATCCTCATTGAATGCGCGAAGTGGATCACCAAAACAGGTGGTGCAGATTTTAGGACACAGAGAATTATCGGACCGTTTATTTTTAATGGCTGTCTAAATGGCGAATCTTACGTAAGGATATCGTAAGTCTCGGCGTTGTTATAAGTTATTTTTGAGGGATGTAGCACAAATTTTGATATAGGTAACCAGAGATTCAGAAAGAATCAAGGAGAAACTTTTGTCAACCCAACATCTATCAGAATTAAATCAGTTGACAACTATTTTATTTATCTCCTTGGAAACCCGCCGATCTTGTTTCACGGATATCTAGATTTATTTTTAAAAAACCATATTAGAATAATTATTATGCCTATAAATTCGAAGATTTCGATGATTATGTTATTAATTCTAAAGTAGTTTTTGGACGACTGAAGTAATGAGTGACAAACTTACACAACCATAAAGTTTAAAAATATTTTTTGTCATGGAATGCTTGCCACGGAAATATGAAAACAATAATTTCTTCAATTAAAGTGTTAAAAATTATTCTTTTGGCAATAACTCTGAAACGAACGAAGATATCGAGCTGCGGTTTTCACATTTTTTCTTGCAAGTTAAATCTACTTTCCGATTATGATCTCATAATTATACCGTCTAATTTAAGTTTTCGGGATAAAATCAAAAAAACTGTTATTATATCAAATTGCGCCCTCTAGCAATTTTATTAGGAACTATCGTGTACCATTGGATGCGATAATTAAAAGTGCCTCTTCCAAATAAGCTTAAGTTTACTAAAATCGAATAAGTCGTTTAGAAGTTAGAGCGATTTAAATGATTACACTTTCAATAGCTTCCCCCACTCTTATTAAGGTCGGTACGCCAATGAGCATGATGCAGAATTGTCCAAGCTTTCCAATGATGTTACCAAAGGTATACCTTAATATGGGAATTTTTGGAAAAAACTTAAAATTTTAGTATTTTCTTTTTAGTTGCGCCCCCTTGCGGCAAAATGCGGAACTTAAAAATAATTTTCAGGATTTTCTCATGTTCACTTTAGTTATGAAATTTTTTTCCCTGAATTTCTATGCCCAGTAGTTTCCGAGATATGGCCGGTGGCCACCCTTAATGAAACAGCCTGTATATAACACAAGACAGGAATAACACACATACATATCACAATATCTTTAAAAATTCAAAACACTCATCAGTACTGTAAAAAACATTTTCCTTCTGTAACCCTCTCACTCTCCCGATAAAACTTCTTCCATGCAGGACCTTAAAATCCTCGGGAAGAGCGTTGAAAAGCCGTACCGAGAGGTACCTATAGGCAAAGTAAGCTAAGCGCTCGCCCTCTACCGACGTTCGAGGAACACTAAACTCTGTGTAGGACTGTATTATATATTATATTGTATTCTGTTAAAAATAGCTTAGTAACATAGATGTTAGTCATTTTAAATGACATTGAAACTATAATCACATAAGTAAACACATGGAACACATTAAAACGCTACACTGGCTACACAGAGTTGTTGTTTACAATTGTGCCATTGGTGGTGCTGCAATCTTAAAATGAATCACGTATAGGACTTTATATTCCTTGTCAATCTAAATGAAGGAGGCAATATCAAGTTATATCTTGTTTTATATTCCTTGTTGTTGATTTCAAAATTATTCCTAGCATAAACCAGGCATTCGAATATGAACTGATTCACCGATGTCATTTTTTTATACCTTTTAAACAGTGGCCTACATGACTTATATCCTGCCTTTCCTATTATTCGTAGGGCCTTTTTCTGTAGTCTTAATATTCTGTACGCGTGAGCAGAGCCTCCCCATAGGAGAATCGCATATGAAATCAAACTATGAAACACTGCATAATATGACACGATTAAGTTTCTCTCATCCACAAAGTTGGAGAGCCGCCTCAGTAGATAGAGAACTCGCGAAAATTTAGCCGACATTTTTTCAATATGTGTCTCCCAACAAATTACACTGTCAAACCAGACACCCAGACATTTAACGGGATTTCTCAAAGTGTCAGGTATTGCCGAGCTAAAGCCAAAAACTATACTCTGTGTCTTATTTAAGTTCAAATTTAGTTTATTTAAAATAAAATACTCTCTAGCCTCAGACTGCGCCCCCCTAGACACCTCCGCCAAACTGGAGACGTTCTTACTTGAGGAGAGTCTAGTAGTATCGTCCGCGTAAACAATTAGTTTTTGATCCTCAATATGCTCCCCAATATCATTAATATATATTATAAACAAGACAGGACCCAGAACGGACCCCTGAAGGGCCCCATGAGTCAATGTCTTGCACTCAGATAACCGCTCCCCCAACGATACACAATGCGTCCTATCAGCTACATACGACCCAATAAATGATAAGGCTGGTCCCCTAATTCATCTGTAATATAATTAACCATCTCAGTCAATGCCCCACTCGTTCACATGCCCTCCTGATAACCAAATTGATATTGTGACAATAAACGATTAGTCTCTAAAAAGTGTAGTAATCGCGACTTGAATGCTGACTCTATTATTTTCGAGATAACAGGTAAAATTGATATAGGCCGATAATTGTAGGCCACATTCCTATCCCCACTCTTAAAAACAGGAACAACCTTCGCGAGCTTCAAATTAGCCGGCAAAACACCATTCTCAAAACAAGAATTAACTAAGTGCGTGATATGATCCACCAATTCGCAACCTGCCAGCTTCACTATATAGATCTCGACTTTTTGAAGTGCTTAGTCTGTTAATAATGTTTTGTATCTCGGTATTATTTACTGGTTTAATAAAAAAAAAGTTTCGAAAAGTATTACTATTTAAATCATTCATGTATCTGGTATTATCCACATTTAAGGTACCAATTAAATCAGCTGCAACATTTATAAAAAAAATTATTAAGTTCATCGAGTGGCAAGTCAGTGGATGTGTCGTTCTTACTAGGATTTATTGTATTATTGATTATAGACCAGGTTGTTCTCTGTTTATTCTTAGAGTTAGTTACCAAATTATTGTTATGTTTCACCATCTCATTTCTAAGGGCAGCTTTGTATTTAAGTTTAAATGCTTTATGTTCATTCTTAAATCTAGAATCGAGTTTGCTCAAATCATTAAGAAACAGTAAGTAATTTTTCATTTGCTTTAATGTACTGCCATACCACTTATGCGAGGTTCGCTGATAATGTTTATTCCGGCACTCAACGATAGGGAACGACAAATCATAACACGTTCTTAAGTTATTTAAAAATATTTCAGACTTTCTATTGGTATCCTTCTCGAGATAAAAAGTTAGCCAATTCGTATCATAAGCTATACTCCGCCCATAGACGTCTACATTGTGATTATTAATTTTTCTATAAGTGAAGGATTTCTTTTCAACTATTGTATGTCTTAATTTTTGATAGGCACAAATACAGCTATGATCAGATAGACCTGGATCAAATACAGTGGTATCACAATACAGCCCATCCAAATTGGTTAAGAGATTGTCTATCCTCGCAGAACTATTGGCGGTAATTCTGGTAAATTCAGAAACAGCCTCACGCATGCCCACGCTACGAAACAAATTTATTACCCGTTCTACCTGTCTACTACATTTTGCAAAATCTAGATTGAAGTCACCCACTATTATAATCTTTTTATCCCTCGGCAAACCCTCAACGAGTAAAAACAAACTTTCACAGAAACCATCAAAGTGACCACCACCAAAATCTCAACTGCACAAACCTCAAAAATTTTATCAGCGCAATGGGCTTTCGTTTTTTCGCCCTGATAACTTTTTAAATCAACACCATCTCTCACATATATCGCAACACCTCCATGTAGATATTCAACTCTCTCGTAATGATTAGCCAGAACAAAGTTCTCCAATATAGTACTACCCAACCATTCCCCCCGGGACCAGGTCTCAGAAAAACGTAGGACTCCAAAATTATGCTCTGAAAGAAAATGATTCAGACACAATATCTTGTTATTGAAACATTGTACATTGATGTAAAATATCTGATGTGCCCAACACATGACTTTCTTATACTTACGGATAGTATCACAATAATTACTTTTCCTAAAGAAATTAAGTTAAATTTCTTGTAAAAATTTTGAAGGTCTCCAGCAATTTTCAAATAGTCTCTGTCGCACTTATTGCAATACGCATAAATTTGTCCTTGTCCCACTCATTATAACCGAATTTTACGACAAAAATGTGTTTTATTTTAGATTTTTGACCTATTACTCACTTAAAAAAATCTCCCGGTATGAAATTACATTTATTTATTCATTATTATTGTTTTCGGTACCATAGAAACCAGTAAAATAAAAAAAAAACTAATGGTCCGGTCCTTCTGGGATTCTAACCCGGGACCTTCCGTTTGGCAGCCATATAATGAGACACATGGTCTACCTCGACCATCGGATTCAACTATCAACGCGCGCTATGAGAAATATGAAGTGTTTTAAGAATATCTAGTTTTTTTAAAATTTTTTTGACAGAATTTCAAAAAAAAGTTCAAATAAAATTTGTTCAAAATTCAATTCTAAATCAATGTTAAAGAATAAAAAAATTTCATAAATTGTTTATTTTTCAAGATATTCCTAAAAAACCTAAAAATGTCATCAGGTAACTGTCACTTGTTTTGGTGCTAGATGAAAAACATTGAATGTGGCACCCACAAATTTGTTCAAACTCTTAAATATGAAATTTGAATCAAATCCGAGAAGTCGTTTTTGAGTTATGGTGGATACAGACAGACACACAGACAGACATCATGGCGAAAATGGTCAGAATGGATTCAGGGGCCCTCAAAACGTGTAAATCCATCAAAATCTCGAAGTCGAAAAAAATCACGATTACAATACTTCCTTATACTACGTATAAGAAAGTAAAAACCGACAAAACAGATTCCCCGCATTCCCCCGAACGAACGTGGTTTGTCATTTCACTTGAATTGTTGAAGTTCTGGGATGAAAAAACCTGTTCACACAAACACCGGCGAGCCCCATAGATGGTTCCATGGCTTTTGTGAGGTTAGATTCATCGATTGTTACTTTGAAACTGGAATAGGACTGAGGATATTTTGAGTTTAACTTCTCACATTGTATCTCTGGAAAGAATTCACACAGATAATTTTGGACATCAGCAGATGTCGTATTTGGTTCCAGTTTGTAAACATGTAGATAAACCCGTCTAGGGACAGCCTTCAATAAAGACTTCGCACTCAGATTTAGATTCAAACTCCCTACAATAGGTTTGTTCTGAGAGTGACGTCCCTTTTTATTCGAAACAGTCATCCATTTCTGTTCGCAATCACTTATTTTCCCATAGAGTACTTCAGGTTTAACAGAAATTTATCCTTAGCGACCGTGTTTACTTTCCTCCATCCCTTTTGATCTGTCATTCTCTGAAGGTCGATCAGATATTTTGTTTATTTTGTGTACCTGCTTCTCTTTTTGGCCGACAGATGATGGGTCCGAAGCCAAAGCAACAGAATACAATTTCGAATTTTCTTTTCCTTTCTTCTTCGTAGATGTCTTTACCGGTTGCTGGATCAGTTCCATAGAATTCATCTTGTTAATAAAAAAATTTGATCCCTCAGGGCACCAATGGTATCTTGTTGATTTTTAATCAACATGTCTTTTTGTTCTTTGAGATAGGATATCTCAATTAAGGCACTATTGTCAGTATCGCTGATGAAGTTTTTCGCACTGTTGAAACTGCAGTCAAGGTCGTCACTCGTTTTCACCTCCGAACTCATACAACAGTCAATCGTCTTGTCATCAATATATTTGATGTTTTTTAATTGTTTCACACAATCATAATCACTGATTGCACCACAAGCAATGCACTTTAAGCCACTCTAAGCGATATGTTTGCAAGGTTTTACAAGAACTTGTTCAAGATCGCCGTTTACAGGCGCCATGTTACAATGTCGATTGTATCGCTCTCAGTGTCTGAAGCGAAGAGTTGCTTCTTGACCTTTTTTAAATCCGTTTTTGATATTTTTTCGTTCACTTCAGACTTTTTTCTTTTCATATCTTCAAGGGCCGGTGTGCTTGTGGCTATAAGGGTAGTGACTCTGTGGCCCTTACGCCTGAGAGGTTTCTTTGTCCCATCATAAATCTTCTCCACTTGAGGAAGGGGTAGAATATCGCTGGGTGAAACAAGTGTTTCTGTAGTAGTTTCTTTAGCTAAAATTAAGGCGCCAGTCACACTGAGCCACTGCTATCATGCTATCAAATGGTGACCACCGACTATATTTCCAACATGATCATTTCTATGCTTTAAGTCACACTTCATTGCCAACCACCCATTGCCATCAACCGTCGTCCACCGGTGCATCGGTTTATATTTTCCAACTTGTTGATTATTTGGTGGCTGCAGTGCTTGCGCGAGTTACGTCACGTCACACGTGTGTGCAATGTTGTGGTGTTGTGCAATTAAATAACTAACAAGTGTTTGACAGTTTTATAGTTTTACTAACTAATATTTTGTAGTTATGTGTGTTTCTTTTAAATTTCACCCTCTTTTAGTTTTTAAGCAATAAATACATCCACTTAATGCCTTAAGTGTTTCCCAGTTTTAGATTTAGTTATATGTATTCATAAATAACTGCAAATGTCTTTAGCTTAGTTATTCTCACGTTTCATATGTTTATCTGTATTTCACCTCCTTGTAATTTTATCGGAGAACAGCCTCAGTTCACATTATAATTTGGGCCCAGTACCACTAAATGTAGTGTCACGCGTTTTTCCTCGGCAAGAGCAGAGGTGAATATAAAGTTAAAAATTGGTCCTCGGATAAACGAGACAAAAGGCTCGACTAAACTCAGCGGGATGGTCGCGGGCTGAGTAAAGATTTCCTTATAAGTGGACCTTGAAAATCTTTAAAAGGGCGCCAGAATCCTTAAGCCATATAATAATTAAGGTTTCATTGGATTCAAATGAAACTATACCCAATAATTAACGATAAAATAAAACTAAAATAAACGGTAACAAATATCGATCTTGACCTGACTAGTGCTTAACAATAAATTATGTGTGAAATATGTATAATATAATATAACATAATATAAAACCTATAGGTCAAGTGACCAATGCTATTGTAACGTTTTTCACCGTATGCGTGGGTTCAAAATAACGAAAACTGCTGTTAAAATATTAGTGTAAACTTTATTAAAACCAAATACACAACAAAATTATTCACAATAAAAAAATCACTGACTAAATCTCGTATTTCAAATTGAACTTATCTTAGAACCGAACTAACTTCTTGAACTTCCCGCTTCCGCTCTTATATTTATAGTTGTGCGCAACCTTCCAGAACAACAACCTTCTAAAATATCTGGAACAATCAATTCCTCGATCCCTCTGGAGCGCTTCCCCATACAGTTTCGGTTATTGTTCCTAGATGGTGTAACTATACAGCGTTACATACAGTGGCTTTATAGAGACAGTGTGGCCATACGAGTACGGCCGCCATGTTTCTTCCAAATCAGTATTGCGCGATATATGAAATATAGACAAATTAATTCCTTTAAATTATTATTTGTAATTCTTTTCTTACTCACGGGTGTCCAATAAGTCTTTCAGTCAGGGCGGCTGTGGAGTATTTTGCTTTTCATTAATAAACACAAAACTTAAAATATAATTTTCATGTAACCATCATAAAACATCAAATGTGTCAAAATGTATGATGGTTACATGAAAATTATATTTTAAGTTTTGTGTTTATTAATGAAAAGCAAAATACTCCACAGCCGCCCTGACTGAAAGACTTATTGAACAACCGTTACTTTAAAACTGAAAATATGTAGCAATTGTTTATTTCAAGGTGCAAATAAATGATTTTAAAAACCGCAAATAAATCCAAAGAATTATTATCATTAAGAACTAGGCAAACATATTCCAAATGTTTATTAAACAACAATTATTAAACATTTACAGATTAAAATGTACATACATATTTTACAACCAGATTGTTTAGAATTCTACCGATTCTATTGCTAGGAAAAAAATTGACAAAAAATACAAAGCAATACATAGCACTGCTCGTAACATTGATAATGCCTCCACATTTTTTATATGGACAGTGGACTTTCGCCAGGGAATCGTGCACTATTGACACTTTAAGCGCCTTTTTCATTTCAGAAATGTCCTGAATTTCTGTCGAAGATTGGTTCGAAGAATACAGCCTACCTCGCAGCATACTATCCAAAGTGTTTTCAATTAATCTGGTGATGTGATTTTCAGCTTTTATGGCGTTTTCAGCACTGACGGTTTGTTTGCCAATAAAATCTCAGTTTATCGAGCATAAAATTTGTAAACAAATCAAGTGGTATGGCCATAATTTTACTTCTGTCAGGCTGGGTACGATAGTCGGTGGTTATCTCGGCACCCAAATA
Organism: Pediacus dermestoides; assembly: GCA_963942485.1. Taxonomy (NCBI): domain Eukaryota; kingdom Metazoa; phylum Arthropoda; class Insecta; order Coleoptera; family Cucujidae; genus Pediacus; species Pediacus dermestoides. The sequence continues at coordinate 259,494 of CAWWDI010000078.1, read as the reverse complement.
TCGATCCATTTTCCAGCCTCTGACGATGCGGTGGGTGATAATTCCGGTTTGGTAGTTGTCCGGTGTCAGTGAAAGGCCCATGCATCGCGCGGACCATGGGCGCCACCTCCTGCATTGAGCCCGAATCCGACATCAGAAATTTCAGCAAAGCAATAATACTGGTAGCGTCTCGGACCGTTGGCCCTCTTGTCATGGCGCCAAGCTCCCCCGTTGCTGCGGGATCAGACAACCTCTGGGCCAAACTAGTGAACATGGGACTGTAAGGTACTGCCATACCTTGTTCATACCCCTGTTTCCAATTGGATACGGTCACGACTTTGATAGGCACCGTGTCTGAAAACCAAGTAGTCTTCGGTTTTGATGGTGAAGTGGCCGGCTGGTTTGCGTTACCGGCTGCTTGATTTTCGGTTGGTTGGGATGATGTTGATGATTTTTGTGCTTGGCCTTGCTTACTGGTGGTGTCGGTCAACTTCTTTGTTGCAGCGGGGACGCCACTGACCGCCCTCGTTATTCTGCGTGTGATGTGTTCATCCCTTGAATCTTCTTCAGGGACACATTTCTCCATCATTAGACGGATGTACTTCTCCTGCTGTTTCTGTTTCGCAGTTAGTAGCCCCACTCCTCTGTGGAAGGTCTTCTTTCCCGTACGGTGCATCTCTCGATCCACCAATGTCCACGACGTAATCTCTTCCTCTGTTGGGATATCTGGTATATGTGCCTCGACTCGCTGGTGGTGGTGGGCGTGTCTCCTGGTGCGCCCGGACGGTGTTCCTACATAAATATAGGATGCCACATACGATTGTAAAAATGAATCCCAAGATGTATACTGTTGGGATTTGCAACTCGCGCGGTTGGCATAGTCTCTGCCTGAGTCTGCTTGTAGGAGAGCGACTGTTGTGGGGCCTACTTCTCGAAGTGGTTTGACTATCCAACTCTGAAGTAATGCGAGTTGAGCCATAGAGGATGACAGAGTCGAAGGGATCGTCGTATTCGTCTTCGCTGTAGATGACGACGGTCCCTGCTCCTCCCCTTTGTTGGCTGTCCATGTTTGCATATCTCAAGTGGTTCGATTTGTTATGACTTTGTTCTCAGAGGTCCTCATCTTGAGGTTTATGTCAGTATCTGGTTTCCTGAAGGTCCTCCCCTTCAGGTAGGTCTTTTACGAGGTTTTTAATTTAAAGCTTCTTCTTCTCAATGATTGTCTGGTGAGCTTAATTGGTTTGAAAGCTCGTACACTCATAGATAGGCGCGGGATTTGGATAAGCAAGTTGCAGGTTTTGTGACTTTGACTTTCTCCGCCTCAATCACTATGTGAAGGGGCGCGAGTCCCAGAAGTGCCTCCATAGCAGCGATTGGAGTTGTGCGCATGGCACCGGTACAACCCAAGCAGGCTAGCCTTTGAACCCTGGATAGGCGCCCTCGGCAGGCCACCATACCAGGGCCGCATATGTTATGATAGGTCTGATAACCGCGGTGTATAGCCATCGGGCAATCCTTGGTTTCAGTCCCCAGCTTTTTCCGAGAGCGCGTCTGCACATGCCTAGGAAGGCAGTCGCCCTTCGGATCTGTCTATCCGTGTGGTTCCTCCAGCTCAGCTTGGCATCCAGCACCACTCCCAGGTACTTCACCTTGCCAGAGCACCGCAACGGTGGTCCAAAGAGGGTCGGCCCCTCGAGAGCCAACTTCCTCTTCCTTGTGAAGGGCACGAGCTCTGTTTTATCGGGGTTAACCGAGAGCCCATGTCGCCTGCACCATTCCTCTACCACGGTCAGAGCCGACCTGGTGACCTCCGTGACAGTATTGGGATATTTACCTGTCACTAAAATCGCAATGTCATCTGCATAACCTTGCGCATACACCCCCGTTTCGTTGAGGGCCCTTCGCAGCCCATCTACCACCAAGGACCACAGGAGCGGCGATAAGACGCCCCCCTGCGGGCATCCCCTAGTGGCGATCGCCGCCACGGTATCCTCTCCCAACGTGGTAATAACTTTCCTATGTTTCAACATAGACCGGAGCCACCTGGTTAAGGCGGGCTCCACTCCATGCCGTTCCACAGCTTGACATATGGATTCTGACGAAGTATTGTCAAATGCTCCCTCAATGTCCAGGAACGTTCCCAGTGCAAGCAGTCCCCGGTCCAGCGCCACCTCAATTCTTGACACAAGGTTGTGTAGCGCGGGGTCCACAGACCTGCCTGCCTGGTACGCGTGTTGGTTTGGATGTAGCGGCATAACCGTCAGGCATCCGTCTCTGATATACCTATCGACCAGCCTCTCTACCGTCTTAAGAAGGAAGGAGATCAGACTAATAGGTCTAAAGTCCTTGGCACGGTCGTAACTAGTACGACCAGCCTTGAGAATGAATACCACCCTTACTGTCCTCCAGTCCACAGGAATGTAGCCTAGGGCCAAGCAAGCGCGGAACAATTGGTACAGTGGTCTGGTCAGTACCTCCAGTCCCTTCTGAAGAAGGGCCGGAAAGATTCCGTCCATCCCTGCACTTTTGAATGGGTCTAACGTCTGTATGGCCCATTTAATTCTGTCATAGGAAACCACTTTCGAGGCCGTCCTCCAGTCCATTGGCGTTGCGCCAATGCGGGGACCCCTCTCTAGAGGTCTCTCTACGGTACTTGGTTCGGATCCGGGGATGTGAACTTCCACTAGGTGACAAAGAGTCTCCTCAACAGGGGTTGAGACCGCTGCCGTTGTACTATGGTCACCGCTGACCAAGTTCTTACAGACCTGAGCAGGTTCTTTCGAATCTGACCAGGTCCGAACTTGGCCGTTCTCCTATCCGCCACCTGGAGACGCGTCCGGTAGGTAGCTCAACCCCCGGACGTTTCGCTCCTGATATGAGCCCAGGTTTTATTTTTCTTCTGCTTAGGGTCCAGTTATGCAAACCGTCTTAGTTTTAGTTTTAGTTCTAGTTCTAATGTAAACTGCAGTGTTTACGCACGCCTTGTTTAGTCTTAAAATTTGTTTTGTTTCTACTTTTGACGGCGGGTACGTCAAAGCGTTTTTTCTTCGACTAGCAAAACCATTCTTAGAAAAAGATTTATGCAGAAATATAAATTAATGCCACTTTTAAACTTTAAAGAGGTTAACATGTTTGTTTCAAAAGTTGAGCCAACTTTAAAATTGAACAGTTTTAATCTAACGCATGCGCAATTAATATTTAATCCTAGTCTCAGTCTTAAAAGTTGAAAATTGGCAACTTTTAGGAGTGGAATTTTAGGACTATGATTACAACTAAAACAAAATATTTTACATAAACACTTCCATTGCAATACATTGTTTTAACTTTTGAGACTACGATTAAAACTAAGACTTACGACTAAGACGGTTTGCATAACTGGACCCTTATGAAACCAGGTTGCACCTTAATTTGTTGTGAAAATTGAGTCTGGATTCTGGATTAGGTTGTGGAGGGTGTATGACTTGCGTCATGCTACCACTTAGGCCACTTGTCTGGGCCCATTGTGCCACCCCTCCGGAGCAACTCCCTGCTCCCTTATGAAACCAGGTTGCACCTTAATTTGTTGTGAAAATTGAGTCTTTCTTATCCGACTTAAAAATGTTGTTAACTGTGCAGGAGTTTAAATTTGCTCCAGTGTACTATTTAGTTTTATTAAGTATGGACATTTCGATTATTCTTTGATTTGAAGAACTAATAATGGTTTCTACAGTATTATCATTGGTATTATGTATTGTATGTTCAATTTCAACAGTGCCTTTACCTATTGGTTCACTTTCGAGTTCATTTAACTCTAAATCGATGGCTTCAAAACTTTTTGTTGGAGCATCTTCTTCTAAGACAAGTTTACCCAGAAATTTTTTATCGCTTGTAGTTAATATAGGTGCACTTTTTATAATTAAGCCATACTTCTGTTGAACAGCGCATAAATGCTTACAAAACTTTCTACCTATAACGTAAGGACAATCGCACAATGCAAGTCCTACATCAACTGTGTATAACATAAAGCTTTCTTTACTGCTGCCCACATAGTATGTATGTTCATTAGATTTTTGCACAGTAAGTTCTTTAGCTTTGCTGCAACATTTCAAGTAAATTAACTCATTTTTTGAACTTCGACTGTTGGCAAATAATAGCAAATGTCTTTTATAATAAGATTCGAAAACGTTGACTACAAAATCGACTAGAGCACACATATTAAATGCCTTCCGCCTTTGCAAAATTACGTCTTTAAATATTCCAATGGACGCTTCAACGTAATTATTTGTATTATTTCCCCGTGTTAATGACGAAGTTGTATAAGCATGGTACCACTCTGCTTGACGCTCCCAAGTTGAATTGATATAATTTATCAAGTTTTCATACTTTTTAGTAGTAGTGCTATTCACTAAGTCATTAAAAAGTTCCTCTGCTTCCTCTAGAGTTGTCGCGTACAATATATTACGAAATGAATTCATCGTTCCCTTTCGATCCTCCTTTCCTATTTGGTTGTGACTGTCCCAAAACCATCGCCAGACAACTTGGCATATATGGAAACTACATAAGAGTAATTGCGCCTGAGGAAATACTGATTTCAACACATTTCGTTCAGCTGCACTATCATCAGTTACCCATGTAACACAGATCGATCGAAAAAACGTCTAAAACACGTTGTGAAAGTTGTATATATACGGTGTATTATAGACCAGAAATATTCGTGAGGATGACCGTCTAATAGTCGTCTATATCTTGTATATGTTCAACATTTAATTTGACCGCCTTATAGACGTCTATAACTTGTAACAGATCGGTCGAAAAAACGTCTAAAACACGTTGTGAAAGTTGTATATATACGGTGTATTATAGACCAGAAATATTCGTGAGGATGACCGTCTAATAGTCGTCTATATCTTGTATATGTTCAACATTTAATTTGAACGCCTTATAGACGTCTATAACTTGTAACAGATCGGTCGAAAAAACGTCTAAAACACGTTGTGAAAGTTGTATATATACGGTGTATTATAGACCAGAAATATTCGTGAGGATGACCGTCTAATAGTCGTCTATAACTTGTATATGTTCAACATTTAATTTAAACGTATATTTTAAACCTTTATTACAGACGTCTATTCATAAAAATTCATAAAAAAAGATAAAATACTCATAAAATAAATATTATCTAATTAGTTTATTTATTGCAAAAGTTAAATACAAAATACAAACAACCAAATATATCAAAATATTAGATATAACAAGGTATAACAAGGAAAAACATTTTTTTATTATATTTATTAATTAAACCTCTAACAAAAATTCTAATACAAATTACTTATTATGTTTTTTGCTGATCAGCTCCGCTCTATATCTTTGTGGAGCCAGTTTTAGCCAATCCTTCATGGCCGATTCGATATTAAAATCTGTCAAGTCGGTATTTTGCCGACTTTTGTAGTACATCTTGACAGCCTCTAGATAAAATTAAGATATTTTAAAATGAGAATTGGATATACTTAAAACTTAAAACTTACCATTAACAACTTGGCACATATTTGTTTCCTTGAAACTTTTCTTTCAGTTAAATCTAGAGGCTATTTTATTAGACAGCAAAAACTTTAGCACATTGTAAGTCACGTTCCTAACTGAACTGCCTCCCATTGCAGACAAACGTTTTACCTACAAAAACAAATTACAATAATTATCAACAATAATCGACGGTTTAACTTTTACCATGTAACTGGAATTATTTTCATTCACCAAAAACTTCTCACAAGCTTTGAAATCCTCCCTTGCTAACAGGGGAAACTTTGGACAATCTGCAGGCTTATTTGTAGGTGGTACAGAGGAGGATGCCTGCCTCAGTTCAGCCAGAATAAGTGAGTGTTGCTCCTGAACAGCATTTATACATTCCATTTTTTCCAAGATCATGTCGCAAAAAGAAGTAGTAATTTCGCCTCGTGAACGAGAACTAAAATCAATATGAAATTGTATAGTTTTTTATTCTTAATCTGATCAATATAAATTCATTATACCCTGACTGACGTGGTGATAAAGATGGAGTAACTGAGCAACTATTTTGCAATGCTGTTTGTATTAGGCCAAAGGAGTTACTGCAATGGAAAAATAAAGATGTATAAACAATATGACTTTTTATTGTGGTAATACCTACCATCGTGAAGGGCTCGGAGTTTGGAAATTTTGCTCAACTCTGCGTCTGAAAATTGTTAATGTGATTATAAATAATATATGATTTCAGAAAATGGTAAAACTCACACAACCTCATTCGTTTTCTTAGAAGTCGAACGCTTTTGCCGCTTATTATGAACTATTTCATTGTCAGACCATTCGGACGAATCAGAATAATGTTGTCTATAAGGGTTAGTTTACAAAAGTTATACTTTATGATAAAGTAAAACAATACATACCTAACTCGTTTTGGACTCACAACAATTTTCTTCGCTTTATTTCGTTTTTCCATGTTTTCAGCATCAGACCATTTAGATGGAACATTTTCCCTTTCACTTTAAAGACCAAAAACGTGGATATAATATTATGTTACAGGACAAAACAGAAGTAGATAAACCTTTCAGCGTTTGGATCACAAGAATAAATGTTGTTGGATGGCTCAACTTGATCTCCGCAGGAATTATTTTCACTTATATAACCCTCATTAGTGTCACTCAAGTTTTCAACATTGTTTGTCTTCTTATACAAAATCTTCTCCGTATTGGAAGTAGCTGAGGACCCACAATCAATTAACTTCTGGAGGCGAAGTTTCGCATCTTCATAATCGTCTAAAAACAATAAAATACTCATTGATTATTTGAATAAATACTTGTGTTATAATAATTTACTTACTCGTGACATAATAAATCTTCTTGATTTCAACGAGGTTCCAAGTCTTCACAAGTTTTTTGGATTTGATTAGCGACACTATTGCAGCTTCGGAGCATCGACGGGGCCAATATGATTGAGTTTGATCGGCGGTTAACCAGTTCATTGGCACAACACCGCACGACCCTTCTTTAAATTCAACTAGAGCGTACATGCTGCTGCTGCTGAGGAACGGATATTCATGGTCGAGTTAATATAGAAACTTTGCTAAGATGTCTCAGTATCAATATATTTTGTTATTGTTTTATAGATCAGTATTAGTGGACAAATTCTTTAATTCTTATGGCTGACAACATGATTAAAATTAAATTTAACTTTTAAATTATGGAACATTTCTTTTTACAATGTGGTACTTAAAAATGATAATGTAGAACTGGCAATAAAAGGTATCCCTCTTGGTAAGGAAATGATATGTATTTTTTAATAGATTTTTTTTCCAATGTAAGTATCACTTGATCACCATAACCATAGCCAAAATACATTCCTAGTTAAAATGATCTAATGGGATAGATGTAAAAGTCCCTCAAGTATCTAAATGGCTGTGCTACGCATTTGTAGATACCTTCTGAACAATACAAATTCTTGATTACATAAACTTTATTTTCAATAAAAACAACATTATCAGGGACGCATGTAGAATATGTAGTATTTTCGATTTTAATTTTTCTGCAATAGAGGATGTTATTCTCATCATCTTTTTCAAAAATGCCTATAGCCTGCGGTGTAGATAGAATTTTGGTTTGAGTATTTAGTTCATTTTTATCGAACTCCATTAATCCTTTATAAACTTGTGACAAAGGTAGATTACCACCTCTCACTAATTTTTTTAATCTCCCCAAATAATTTTCAAATGCAAAACAGCTATACCCATCTAAAGCTCCATACAGCAAAACGTCATCACATACGTGAATTAATGAGTGGACATTGTATACCACAAAAAAAACATCATACGTAAGCGGGGCACTTTCTACAAATTAATTTAAGAAAGATTTTGCATTTTCGAAATATTGATTAATTAAGTGATCGTTACTTAAAATAAAAATTGCCGAATGAAGCAACAAGAAATGCCTGTATATGTTTGAATTCACCTTATCCTTCAATAACAAAATTCCAATATACAACAACAAAAATCTGTATTCTGTAGCTTTTTACCTCTTGGCTTCTGAAATCGGACGAATTTTTCTAGAAAATTCACTAGGAATATATTTTCTTAATTTCTTAATAAGATTATCCATGTGACTTATTACAAAGGCAGGTAATTTAAATTGCCTGCCTCCCTCAATCCAATATTTCACTATCAATCGTCTGGTAACACCGAGATAAACTAGATGCATCGAATCTAAAACATTGTGTAACTAGTCCTATGTTAAGTGCTAATAATGGAGTAGCATCTTTTATGTATAAATGACGTGCTATATTTTCATTAAAATAATCTTCGTTTTTTGTTTTAGCATATTCAATCTCAACAGGGTAGAAACGTTTTTTTTGTAAATATTTAGTGACAATAATACAGCGATCACAACCAGTAATACTAGTATGGCCTTTTGTTTGTCTCAAGTATGATCTTGCTGGTGCATCGCAAGTAAATAAAGCTATAGTGAATTACAGTAAAGAATCCCTGAGCTGACAATTTCTAATACTTGATCAACAAAATTTTGCAGAAACTGTTGAATTGTTAATGGTTTTGTTGTTCCACAAAATATTGTGACTGGAAAGGGATTAGCATTAACGAATGACGAGCTTCTCAATAACATAGGCCAAAACTGCATAGAACTACTGTTGTACACAGGAATGCCATCAACGTTAATTTGTAAATTAATGGTTTGATCATGAAAATTAGTAAGTCCTTGTTTAATTTTATTTATTAAATGATCTTTTAAATTAAAATTCACAAGCTCTCCACTTTCAATAGCTATTACGTTAGTCGTTCTGGGTGTGCGTCATCAGTTTTTAGTGAAGGAAAATAAGATTTTATTAATAATAACAAGTCATTGAGACTTTTATGTGTAACATTGTGATCTAAAGCCCAGTGTTGTAGTTTTTTTTCGAAGTCATTTACAGTATTTTGTAATAGAAAACGTGTAAAAAAGAACTCATCTAACACATTATTATCCCCTTCGTTTTCATTGTTTTTACTGACTTGCTGAAATTCATGAAACTGAATTGCAATTTGTTCAGACTGATTTTCTTGTCGTACGTTTTCACTTGGTGTCAAAGTCATTATAGGATCCGTGTTTTGATTATCTAAAATATCATTTGTCCCAACATTATTGTTAGACGCATTTACAGGATTTAATGTAGGAACAGTTTGTGTTTTTCTTTTATTTTGAAAAAGTAACTGACGAACTGAATTTTGATAATTTTTAACAATTTTGCGCCTTATTTGCCCCTTTGCCACAATATTTTTTGATACTGAAGACATTTTACAAAGTTCTATATTATGAAAATTATGTGTCTTTTACCCTGGAATAAGTTCATTATTAGATTTATACTTAGGAACTTAGGTTAGAAATGTAACCGCTACACTGAGATAGGTATACCGGGTACAGGTTGAAATGCTCGCAGGTGGAATACGCGAAAGGGAGCAAAAGGCAGCCTAGCAATGGGTTCGTGTTTTACAGGTTACGCACTTACCTTTCGATGTCTCGACTTGGCTCAGGTAATCTGTCATTTGTGTAGTCACACTGCACTTGAAGAAATCACTCACGAGGTTAACTAAGGAAACTCCCTAATAACGAATAATTTAACAATAAACGGAAAAGGGTAACAAAAGTGAAACAAAGATTAACGTTAAAATAATACAAATATTTACCGGAGAATTAATGGACAAACGTAATGGGCTTATGGGAGTTAAGGTGGTGAACTAAATATTCTAAACTATACGAATCTGCTGCTGGCGGTAAAGCAGATTGAAGATCTACTTGAAATATTCTATTAAACTTATACAAACAAATAAAGTGTACAGAGACAATGTTATAACAATTTGGACGCGAAAGAGGGAAGTTTGTCAAGGGTGCAAAAGAGAAGCTGAGAAGGGAAACCCACAGAAAAACCCTAGGGGGTCGTATTTAACATAATCATACTAATTCTACACTCTTAAAATAAACCTAGTGTCTATAACCAAATTTTAGTCGTGGCGACTAAAATTCTGAGTTGCTATAGGCACAACTTATTTCGTGGTTGTCATAACTAACAAAACATAGTTGCACAAATTTCGTTCTTTCAAATAAAATATTCATTTACGATTACTAATACAAAATTAGTTGTCGGAACAAAAACGTTGTTCTTATAATAGTTCATATTAATCATATACATTAAGTTAAGGTAACCAAACAAATTCATTGTCGTAACAATATTGTTAAATTTAGCTAAAACTTTAGTTGTCCCAATAATGTATTTTGTTAATGTTATTTAAAAAAATGTTGGTGTAGGGAAAAAATATACAGTAGGTATATGAAAATGCAAAAAACTTTATTATAAAATTAAATATTAGATATGTAACAAAAACAACTTACGACTTATACATTACAAAATTTTTTCCATTTCGGAATGTATTATAGTAACAAGTAGGTATCTCTTGATTTAAGTTAACTAAAATGTGTGTGGCTGTACCAAAGAGAGGTGTTAATTCTATAAGATCGATCAACAATTTAGAATTAGTATAATAACGTACACCGTTAACTTGAGCCCATTTGCAGAGACACCATTGTCCGATTGAAAAAAGTTCTTCTAAGTAAAATTTAAAAATATGTTTAAAAGATACATGAATATGCAAAAAACAATAATATAAAATTAAATATTAGATATGTAGCAAAAACTTATACATTATAAAATTTTTTCCATTTCGGAATGTATTAAAGTAACAAGTATGTAGTATATTTTCAGAATTTATCACACAAACCATGCCTGTATAATCTATTTCAAAGGCATTATAATGTTCGTCATAAGCAGCTGTTTCAAAAATGTTTAACACAAAATATATCTCTTGATTTAAGTTGATTAAAATGTGTGTGACTGTACCAAAGATAGGTGTTAATTCTGTAAGATCGATCAAGAGTTTAGAATTAGTATAATATCGTACACCGTTAACTTGAGCCAATTTGCAGAGAAACCATTGTCCGATTGAAAAAAGTTCTTCTAAGGGACCAGTAAAATTTAAAAATATGTTTAAATTGTCAATATTTGTAAGAATACTACTGTGCAAAATTATATTTTCAAAGCCCTTGTTCGATAATAACTGAAAACACATTTTTAATTGGTGTTTGAGAGCTAATGAGTATGTGAGGTTTTTCCTATTACAAGAAACATTTGCCGTCATTTTTGATTCGCGATGTTTTGATTCAAAACGCATCGACCATATGTGGATTAAAGGACCAACTGTTTTCATAACCCTCGGATAATGCGTAATGAAATGGAACTTTGGTTTTAAATGACCCCGTCCTAATTTAAGGTATAAAAAATTATGTTCTTGTATGTGAAAATTTAACAAATTTATTTCACCCGTTGTTAAGGTGACCCGAGTACAAATGTCTATTATAGCTCGTAAATGCAAGTACAGTCTCCAATATTCGTCATCTCTATAAACATAATCACTAATTAAAAAGTTAAATATTCGAGTAAAGCACAGCATCTCTGAGGCTGACATGTTTAGTTTACTTTTTTTATGAAAGTCGGATAGTATTGTGGGAGGTCTATTATCAGAGTCATTTGAATCTAATTGTAAAGTTCGAAGCTTATTATTAAACGAATCCAATGTTATCAATTTTTTGTCGATTATGAAACTTTTCAAAATTAGTATAAAATCATAATGACAGATACCTTCAAATAAATCGTGCATTATATCTACTGACATATTCCTTGTGACATGAAAACATTTCAAAATGTTGAAAATGCATTCCTCTTTGATTCCGGTTTGTGAAAATGTTTTTAAATTTAAATCATTAGTGTAATCCTCTACGGATCTTATTAATTTTTCATTTTCACAACACAAACTGTGTGAGTCTTCTTTTGAACATTTGCATATTCTGCAAAAGAAGTTGGAAACGAAACATTCTCCAAAACCCAATATACCGTTTAAACCCAGGTTGTCCCCCAGTACAAGCGTTAAAGCAAAATAAATCTTTTGAGTTTTATTATTGACGGTTACACAAATACCGTGGTCCTCTAAAAATTTCAATTCGTTTATTAAAATTTGGAATGTTGCTAAATTGCCGAAAACTTTTCGGTCATCAGAATGGAATATTAAAGCCAAAAAAATATTACTTAAACGTGATGAGAAACTCGGAGGGATGCACGGCAAACTTATGTAAACTCCACCTAGTTTGTGAATACCTGCATGGGACCCGAGAGGGTTACAAGTTTCATAATCGTCGTAGTAAAGATTTAAAGGAAGAACACAGTCATCGGAACTAAAATTGTTTCTGATTGACTTCCACAAGGAACCTTGCATAAGGTTTGATATCGAATCAGTTTCGTTTTCTAAAGTACAAATATAATCTTGTATTATCTTTAATACATTGCCGTGTTCAAAAAATTTCTGTAATTGCAATCGAAGTGGTATAAATTGAGCTGTATTTTTAACAGACTTGTATTTAATTAGGTTTTGTTTTTGGACGTCACACATTTTCTCTCCTACCGTGTAAGTAATAGGCGAGATGAAACATCCACTTTTTCTAAATTCTTTAAATCTCGAATACTCTGTACGAAGATCAGCAAATGGATTTTCCAAAAGATTAAACATTGCTTCTAATTTAACTTTTATGTCGGTGGTGCTATTTTGTAAGTTATCAAACACGAAAATTTTCATGATGGGTATAAATCCGCTACCGAAAAGGTCAGAAATATCGCTTATAATAATTTGAACGGATGATCTAGGCAATAAAGACGAATTATATAATTTTGACAAAAATATTACAATTTGTTTCTTAAATTGTTCAATGAAAATTGCAGTGTTAGATAAATCTTTTTCAATGATATTAGCACTGTCCTGATTTTCAGAATGTTTAATATTAGTATCGCTAAATTTAGTAAAAGTTTGACTTTGGGTACATGTAAGTTTAATTTTTTTTCCTCGTGAGGTTCATCATTTTTATCTACCATACTATAAATTTTAGAATGACGTTTTGATACATGAGCTCTGAAAGAATGAAGATTGTTAAAATTGCGTGAACAATCGATTTCTCTGCATTTGAATGTACTATCATCAGTAAATTTGTGAATAATTCTTAAATGTAATATTAACGCTTTTAATGTTTCAAAGGATCTTTGGCACTCTGCACATCTCATTTTAATCAGTTTATAAATATATGTATCAAAAAGGAACAAAAAATAAAAATAAAATAAAGGTAAATCCTAAATTTAAACGAATTCGGTTTTACAAACAGAGAAAAAGTAAATTACAAAAAATCGCCTTTAAATTTATAGCAATTGGGGACCAAGCATGTTAACTGAGGTGTATTGTTTATCAAACTTAGTTTGAAACTTAAAAATACACCTTTGAACTATCAGCCAAACCTGATCAGCTTCCACAGGGTAGAGGGCGTTCAATGAGTGAATTGCTTTAAATGTTACTTCCACAGCTTGTAATGGAGACTCTACTTCATATAGCGTCCGATCCACTTTTACATAGCAGGCCGTTATATCATCCAAATTTTCACTAACAATAATTGGAGATGGTTGATGCGTTAGTTTGAGTTTTTGTAATTTGTTTTCACGAGCTTTTATCGTGGCGTGAAGACTCTAAAATATGTATTAAGTCATATTCATTTTATTAATATAGTATATAGATTTAATATTTCGTTTTTATTACATTAACATTAATAATAAATCCTTCTTCGATTTCCGCTTTAGAGGGTTTCCAATTTTTGCACACTGCCACGCGTGTAACTAGGTAGGGGAGCAGTTTAAGAATTCTGACAGTTTTTCCACCTGCAAAAATTGTTAATCACTACCTATATCTAGGCATTATTTTATGGAAATAGTTTAACTTACTTTCAGATGTACTTGCCAAAATTTCTGCAATTAATTTTTTGACTACTTTATCTTTACTATCTTTGGCGAATTCAAGTTTTACTTTAAAATTACACCAATTTATGAAGAATATGTCTTCATTCTCGGGATATAATCTCTTGAAATCATGATTGAACTAAAATTTGAATAAGAAAATTATTATAATGTATAAATAGTGAGAACTAAGAATTAAGTATGAAAAATAATATTATATACTTACCAGTAGATACCCAGAAGCAGATCGTAATACCGGAAATAGTTTGTAATATTCATAAATGTTATTATTCTTAAGATATGTTTGCCTCCATTTAAAAGTTTTGTTCCAATATTCTTCTACTGTATGGAATGGTTCTGCATAGTATTTTAACCAATCTACCTCCTCGTTATGGTTATCTTCGTTTGCATTATTATCTGCCAAAAAAATCTGCTGTAGCCATAGTCATAGCACATGACTAACCCAATTTATATGTTGATGCCCGATTCGACAAACGTATGTCTAACTTATAAATAACTGATTAATTTGAATTTTATGAACTCCTATTGGTCAATCGTTAATCTATATTAAATATAAAGATAATGAATTTCTGATTAATATTTGTGGAATTGGGGATTACCTAATATGTAACTTTCTTTTTGTTTAACCGTACATACAAACTTTGAGATAAATAAAAACAAAGTTAATTGAACTAGCTTAGAAAAAACTTTACAAACCTTCATCAGAAGACAAGTCGTCTATATAATCGGTTGTCTTATTTAGAGCCCCAGTCAATTTTAGATGTTTTCTATAATTGTAGTATTTGAAGAATAATTTTCCTGCCCCCGTATGTCGAACCTTTCCGTTTTTAACCGATCTGGCCCTCAAGAAATACACTTCCTAAAACAATTTGTATACTTGTATACTTATAGATATCTATATTTGTAACATTGGAAAATTCATAATTTATACGATATATTTTTAGGAACGGTAAACTGAATAAATTTCTGAACAGTTCTGAACTACTGTTGGAACAAACCCATTATCTATCCAACTGTTTATTTAACCATTACCTATAACGCCATAATTATCGCATAATTATTAAATTAAAATAATATCCTATAAATAATGAAACTGACAATAATAAGTGAATATCCAATTACGTACTTTACATTCACTAGGAAATACTCCAACTATTCCGTGAGATAAATCTTCAAATCTCTGAATTGAAATAGTTTTATTAAAATCTTTATCCAGCTCACTTTCTATGATTATTTCTACTAATTTATTTCTGTCGTCAGTTGATAGTTTTTTATGTTTATTGTATGAGTACAATAAAATTTTGCCTCTTGTTGTGGAGTTGAGTAAATCTTCAATACCCGTCGATCTGGCGCAGTCAACCTTGTGGATGTACGTTGGGGTCTGAGATATTTCGGCGTCACTTAATCCAACTATCGCGTCACTCCAAGCTCCGGTGAATATTTGACAATTTTGGGGAAGTATCTCGGCCGTAGAGCAGGATACGGAGGATGTTAAAGTTGATGACTCTGATGATATGTCCGAACTATCGAGCATCACCACATTAGTCCTACTCTCGTCAAGAATTGCTCGAAAATTGTGTGAAAAGTTAAGCCGTTGGCCAATTTTTGGAATTAATTCCTTTATTAGTTCAGGAGTTAAATTGATGAAAGCATTCCAATCAATGCAATTTTGTGAAAAATAAGTAAAACAGTAAAACTTTTGCGCCTATGTTAGAAAGTAAATGTTGCTGCTATTGATAAAAGCACAGATTTATTTAAGAAATATGTACTAGACATACATTATAAATATAAATATATAAATATATAGGTATATACAGTGTGTCCACGGATGGAGTTGACAAGAGAAAAATTCATTCTTTATAAAAAATCTTGCTTGTCGAAAAAATGAGTTTACCATATAAAAATCAGAGATCAGATGTACTGGGTGTAAAAAAATTAAGAAAACATGAAAAGCTTTTAGAGGGAAGTACCATTATTTATAATTTTAGACAAAATGTTTATTAAACAAAAATTTACACCCTGTACACCAGATGGATATACAGGCCAGTAACTTTTAATTGGTGTTCTTAAATAAATCATAAATATTTTATCCTGGAAAATTGGAATGAGTTCCTGTAAATTCCAATCTCTGAGGGTGTTTAAAACTTTTTCGTCTGCATCCATAACGATAGAAATAGAAAGAAGTCCTTCTAGCAAGAGAGAGTTAAATAAAATACTTTAACATTATAATAGAAAATTAAGCATTGACACAACATAACCATAACTTAAACAAAACAATACTAAAAGAAAAGAGGAAAGAACTAATACTAAATCTGTTACCAACATGATTATACTTGGATCACAATAGCAGGTGGCTCTGCGGACAGCGTCCCATTTACACAAGAGATACATGCAATAAGAACTAGTTATTTTATTTGAAATACCAGAAATTAAACAAGCTTCATTAAAAAACAAATGTCACAAACACAGATTTAAACTTTAAAAATAATGCAATACAATTTTACATCAATTTTCAAACGCAAATCTTGTGGCTGTGTAAATTTTCAATTTTCAATCAGAAGCTCGGAAAAAGTTCCCTATGCTTTCCAATGCTATTTTCGTGGCTATTTTCTTAAAGTGATCCAAGTTTAGTTAAGCGGTAAATTTCAAAAACATTTCTTTTTTTTGTCTAAATAACTAAATCTTAAACCAGGTAACTTTAGTAACTTTTTGTTGTGATTTAAGCTTTGATTATTAGAAAGGAAACCATTTTCCCTATTCCCTAGTTTAAATGAGGTTTGTAGAAAATGTTAACTGTTGCAAAGTAAGGTGGATAGTGGATAGGTACATAACTACATACACTGTTATGTTTGTTGTTTTATCATTTTTCTAAATAAGGATTGACACTTTAAAAATTTTATTTTATTAAAAACATACTTTTAGAAATGCGCTAATAGAAACAAAAGAATTTGAACTTTTCAGTAATTCAGTACAACACAAATAAAATCTCTTTTAGTTACTTAGGTCCAAAAAAAGACAGGCTAGATATCTAATACATCTGTGCTATATCACAGATGAAAACAATAATCTGTGATGCTATATGAAACTTTTCATTTCAACAGGGTAGCCACTACAAAAAACAATAACATTTTATAAGTACATTAATTTGTTCTATACAACAACACACGTATAATCAGTTACAAATAATAACTGAGAAAACATGTCAAATGATTTTTAATAATTTGGCGTTGTCCATTAATGAACACTAATTCCCTGGGGTTTTGGTCAATTAATTGTATAAAAATGGCGCAATAGGTACCTCAATTTTAATATTCAAAGTCAGATGACTGTACTTTTTACTTTGATAGTAGATATTAGTATTACATATTACTGAAATAATTTATTTAAGTACTTACCAGATATGTAAATCGCAAAGCACTTGCTGCAAAGTTCACTATTTTTAACTTTATTTTTACAATGTATGCACGTGCACGATCTCGACGCCCCGACCACAATGAAAATAAGATAGGTACCTAATACGTTATGTTCCTGAACGGAACTAATCTAATAGTCTTAACAACCAAAATATTAGTAGCTACTACCATTGAATTGGTTGCCTCAATTAATTGTGAAAAAGACTTTAGTATTACGAACTACTTCATTTCATTGTACTAAAATAAAATTATCATTACGCAAATATTGCTTGTGATAACTAATTAGTAGGATAATCTTATTTATTTCTTTTATTCTAGTAACAATAATTTTCGTTACAAGTATTTTACAATTTACAACTAAAATGAGTTGTTGTGTTAACGCATTAAAATTGTAACAAGTATTTATTTTGAATTGGTATAACTAATATTTATTAACCAGCTTTGATCAATTATTGGAGCTTAATTTTTGGGTACATTCAATTAAAATAATGAGAATTTAGGACTAAGTCTAGTCAACCATGCAAATTCGGGTTGTAATCACTAGGTCATTTTTAAGAGTGTAAACATTAAACAATATTTACTATATGACTACAAAGCCGTAGCGATTAAGGAATCAATTATAGAGTAATACAATGACTATTGCTATCTTGGGTTTGGAAGGTATTTTTTTATAGATTTTAACGTCTTCCTAGGGATAAGATTTTACAATATATTATAGAAAAAATAAATTAGTTACGGTACAAAATATAATGTCGTTGTTAAATCTAGGGCTGGGAGCTGGGAGATCAATTACATTTATTGCTTAGATATTCTGAAGTGGTGACCACCAAATAGAGAATATCAAATGGCATTTTTGGCTTTCACAAATATGGTTTTATTTGCTGTAAGTGATTTTAAGTATATTGGAGGAAACTGAAATATTGTTCCTTAATAGGTGACATTTATTGTTCCTTTAGTCCTGAGGGTCTTGGCCTCTTGACTAACTTGGCTTAGGTCTAATATTATTATATTATATTGTAGTTTTGCCGCGCATTATTTTTATTATGTTATAGTTAACTGCACTATTTTTTTTTTATGTTTGTTCCATTAGATAGAAAGTAGTTGTGGGTTTTGTCTGAACCACTCATGAGTTTTTAAAGTCTTTTGATTGGTGGGAAGAAAATTGCTACACACTGTACTTAATAGTATTTCTCAAAAAGTGATAAATAAAATAAAGATAAAAATAAACCGTAATTTTACATATAAAATGACAAATTTATAAAAAACGTGTAGGTAATTATACATCACTAGCCAGTGCACCAGGTATCGGTGCTAAAATTAGAAAGTGAGATATTGGAACTACCACCCAGTTGGGGATGTTACAGGAACAATAGGAACAGTACCAAATATAAAAAAAATTCGCTGGTACAAAACTGGGTGGAACGATTGCACATTAACACAATTTTTTACAATTAGTCAATTAGGTACCTACCTATTTTTCCAGAAGCAATAATAAGAACGCTATGCGCGAAAATCAGTGAACTAAATCACTACAATAATTAATTTGCAAATATAAAAAAAATTCGCTGGTACAAAACTGGGTGGAACGATTGCACATTAACACAATTTTTTACAATTAGTCAATTAGGTACCTACCTATTTTTCCAGAAGCAATAATAAGAACGCTATGCGCGAAAATCAGTGAACTAAATCACTACAATAATTAATTTGCAAGTCAAAGTCACGTAATCACTGAACTATCGTTGTTGGAGATGCATGTGCTCCACAAAACAGGGCTACAGATTTGCGAAAAAAATCGAATAGAAAATTGTATAATGTATTATTATAAACGCACACTTTAATACCTCGAAGAGTATTACCGGCGATGACAATCAATGCTTGATTAATTTTTCTATAGTTGTGATTGAATAGACTAATCTTAGACGTCTTAGTGACAATTGTGTTACAACGTATATTATACGTTTACAATAAACGTATATTTTTAGTATTTATTTGGATTATGGAAATAAATGGGATAATTTCTACGTATATTTCTAGTCTAGGAAATACTATGACCAAATATATACCACTTTTTCGTTAAAAAAGCGTCTTTTAAACGTAGCAGTGTTACATGGGTAGGGCAACCACCTCCAAATCCACCTCCACCAAGAGTTTCTTTTAACAAATCAAAGGCCAGTGTATAGTTGGCTTCAGTCTTTTGTTTCCTTGTTTTTTCGTACAAAATATTTTTTGTATAGTACAATTAAACATTTAGAACTAGAAACATGGTTTCCACTGTTTTTTTTGACTTCATTAATTTTTTCGTTTCCAATTAGTTTTTTAACCAAAGCATCATGAAATATCATAAATATACATTTATTCTAATATATTTAACTCATTAAATAGGTACTAACACGTCAATATGATCCGCCATTTTTGTAAAATAACGGATACTTTAATGTTAGCGGCACCTTCATACATACCTCTAATTTTAAACTGAAATTGTTAAATTTTAAAGTGATTCTGTTATATTTTAGCGTTTTTGTGTTTACGGAATCTAAATTTTTCCGTTAATTATTTTAACGGTAACCTTGGCTGTTAAAACTTAGCGTTTGAAATACAGAAGCGTTTGAAATACAGAATAGACCTGTTTGTCCATTACTGACAAGCAAATAAATAATCCAAAGCTGTCACTTCAGTTGCATGTTTTTATTAAGTGTGAAAGACTTTCACGTGAAAATGTCTGTACACCAATAAGTTTTAGGGTGGGTCTTTTCCACCTTATAACTGAAAGGAAGTTAAATTTAAAAAGATAATTTATTTGGCTTTTAAAAAATTGCGTCTTTCCGTGTCCATTTATCTGTCTAAGAATCTAAGAATTAAACTTTAATAATATAATAAAATTATTCTTAGGAAGTTGCCGAGCAACAAAACTGGAGTAATTGGAATCCAAAACAACTTAAGAAAAAAAAAAAGAACACAAAGCTTTGATTCTACCCAACACCAAGAAAGACAAATCCAAAGATGTTTTGAATGCCAAGCAATGATTGAAAGTGGAGTGGAATTCATGTCATTCCAACAAAAAGCTTTTTAGGCAGAAAAAGAAATGAAGGAGCAGCAGGTTCAAGAAGAACAAGAATTTAATCGAAGAGAACGTCAACTTAAACTCGAATTACTAGAACTTCAAATTGAGAAAGAAAACCTTTTCGTCCAAGTGTTGAAAGGAAAATTAAATAAATGAAATGATGTACCTGTAGTGAAAATATTGTACTCTATACTTTTAGTTTTAATTTTATTCCAACAAACGCTGAAAATAATCAATAAATTCTGCTCTCGTTGGCGATTTGTCTTTCTTCGTTATGCGGAGGATCAATGAAATTAATTTCTTCAATATTTTCTGGCTTCTCATCATTATTTTTACATGCAATGTTATGTAAAATATCAGTTGCTACCACAATTGCTTGTGAACAGAAAGATGATTTCTTTTGAGGAAAGCTGTTAGCCAATGCCAACCAGCTATTTTCTTAGTAGAATTGAAATGATGTTTTATATTATTCTTTTCAGCGAACTGAAAAGCCAAACGTCGGACTGAACCGGTACTTAGACCAAACATCATTGATATAATTGACCAGTTAAACTTCTTGGTCTTTTGTCAATGTAGCAAGTCTACTACCTAGGTCTTTTTCGGAACCTTTTCTCACTTTATTAGTTCCTTTGACCCAACGTTCAAGTGTAGTTCTTGGCACATTGCAGCTAGTAGCAGCTTTCAAATAGCCACATTGTCCAGTTGAAACCATTTCTATAGCCCTTGCCATGTTCTCTTCACTCAATTGTTGACGCTGAGTCGTCCTTTTACGTTTATTTGACATTTTTCATCGAGTGTAGATAGTTACTTGGGTTGTAAAAACGTAGACGAATTCAGTAATGACGCACTAATAAAGCCCTTCAGGTAAAATGGGATATTCCGTTTTACCGTTACACATAAGTTTATGTTAAACATTTTTTTTAAATCATAACCTCGAAGCAAAAGACTAAAACCATAGCCAAACTAACCTATTATACCTTGGCTATTATATACTAAAAGCATTATGTTTTCGCGATCATTCCGCATGTAACCCTTACTATAAGAATAATTTAATATTACATAAAAATTTCAAGAAACATGAAAGCTTACCTATTAGAACACAACCATGAAATTGAATTTCAGTCAAAAAAATTTCAAAAAAAGCGATATTCGTAAAACACTTATATTTTTCATTGTGTGGGTTGAATACGACAGCCTAGATAGACTAGTAACTAAAGGGACTTGGCTGCCAAACTGAAGGTTCCGGGTTCGAATCCCAGAAGGACCTTTTTTTTCTATTTTACGGGTTTATATAGTTATATCAGCGTTAATACTGTGACGCACTTTTGTGGGAGAGGCGGTTAATCAAGGGGAAAGGGGATCTCGGGCGCCAGATTTATTAGTGTGGTTTACTCCACGTAACACCTCGGGCAGCTGCAGTGAAGATACGGTACTCCAGGGGTCAGATCTTCTTGACTGGGAAGGCGGCGAACTCCAAGACAGGCTTTGATTGTATGGAATTCGGGGTCTGGAATATACCGGGTTGCAGGAAATGGTGTTATACGAGGGTTATTAAAACAAGAGGTTTGAACAGGAGAAATAAACAAATATATTCAGTAGGAAATTAACAATGCATTCAAAAACGGGAAATCAACAATAATATGCAAACAAGATAAAACAATACGGGGGGGGGGGGGTGACGGCAGAACTAAAATCAACGGGGGGAACAAGTGGGGGTAGGTGTATGACAGTGTGGACGGTTGATGGCGGTAATAAACGGTCGGGAAATAAGGACACTGGTTCCTCGCAAGGCTCCGGGTTCGACAGTCGGATTGTCCGTTGGCGATGCTGGATATGATATTCTCCGGGTATATATGTGGATAAGGATGACTCCTGGTGGATGGCCCGCAAGCCCGACGCCCTAGTGAGCCAGTGGTTAGAGCAGGAACGGAGTAGATGACTCCTGGTGGATGGCCCGCAAGCCCGACGCCCAAGTGAGCCAAGGTTTAAAACAGGACGGAAGTGTAGGGTCGGCACAATATCATAAACAACATAGCAAATCAGAAAATATGACGGCAGAAATACGGTCTACCTCAGGAATCACCAGTATACTCACTTGTAATAATTTCGGATGGCACTTTACCTAACTAACTGAACTAACTAACTAACTTACTCGCGGATTATTATTCGAACTAACGGAACTTTTGGAACTGTCCTGTACTGGTTTTGGGGTTCCTTATAAGGGATTTTATCTGCTGTCTAGCGGTGACTTATAACGGAAAATCGGGGTGTAGGTGTTTTCAAATGATAAAGGAGCGGTGACCTATAATTGTAGTTGTGCCATCTACGGGAGAGGGGACGAAGTTTTGTAGGACGGGGTTATTTGGCGGGAAAGTCGAACCTAGGTTTTATAGAATTCTGCAATTTGGTAAATAATTAGTTAACTGAAAAATGACTTCGTTACACCCCCCTCTTACTTCGCGAAAAAAAATAATACATTATTTTTTTTTCCTAATCCTACTACAAAAGAAAAAATGTTCTACTAAAACTAAAACTAAAACTAAACTATTCGTTACGCACAGACACTCGAAACACTTCACTTTAACACACTGATGCTGGAGGGGGTTGACGGGGTTCGGGCGAACGTGCGACGGCGGATCCTCCCTCTCACTGCGTGGTTCCTGGTCCTGGGGGTGGTGGATGAAAATCTGATGATGGGGACATGCGTTTCATTCCATAGACTCGGATTAGCTTCTGCGGCATCTTCTTCTGACCTTCCAAAACGGGTGAGATCGTCTTCATGGCATGCCTGACTGGCTGCGTGAACAATCGTTTGACGGATAGAACGGCAGGGTACCCACTTTGAAAAACGGCTCTGGAAAACCATCGGACAGATGTTGCCTTCATTGGAGCGGGGCGATGAGCCAATTAAATCGGCACTGATGATTTTCAGGCTTGGCGGTTTCGAGGTGGCGGTTCCTTGTTGAGGTGTAGAACGTTGGCATTGCAAACAACCTCGCACGTACTTGGTTATGTTTCTGAACATTCCTGGCCAGTAGTACTGTTGTGCGATAGCGGATATTGTTTCGGCAATGCTCATGTGTCGTATGCCATGATTCTCTTTGAGAATGGCCTGACGGAGCGGTTTTGGGACACATAATTTCCATGGGTCGGTCGAATGGGTTTCGGTCATGTTGCGGGTGTCTCTGAAGTAACGGTATAGCTGGCCACTTCGTATACAGTAATCGGAATTAGCATCAGGATTTTGGTGAATATCCAGCTTCTTTCGATGATACCAGGAACATACGGGTGTTGATTTTACGGTACATATGGCTCCGATATTGGCGGGTAAAGGAGTTGGTTGGGGTTGTTTCAACGGAGAGGGGAAAGCTTGTCGGTTTACGGTGATGAAGCTAGTTTCCAGGTCTAGAATTAATTTTCCAGATTGGAGAATATCCATTCCCAGAATGATATCAGAAGTTGATGTGTCTAGGATGTGGAACAACTCATGGAAATGACAACCATCGATGACGAAGGGAATAAGGATAGCATCGGTTACAGATATTGCTGCTCCGGTTACGGTTTTGGTTTCCGTGATAACGGGTTCCTGTATTTCTGCTTCCATGGTTAGACATTGGTTAGCAAGTTGTCGACTAATGAACGAGTTGGTAGTTCCAGTATCAACCAGGGCTGAGAAGCAGAAATTTCCTAGGTTCACAGATACATGCGGACGGTTATCTTTACAGACGGCACGGCTGGACACGTTTATAGAACGACAAGTTTGGGAGGCTTCTTGATTATGGAACAGGACGGACCTCCTATTGGCACTGGTCTGTAGGCAGGGGCACTCACGAGACAGTAATCCTTGTCGCTTACATCGTGAACAGAAAATAACGGCGGGTGATCGGCATTGGCTACGGAAATGTCCAGTTTTCCCACAGCGCCAGCAACTTGTGTCTGGGACTAGGTGGTTATTGGCGGTCAACGATGGTTCTATGCTTGCGATCGTGGGTTCTCGGTATGTAGATAACCTAGGATTCGAGCACAGTGTTGATAACGGTAACGGTAGGCTGGTGTTCTCCTTTCGAAGGATGTCGCATTCCTTGATCAGCCTTATAAGATCACTGATATTGTGGGCATCGGTTTTCTTGATGAACCACCGGTATTCGACCAGTAGGTTGCGGTGGAGCCAATATAGTTGTTGTTTCTGATCATATCCTCCATGACGGCGGAGGAGCGTTTGCATATCTATGAGATAATCAAAGACGGATTCGGACGGTCGTTGGCGACGGTTGGCTATCTCGACTTCCAGATTGATCACGTAATCCTCGGGAAAGTAGAAGTGACGGAAGTCACTGAGGAAATCGGACCAGGAAGTCCACATGGAGCGATAGTTTCGGTACCACAATAATGCATTACCTTCTAGAAGGTTGGGTAATGCTGGAAGTAGTTGTTCGGCAGTGGCGTTGTGTTCGACTCTAGCCTCGTCCAGTCTTTCGAGGAAGGCCACGGGATCGGTACGTCCGTCGAAGGTAATGTTCCACTGGTGGACTTTCAGTGGGCCTCGGTGGATAGCCTGTGGCGTTGTGTTCGGTGTCATAGTCGCCATTTGTACCGGGAAAGCTGGGGCATCTAGAGTTTCATGTACATCGGTGTTTATGTTGGTCTGTTTGGGATCCATGTCTCTGATTGGAAATGTTGCGGATACGGCGGTTTGTTGGTTTTCGGAAGTGTTCGGGCGAGTTCGGAAAGTGACGGGATTAACTTAAAATGTCTTAAACTACGGTTGGGAGGGGTGTATGGTCCTTCGTTTCACTTTGGAAGCGTTCGGGTGGGCTCGGGGAAGTTCGGAAATCGGTGGGACTAAGGTATTATTGCACAGGGTACGGTTGGGAGGGGTGTACGGTGCTTCGTTTGACTTCGGTTGGGAGGGCGTATGGTCCTTCGTTTCACTTCGGAAGCGTTCGGGCGGGCTCGGGGAAGTTCGGAAATCGGTGGGACTAAGGTATTATTGCACAGGGTACGGTTGGGAGGGGTGTACGGTGCTTCGTTTGACTTCGGAAGCGTTCGGGAAAGTTCGGAAACTGATGGCACGGGGCTGATATAACTTAAGATACGGTTAGGAGCGGTGTACGGTGTTTGGTTTGACTTCGGAAGCGTTCGGATGGGTTCGGGAAAACTCGGAAACTAGTGGGACTGAGTTGTTATGACTTAAGGTACGGTTGGGACAGGTGTGCGGCACTTCGTTTGACTTCGGAAGTGTTCGGGTAGACTCGGATAAGTTCGTAAATTGATCGGACTAAGTCGTTATGACGTATGGTACGGTTGGAAGGGGTGTGCGGCGCTTCGTTTGACTTCGGAAGCGTTCGGGGGGGGGGTTCGGCGTAGTTCGGAAATTGATGGGGGCGGTATTGATTCGAAGTGAGATATGAAACAGGGGGGGATTACACGGTTTTGAAGCGAAGTCCCTGCTCGGGCGCCAAATTTGTGACGCACTTTTGTGGGGGAGGCGGTTAATCAAGGGGAAAGGGGATCTCGGGCGCCAGATTTATTAGTGTGGTTTACTCCACGTAACACCTCGGGCAGCTGCAGTGAAAATACGGTACTCCAGGGGTCAGATCTTCTTGACTGGGAAGGCGGCGAACTCCAAGACAGGCTTTAATTGTATGGAATTCGGGGTATGGAATATACCGGGTTGCAGGAAATGGTGTTATACGAGGGTTATTAAAACAAGAGGTTTGAACAGGAGAAATAAACAAATATATTCAGTAGGAAATTAACAATGCATTCAAAAACGGGAAATCAACAATAATATGCAAACAAGATAAAACAATACGGGGGGGGGGGGTGACGGCAGAACTAAAATCAACGGGGGGAACAAGTGGGGGTAGGTGTATGACAGTGTGGACGGTTGATGGCGGTAATAAACGGTCGGGAAATAAGGACACTGGTTCCTCGCAAGGCTCCGGGTTCGACAGTCGGATTGTCCGTTGGCGATGCTGGATGTGATATTCTCCGGGTATATATGTGGATAAGGATGACTCCTGGTGGATGGCCCGCAAGCCCGAGGCCCTAGTGAGCCAGTGGTTAGAGCAGGAACGGAGTAGATGACTTCTGGTGGATGGCCCGCAAGCCCAACGCCCAAGTAAGCCAAGGAAGTACTAGGATCGGACACTAGGTGGGTAACTGACTCCTGGTGGATGGCCCGCAAGCCCGACGCCCAAGTGAGCCAAGGTTTAAAACAGGACGGAAGTGTAGGGTCGGCACAATATCATAAACAACATAGCAAATCAGAAAATATGACGGCAGAAATACGGTCTACCTCAGGAATCACCAGTATACTCACTTGTAATAATTTCGGATGGCACTTTAACTAACTAACTGAACTAACTAACTAACTTACTCGCGGATTATTATTCGAACTAACGGAACTTTTGGAACTGTCCTGTACTGGTTTTGGGGTTCCTTATAAGGGATTTTATCTGCTGTCTAGCGGTGACTTATAATGGAAAATCGGGGTGTAGGTGTTTTCAAATGATAAAGGAGCGGTGACCTATAATTGTAGTTGTGCCATCTACGGGAGAGGAGACGAAGTTTTGTAGGACGGGGTTATTTGGCGGGAAAGTCGAACCTAGGTTTTATAGAATTCTGCAATTTGGTAAATAATTAGTTAACTGAAAAATGACTTCGTTACAATACACCCGCCACAAACAACTGCAATACCCAGAACCATTGCACTCAACAAGCTACCTGACTCCGGGAAGAACACGGGCGCCGCTACATAACACCTATAGGCAACTTTCTTGTGAAGTTCTGCGGGAACAGCGATTATGCTGTAACATTCAATATGTTTAATTTGTAATACTTTTGTAAAATTCATTATTAATTCAGCTCTGGTCGAGTTAGGTCAACACCCTCTGAAATACAAGGCCTGAGTGCTTGCACGTGACGTCATCACACGAAGGCCGACACACAGCACTACCGGGCATTTGTGCACTACGTATTTATAGTAATATTTATTTTTCTAGCATTATTATTATTAACATACGTTAAAAATTCGTTTCCACACCACCTTGCGGTAGAATAGTCGGTGCGTTTTTTTTATATGTGGTATCCCCTGTAGGCCTAATCCACTAATAAAAAAAGTAATATCAATTTATATTCGATGACAAATTTATGAAAATCTGCATTGTTTTTTATTGGGTTATTTTCTGAATGTTTGTAATTTTCTACTGTTTTGACAAGATTTCGCCCTGACATCATTCATCTTCAAACAATAATTTTTAATAGAGTATTGCTGGTACATTTAATAATAAAATATGCTATATCTCTTGCATTATGATTTTCACAACCCGCAAAATTTAGAAGATACCCCTCCTCATCTGTTACATACTTTAAAATTAAATTACTTAAAAATAATCTTTTATTGTATATGGTTAAAAACTCTTCTTCGTGTTCTTTTAATAATTTATTGAATATGACGTATTCAATTGAAACAACCTGACTAACACTTTCTGTTGGGTAAGATAAACCGCCTCGACTGAAATTATTAATAAGACTGTAAGCATCTTCAACTTGCAGCTGTTCAGGATAAATTAAATTCGTTTTACATATGTCACATTTTAATTTTTTTTGAGACAATATAAGCACAATAGGCAGCCAAATAAACTATAACGGGCATCACATTTTTCACGTCGTCTAAGTCTTCTTCGCAAACATCAATTTTGGGATCAAATTTATCATTAGCGTTTAGTTCAGTAATAGCAGTATCTATATTTTCAGAAAATGAATCAACATTTATAATACCAAAGTGTCTCGATTTTAAAGTTAATAGAGATTGATTCGTAATCTTTTTTCGGACTCGTATAATTGTGTCATTGAAATATGATATTGTCCACCTGCAAGTTGCCGATATTTGCCAAACCTGTCTTCTAAGGGATCCGTTTGAAATTTCCCTAATAATATATAATTGAGGTTAAGTTCATTAAAACAATACTGAATAATTTCGATAATGCCGTGTATTGTATGAGACCATGCGGTATGTGTTGGTGATGTTAATTTATTTAAAAACGGAGAAGACTTCCACGTATCTAACCAATTTAATAAATCATTCAAATACTTTATTTTAGGATCAGCTAACTGATTCTTAACAATCGGTTCTTGATAAAGATCCCTTAAGCGTTTACCTTTAAGAGGTGTTTTTACATTTACTATCTTCCACCAAGTCAAAACAATATTAATAAAATCAGCTGTTGCCTTTGAATTATCTATATTTATACCAAATTTAAGTAGAGCCTGTATAATATGTTCATTGAATACTTTTAGAGCTAGCTTAACATTCTGTCGTTCCATGTTTGTAGGATACAATGCCTTTACGTTTAACGAATATCCAAATTTCAGTAATTTGTCGTGCTCAAGTTCGTGAAGTTGCTTTAACGCATAAAAATAAGCAACACTTTCTTCTCCCGAGTCAAAGTTAGGATAGTGCAAAGTTTGATAAGTGTTAGTCTGATCAGCTTTTGAATTTACCCAGTTGTTCCTTATACACTTTAATATGTGAACAGAATCGAATATGTAAAATAGAGGTCTTGAACTGTCTACTGGGTGAGGATACACAATATTTAATTTTTTATTTGGGGCAAAATTATTCATCGCTTTACTATTGAGTGCATTATTATCACTTATAACACAGAAAATGTTATAACCAATTTCTTCCAATTTTAAAATAACTGACTTTATAAAAGTAAACAACAGTTCGTGATTTATTTTTGCTACTGGTGTAATATGGACAACTTCTTTAAACTTTGAATTAACACTAACAAATGCTGTTTTTGCAAGTGACGTGTTATTGCATGACGTAACGACAATGTTTCCACCTTTATAATCTAAGTATGGTTGAATATGAATTTCATCGAATAAGAGAATCATATGCCGTTCATTTTCTTTTAAAAACTTAAACTGATTCTTGGCATATGTAAGAAACATTTGTCTTTCGTCCAGCATTGGATCGGTTAAGTAAGAATTACAAACTGTTTTAATGGTGTTAGGATGCGGTAAAGTTAACACATTGGAACTCCTTAAAAATTTATATGCATGTGGACTAATTGTATGTAACACTGAGGATACAATCATAGTATGTTTGTAGTTGAACTTGTTCTGCAATAAACGGAAGCTTAGAATGATTATTTTCGTCGCATGATTGTGATGATATATCGTTTAAAATGTCGAATACATGGGTTAAAATTAATTTGTTTTGATTGCCATCATCACTATCACTGCTAACGTTCATACCATTTAGTAAATCAACATCTTAAAATCCGGTTAAATTGTTGTAAATGGTGTTTTCAAGGTGTTTACTGTAATAGAAATTTCATGACCATATACAAATGTTTTAACCAGTAAATTATTGTTTATTTCAACCGCATAAGTTATCATAGGTCCCGGATTACATATTAATCTAAAAATTGTCATTTTATCCGTTTCCGTTATTTTAAACCAACCCGTTGGAAGTGCCAACGTTTTGACATTTTCCAGAAATTCAAAAAAATTTCAAAATTGATTTTTTTTCTGAACTTGTTAATATTCTTGTTTACTTTGCTGCAGTGCTGCTGTCAAATTAGTTTGTTCTAATCTAAGGCGCTTTTCATCCCGACTTTCACGTCTGAATGTGGGTTTCGAAACATATTTTGGACAATTATCAAACTTACAGGGGATAGCAGAAGGCTTCAGTCGCGGTCTTGGCAAGGTTACAGTAACAATTTCACCTGTCTTTGAATCTTCCTTAGTTATACGTGTTATCAAATCGTCATCTGAGAAGTGCAATATGCATATCGTTGTGTACTTTGACGGGACAAAATGTTTAAGCGGTATCGCAGAAATCCATTGTTTGCGTAATTTGTCATTTACAGGAAACTTAAAAACTTGCACTTTGGGCCCCGTGGCATAATTTCCTTTACAACCCGGTGCAGAACATTTATTAGGCATGTTGCTCGCGTAAATATTTCACAGCACAAGGAAAAATAATGCTAGATTACAAGTGACAATGCTAAATATTATGTACACGCAGTACTGAATGCTTACAAAAATAATTTATACTTGTATTTCAGAGGGTGTTGGTTAGGTCCTTTATCGATTATCGTTGTAACCACTAGGCACTGTATTAATTTTCATTTTTCTTTTATTATTAAATTAGTGAATACAATTTGTAATTTTAACTTTTAACCCTTTCAATACGACTTTTCGGAAATTGAGCTAAAACTTTTATTTGTGTATTTATCTGATCTTTAGCCTATTGATGGTTACTTGACTGACTTTCAAATTTTTTTGTTTCTCAGTTTTTTAAAAAATGGCTTAGGACAAAAGCATCTCTGCAGTAATATGTGATGGGATATATATATCGCAATAGTAAAGAAATGCCATTACTTTTACACAAAATAAAAACATTAGTAGGTAATAGTCAGAAATACAAAAAAATTTTTGAAACACAACAAAACTTAGATATTATTCGAAACAAAACAAAAATATGGAGAAAAAACATGATACGGTTCGTCCTCGATACCAAAAAGGTTTTCAGCTAATTCGTGCAGTTTTTCAAATCGAAATGGCCTGCTGATGCTGAAAAATAGTCGAGCTTCACTTTCAGGTTTCATTACTGATGGGACAAAATTGTCCCCCGTCAAATTACTGCAGGGACGTTTCCGTCCCATTTTGAACAAATAAACATTACAAAAATTAGGAATACAACTTTTGATTTCGAAAATATGTTGCCACAGAGATTAGTTACCAATCCACGCAATAAAGTTAAAAAATTCACACAAAAACTGGTGAAATTCGGACGCAAATCTGCTCCCGCCTAAAATCCAACCGTGCACTAGCGGTAAAATACCAAATTACGAAGCACGTGACCCCACAATGATGAAGTTTTGGTGACTGATATCCACTCCCAAAGCATGTGGATACTGAATAATCCCATCCCCGTGTTATTTAAAGCAACGAGTCCGAGTACAGTAATTTTCAAATTTTCTTTGGGACGTATATATCCCCGCAGTATTGAAAGGGTTAAAGATAAATAAATCTTTTTTAACTTCGAACAGTTTTCGAAATTTATTTATATGGTACCGATAACAATACTAATAAATACATAAATGTGATTTTATACCGGGAGATTTTTTTAAAGTGAGTAATAGGTCAAAAATCTAAAATAAAACACTCATTTTTGTTGTAAAATTCGGTTATAATGAGTGGGACAAGGACAGATTTATGCGTATTGCAATAAGTGCGACAGAGACTTCCGAAAACTATTTGAAACTTGCTGGAAACGCTCAAAATTTAAACACAATTTTTACAAGAAATTTAAGTTAATTTCTTTAGGAAAAATAATTGTGGTACTATCCGTATACGAAAGTCATGTGTTGGACACATCAGATATTTTTTATTAGGATTAATAATTCTACTAAATTCAAGCCTTAAAAGAATTGGGTAGAAATTAAAGCCAATACCTAAATTTAAAACTTATTTCTCAAAATAAACATAAACATAAAATCAAACAGTCCAATAACAGTTTATAAGGTACCTAATATAACTAAACTGCTGGCCAATTGAAACGTACCAAGCGAATTTTTAGGTTGAATTTAAAGTCAAATATTTTGAAAAATAGAAAAGTTATCAACATGCGGTTTTCAGGATTTCAGAGATAATTTAATTGAGAAAATGATAGTGTGACCCGATTTTTTTACATTGAAGTACGTTACTATCTACAGGGTATGAAAGAAAGTCATCTTTTTTTTCTCAAACTTTATACCTACCGGAATTCCACAAATTTTTTTTTATATTTTTTTGATGTCGATTTTTTTAGTCCCTGGTTAATGAGGAAAAAACCAATTTCTCAAAATTTTTATATCCCTCTTATTTTATAAGATACCGAATTTTTTATTAAATTAAATATTGTTGAACAGGTTTTTGCAATAATAATTATGCTGCCATTTTGAAAGCAAATGTGATCATGTGATATGTCGATAAAAAGGTAATTTTAAGTAGAATCTAATTCTTACGGAAAAAAATATACAGGGTTGTTTTAAAAATTTTTGGAAGTTAGTAGGTGGCCCTTCCGGTGAAACCGGAAGTGTCTTCAGATTGTTTTAAACGTCAAAATGATTATTCTTTACAACAATCAAACCATGCCAAATTTCAAATTAATACAGTTAAATGTAACAAAATGGTAGGGGTTGTAAAACGATTTCGTAGCCACCCGGTATACACGAATATGAGCAAATTTTTGAAAAAATGAAAAACCCGTTTCGAGGATATAAGTCACTAAAACCAATGCTGAACATAAACTAACTAAATTCCATTCTATTCCATTAAGAAAATAGCCTCAAAAATGAATTAAAAAATTTACCAATTAGCGAACGTGTACCGATTTTTGATAAGCCACTGGTTACCAATAAATTAATGAAAGTACAAAAAGTGTACTTTTTATAAGAAAGCCATTCATAAGGTACTATAATCAACTACAGAGATTGGTTCTTACAAAACACAATACGACCGAACGACAAAAAACAAAGAAAAAATCAAATTTTCAGCAAAAATTCGGTATCTTATAAAATAACAGGGATATCAAAATTTTGAGAAACAGGTTGTTTTCCCATTAAGTAAGGACTAAAAAAATCTACATCAAAAAAATATAAAAAAAATTTTGTGGAATCACGGTAGTTATAAAATTTGACAAAAAAGAAGACTTTCTTTCATACCCTGTAGATAGTAATGTACTTCAAAGTAAAAAAATCGGGTAACACTATCGTTTTCTCAATGAAATTATCCCTTTTTTTTTAATTAATAAACACCGTGTGTTTGAGCACTAAAACTGGTCAAGGAAGTAAGACCAACCATTAGTATACATCTATTAAATCTTAAATCTAGGTTACTTAGCTAAAATCAGTCCATCAACGTCATTTAGTTGTCTCTGTTATCTTTAAGGGAATATGTACTCGGACACTTGCACAATGCTCTGCTCATTGCTTATACACTTATATACAAACCACTAAACAAGTTCGAACGGTTTGGTCCTCTTCAGTCTTCGATATATGTTCCGGTTGTCCAACAGCTGAAATGCTTCTACGTTTTCATGTAGGTGGAGCCTATCTTCGTGTTTCTTTGCAAATTGTGTGATTTCTTCTTCAACAGTTAAAATGCCCAAGTCTCGATGAAGGTCGGCATTTCAGACAAACCAAGGAGCGTTAGCCATTTCATGTAACACCTTATTTTGGACAGTTTGTATCTTACGAATATTTGTAATTTTTGCACACCCCCAAAGTTGTATTCCATACAGCCATGCAGGTCTAATAATTTGTTTGTAAATCAAAATTTTGTTGTATAGTGACAGTTTGGAATATTTGCCAATAAGCCATCTGTGTTGTGCGATTTTAATTTTAAATTCCTTTTCTTTCTTCTTAATATGTTCCTTCCACCTCAATTTGGCATCCAGAGTCATACCAAGATATTTCGCAGTGTTTGCGTATGGGACAATGACTTCATTTATTGTTATTGCTGGAGAGTTTCTCAGTCTTTTATTTGTAAAATTGATATGAACGGATTTCGTTTCATTTAATTTGATTTTCCACTTTTTAGTCCATTCGTAAATGGTATCACTAGCTGTTTGTAATTTTTGTGTGGAAATTATATCTGTTTTACCTGTTGCCAGCAATGCTGTATCATCTGCGAATGTAGCTAATTTGACTTGATTCAATTTTGGAATATCACTGGTATAGAGCACATATAGGACAGGTCCAAGAACACTCCCTTGTGGCACTCCTGCTTGGATTTCTTTTAATTCTGAGTAGGCTTCACTTTGTTTTATTCTAAAGAGTCTGTTAGAAATGTATGATGTTAGAATTTCCACATATTGGTATGGCAACATTTTGTTGAGTTTGCAGATTAATCCTTCATGCCACACTTTGTCGAAGGCTTGTGCTACATCAAGAAATAGGGCCGAACAGACATTCTTTTCTTCAAGTGCTTTTTCTATTATGTCAGTAATACGATGTACTTGATCTATCGTTGAGTGCTTAGGTCTGAATCCAAACTGATGATCCGGGATCAGTGTTGCTTTCTGAATAATTGGTTTTAGTCTATTAAGTAATAATTTTTCGAACAACTTTGATATTATAGGCAAAAGAGAAATTGACCTATATGATTTGACATCGTGTGGAGGTTTACCAGGTTTTGGCAGCATAATTACTTCTGCTACTTTCCAATTTGCCGGTACATATTTCAGTCTGAACCCAGCATTGAAGAGATATGTTAACATTAGTATTCCTTTTCTTGGCAATTGTTTCATAATCTGTCCTGTGATTAGATCAAAGCCCGGTGCTTTTTTCGGGCTCAGATTATTTTTAATTTCGTCGGCTACTTCTTTCGGCGTAACTGGAGCAATTTCTTCTGATGTAATATTTTCTACATCTGTTGGTGTAAAATTATTTTGTATTTGGTTTGGCGTAAATACATCAGCTAAATGACTGGCAAATAAATCTGCTTTTTCTTGATCTTCACGAGCCCAATCACCTAGACCATTTCTAATAGGCGGTGTTGACATAATTGGCCTCTTTATTCTTTTTGTGACCTTCCATAATGAATAATTAGTTTCTTTCTCAGCTGTTATGTTTGTAAGAAACGAGTTCTGAGAGTCACATTTCAATTTATAGATTTCACGTTTTAACTGCTGTGTTTTACTATTTAATATTGTCTTATCAACAGGATGACATGTTTGTTGCCACCGTCTTTTTGCTTTCCTTTTTTCTTTGACCAGATTTCTAATTTCAGCCGGGTAATTTACTCCTTTTGTGATATGGGTAATTTCTTTGGTGTTTTTAAAAGCAACTTTTTGTATTAGTGTGGCAAAATTCTCGGATTCTATATCAATTTGTTCAGTTGTTTTTAATTGAACATTTAAGTTTATTTCTTCTTGTAGATTAATTCTGAAGCTTTCCCAATCCGTGGTTTTGTTAACAAGTGTTGGTTTGGCTTCTTTTTTAATTATTTTTTCACTTACTGTCAAGACAACAGCTGAGTGATCAGATTCTAGATCAAAACATTCATCAATTTCAATAAAATTCGATGAGACTTTTTTAGAAATGAAGAAGTCTAGTAGGTCAGGTATTTTATTTTTATCGGTAGGCCAATAAGTTGGTTTACCTGTTGAGTGGAAATTTCCTCCCATACTTCTGATGGCTTTCCTTAAAGCTTCTCCTTTTGTATTGGTTACTCTTGCACCCCAATCTAAGTGTTTGGCATTAAAATCCCCACCCAATATAAATCTTTCTCCCATATGTTGTAGGAGATTCTTATAGTTTTCTGTTTTAAGATTATATTTTGGAGGTAAGTAGACAGCTCCAATTTTGACATCCTGTTTTGTTGATTTAATCACCACCGTAGTTAGTTGCATACTTTCATCTTGAATTGGATGATCTTCGTAATGGTTGATAGATGTTTTAATGATTATCGCACTTCCTCCTTTGGCTTGATTGTCAGGATGAGTGGTGTGATAACATTTAAAGCCTTTTATTGTGATATATGATTGGTTAGTAAGATGTGTCTCTGAGATCAAACACACATCAATGTGTTGTTCATTTAGAAAGACTTCTATCTCTGCTTTTTTAGTAACAATGCCATTGGCATTCCATGTAATAATGCGTAGGTCTTTATAGTCCATCAATTATTTTATTTCCTTTTTTTGGGATAGCTCCTGTTGCTCTTGTTTCCAGAGTGTCTAATCTCTCGTTGACTTTGTTAATCATAGTTATCATCTGCTGCATCATTTGTTGCATAGATGTGCTTTCGCTTGCTTTGGTTGATAGAGGTTTAGCAGCTTGTATATTTCTAGTTCCATGGCTGCATCTGCATAGGAAATTTGACCTGTAGTTTTCTTTGATGTGAAAGTTCTTGTTTCTTGCCGTTTTGTTGGTTTCTTTTGAGTTTGTTCCCTTCTTTTCTGCAATGCTTTGGCAACAACAAAGCCACGATAATTAGCTGGATGTGCTTCTGCACAATTAGAGCACTTAGCTGGTGTATTTTTAGGTTTTGTACATGTTGCAGTCAGATGATTACCAGCGGATTTAACGCACACCGGTATTCTGTTGCAAAATTTCTGCGTGTGTCCATATCTTTGGTACTTTTTGCATTGCGGTATTAGTCTGCCTGTTTTGATCGCTTCCACAGTTATTTTCATTTGGGCCAGATATTGCAATTCAAATATTTTTTTGACATCTTCACTTTTGTCAAATGTGGCAATGAAGAGTGGTAATTTAATGTGTTCTGTCTTTTGATTTCTTGTGGTCTTCTTGAGTTTATTTTCAACCGTGATTGCTTTAAATCCTCTGTCTATCTATTCTTTCAGTAATTCTTCTGTATTACATGATGGATGCAAATTTCTGAGCATAACTCTGATTGGCCTCTCTTGTTTGTTTTCGTACGAGTGCCATTCGTGTTTCTGATCATTAAGAATTTTTGTTAAATCCCTATATTCCTGTTCAGTTTCCACATTGAACTTCATCTGGTTGTTGTTCAACAGCATAGTGTTGAAATTTAATTTCTGACTTGTAAGTTGGCTTTTTATTTGTTTATAGTCTACAATATCGCTGACAACCACAGGGGGAGGTTTAAGAATTTTAGGTGCATTTTTTCCCTTCCTTTGTTGTGTTTCGTTAGGACTCGGTTTTATTTGTTCTGGTGAGGATGTGGCTTTTCGTTTTTTATTTTTGGGCAACAGCCACGCTGTTTCCTGGTTGACTATTTTTTCTTCTTCATCCGAATTGACCGGACTATAAATTAATTTTGAACGACGTTCTATGCTAGCTATCTGCTTTCGCAAGTAGATTAGCACTTCTGTAGTTTTTGCTAATTCTTCTTTAAGAGCCACAATAATTTTATCATTATGATTTATTGATGGTAATTCTACTGCTTCATCCATAACACCTAAGCGCTTTTGAATCGCTTTTATGTGTTCACTCATTTTACACGATTGCTTTACGGTCGTGGACCGCCGATATCACCTCGCATGGAATGATATTCGTTTTCATTTGAACGATCACCGTTCGATTTGA
This sequence comes from Pediacus dermestoides, assembly GCA_963942485.1. NCBI lineage: Eukaryota > Metazoa > Arthropoda > Insecta > Coleoptera > Cucujidae > Pediacus > Pediacus dermestoides. Next base: position 222,073 of record CAWWDI010000078.1, on the reverse strand, counting down.
AACAATGTTCTTACCGAATTTCGGTTTTTGTATTATGTAATAACTATGTAATAATGATTCAATTAAAACACAAATATTACATCAATGTTCAATTTGCCTGTTTTATTTTGTGGAAAATTCCATATGAATTCCAAAAAGATAAAAACTTGTTACACTTTTTATTGTTGTTTAAACACTCGTTTGTCGCTAGACCGGGTACGTCCGTATCCTTCGACATTCGAACAATAACTCATTGTACATGAATAGCTACCAACCTAATATAGGAAAATAACAAACAAAATAAAAATGTTATTCAAATAAGAACAACTAAGTCCAACCCACAAATATATTGTCATAAAAATCTTTAGAATGTTATAATGAAGATGACATGTTTCGGCCTAAATGGCCATCATCGAATCAACTATCAATTCCAAAGAATTAAACAGATTACTGAAAAATCCCAATGTATCGTCAAATGTTTTTACTTCCTCAAATCTATTTAAAGAAGACACGGTTTGATCCAACAATCTGTAAAAGAATTATATTTTGAAATTAGTTTTTGGATCCACCACAACTTCGTCATGTTGTTCATGATAAAAAAGTTTTGGCTTTCTTCTTGGGCGAACAGTTTGCACGGGCGGAAAATTTGATTCGACATTAAGTTCGTCGGCAAATTTAATTTCCTTCAGTCATTATATCGTTAAAGCTTTCATCTGAACGATATTTTGTAAAACATTATATTAAGTTGTTTAGTAAATTTATGCATACTTTAATATTTATAGCGGGATTCTGCATCATTTTACTTAAAACATTGATTTTGTTCAATATTTCGAAGCAAATTCTGGTAGAGCAAATAAATTCATAATTTTGTATGTTTAAAGCCAGTGAATGAGCTTTGTGAGTTGTAATGCCATCACAAGAAGAAGATATGATGCCGCAATGGTTTTACTGCATCCACTCTGCTGGACCACCATTTGTCACTTAAAGATTTTAACTTTAGTTCCGGTACATGTTTGTTGACAATTGACCATCTTTTTGTCGATGCTGAGAAGAACACGTAGAGCTCTTCGATTAAATTAAATAAATTGACAGTTTCGTGAGAAATTCTGACCGCATCATTGACTACTAAATTTAGACTATGAGCGGAACATGGAACAAAGAATACACGAATATTTATTTCTACAAGTTTTTTCTCTATTCCATTATGTTTTCGACGCATATTTGATCCGTTATCATAGCCTTGCCCACGCATATTTTGAATATTTATATTTAAGGTAAAGTGGGGTAAGTGCGACCAACATTTTAAATAGTGCATTAAAATAGACAACTATATTTAAAAATTAACAAAATGGAGGACATAAACTATCGTCTAATTGTGTTTGATTCTGTAAAATATCTGATGTGTCCAACATATACGGATAGTATCACAATTACTTTTCCTAAAGGTATTAAATTAAATTTCTTGTAAAAATTTTGAGGGTTTCCAGCCATTTTCAAATAGTCTCTGTCGCACTTATTGCAATTCGCATTTAAATATGTCCTTGTCCCACTCATTATAACCGAATTTTACGACAAAAATGTGTTTTATTTTAGTTTTTTGACCTATTAAAAAAATCTCTCGGTATAAAATCACATTTATTTATTCATTATTATTGTTTTCGGTACCGTCAAATGGGGTGACATTGATAGCTTTTTTCAATAATTCGTGAATTACACTTTAACTACAACTTAGTTTTGCCTCCAAAAAATATAATGTATTCGCACTATGCCTAATGAAGACATCCAGGCTTCTAAAAAATTTCAAATAATTGTTTACTTGCTCCAAAATTATAATAACCTCCTTATCAAAGTTATACTCCGATTGGGGTGACTTTGACAAGTACTGATTTTTTTGGCTTAAACGAATGCTTCGGGTCTAAAAGTTATCAATGTAACCCAGTTTCCCTCACTCTCAATATATTTTTTTATCAATGTTATGTACGCTTCGGGCGTCTTTGATAATCCATAAGTTTACATACATTATCAAAGTCACCCCTATCATTCGGCATAAGAATTATATTTTAATAAACTGTCCTTGCAAAAGTAAAAATTAACCATTTAGTTGATATCAAAATGAAACTTTATTTCCTATAAAAATAACAAAACTCAAAATTGGCACATTCTTTGGTTACAAGTGTAAATAATGCAGTCTCTAAAGTTAACATAAATGCACAGAATCAAAACCTAACTTCAAACAAATTTTAACGTTCAAAAACATCTACCTTTTTCGAAAATACATATCTTGTTCCCCGCTCTCGAGAAGTACCTGCTGGCTGTTCTAGAATGGCTATGACGTCCTCCAAACTTACCGTAAACGAGTCGTTAGGAACAAGTTTAAAAGTTATTTTTGTGGTGTCTAATGATTTTAACCACAAGATATTGTATTCATTCTCGTCTACTGGCGCTTCAACCTTGGCAACGTATCTATACTTGGTAGAATTTCTGTTTCCAGACAACACTTTTACTAGAATGAATGCACCAGGTACAATATTCTTAGGGTCAGTGGGTAAATAGTCTACTTCGTCAGCAACATCCGAGTTTGCGTCTTCAAGCCCATGGGACAGTTCTTCTGAAATACAATTAATTTCTTCGCTTTCGTCTGATTCATTTGTTGGCCATGCAACACTTTTTCCAGCTTTCACAGTTAAACGCTTCTTTTTCCGTGCCGAATTTCGAACAGGGGTGCTGTTGTAACGTTTTTCCTTCAAATAGGACACGAGATTATTACCGAAATCTGCTCCAAATTGATCACAATTATCATCAGACTTCGGAATTTTATTTAAAATTTTATCAGGGTTCAGTTTTTAAATTCCCGTTGCTTCAAATCCAGACCTTAAATCGTGGTTAATTGCTTGGTATGAGTGAGTTCCCGAGGAATTCATTTTTTTTTAGAGTAAGCTGCAATAACTGGAAATTTTTCTTTCTTTAAAGAAGATTCTTTTGGATTTTCCATTTTCCACTCCAGCAATACTGACCTCCACGCAGTCTTTAAGGGCCTAAAGAAACTAACATCCAGGTCAGGTGAGTCGAATTCGGAGGGAGGCACAAAAAGGCAATGTTATTTTCGTTACACAATTGTAAAACTTCATCAGTAAAGTGTGACGACAAATTATCGCCAAATAGAACCTTCTTCCCTGGCAGATCATTAGCGTGTGGTAAAAATGTGCTTCTAAACCAATCAGTAAAGCAGCTGGCTTCAATCCAACCACTTTTCGTTCTGTTGTATCTGGATCCAGAGCTGCAACAACGGTGCTCACAACAAGGATGTCCTTTGGGACCATTTTCGGTCCAGCGGTCCCACAAATGCTGGGATTTGTAAATTACGTATGGAGGTAGGAGAACACCTGAACCTGACCCACAAAACATTATGGAAGTGGCTGATTTTGAATGGTTTATAACATTTTCCTGGTATTTTTACCCCTGTAGATAGTAATGTACTTCAAAGTAAAAAAATCGGGTAACACTATCGTTTTCTAAATTAAATTATCTCTGAAATCCTGAAAACCGCATATTGATATCTTTTCTATTTTTCAAAATATTTGACTTTAAATTCAACCTAAAAATTCACTTGGTACGTTTCAATTGGCCAGCAGTTTAGTTTACCCGAACCAAATTCAAAGATCATCCTTTTTGCGGACGATACGACAGCCTTGCACAGTGAGGCAAGCTTCCAAAGGCTTAATGAGAATTTGATAAATACCAGGCAAAATTTCATGGATTGGTTTGCATCGAACTCGCTGTCTCTTAATTTGGATAAAACAAGTGAGATGATATTTTCCTATAGACTGGTACAGATGAAGTCACACACAGTAGTCAGATACACAGAAGAAATAAAAAAGTTGCTGTCGAAGAAGTCATATTACTCCCTTCAGGAGTTCATTGATGATGATGTGCTTTGAAAGGCTGTTTATACTTCCATGACTTTTTAATTTGTTGTAGAAATTTTTTGATTGTGATATGAGGGAATATGTATATATGTATCTTTTTTGAATGAGTGTCCAAGGTGAGTTGTCTGTTCAATGGACTGTTTTTGTGGAACTTTATATTGTGATTGTTATACTTAGGTATATGGTTTATACATTGTTTGTTTATACATCATTTATTTTGAATTTGTCTGTGACTTGTGTGAGATGTTTTTATACATGATAACACCAAAAAAAAACCATAGCTGGCTATGCCATTAAAAAATTGCTTATTTTTTTATATTTTCAAAAATATATATCTTGGTATACTTATTTTTATATCTCACTGAATTATACGTTTTTATATTTTTAAATTCGTAAATGAAATGTTTTGAATATTATTAATAAGTAGGTAACGTTGGAGAGTTCTGCGACAATTTTTCATGTGCAATGTGCAACCTTGAACTAAGTTCTTGGAAAACTGGTTTAACTGGTTACAGTTCCAGGAAAACTGCTAAATGAACTGGTTTAACTGCTTGCAGTTCCAGGAAAACTGCTAAATGAACTGCTTCAACTGGTTGCAGTTCCAGAAAAACTGCTAAATGAACTGCTTCAACTGCTTGCAGTTCCAGGAAAACTGCTAAATGAACTGCCTCAACTGCTTACAGTTCCAGGAAAACTGCTAAATGAACTGGTTTAACTGGTTTTGCTACTTGAAATTAGGTCAGGGTTGCACATTGCACATGAAAAATTGTCGCAGAACTCTCCAACGTTACCTACTTTAATAGGCGTTGTTAAAGAAAATGTTATATCAATAAACCAGCGTCAAATAGTAAAATCCATTTATCAACAATAATATATCAAATTTAACAGGTAAAAAATCAACAATAAATAAACAGAAACACAAAATATATAACTGAAAGAGAACTAATAAATAAACAATTAAAACACAATATAGTACGAATTTGTTGAATTAAATGTTCAAGTTGTTGTCCGCTCTGTTGAATACATAAACTTTTGGTAAAGACAATATTTTTTTTTTTAAATAAATCGAACATAAAGGAAAAAATTGAGCATAGAGTGAGGCAGATTGCAAGTAATTAGAAATATAAAACCAAATCAGATTTTTAACGTGACTCATGCTGCAATACAACAGTATCGGCAGCAATTTGAATATTTAAATTAAACAATTATTTGTTTAACATGTTTATAATTTACTAAAATGATTTCTATAAAAAAATGTAAAATCTTAAGTTTATGTTGATTAATATTAACGTGGCTGTGTTGTTACCATTCGACGTTGGTTCATTGATATATTTTTCTTTACCAACGCCTAGTAATAATATTCAAAACATTTAATTTACGAATTTAAAAATATAAAAACGTATAATTCAGTGAGATATAAAAATAAGTATACCAAGATATATATTTTTGAAAATATAAAAAAATAAGCATTTTTTTAATGGCATACCCAACTATAGTTTGCATTTAATATAAGAAAGTTAGGTGTAATAACTCGAAATGTATTGAACCTAGAACAAAAATTTCTAGTGCACATTATTCTACGTGAAAAACTACTACAACAAACACTTTACAGATTTAAAATATTTTAATAAACAAAAAAGTTATGACACTATTTAAAAATCAGCCAAATGTCAGTTTTTAAAGATATCTCAATAACGGTTAGAGATGTCTAGATGTGGTTTTTACCAATCGATTTTTCTTAAAAATCGAGCAAAGTATTGCGAACACCATTTTTTTTTTCTATCTCGCCTAGAAATGGGTGAAATGCCCCATTCCCATCGAAATTGAGACACCCTGTACTTTCTTATTACTTCCTATAATAAAGTAAAATTCTGGCAAAAATTTTTTCACATTTCGAAAACATTTTTTTTAAAACCTATAACCTATTTAATGATTGCTCTTTCTCTGCAAACCGGGAAATTGCAATCATTTCTGTATTATTTTATCAGTACTAATGTGTGTTTCTACTTCTTGTAAAGTACTACTAGTACCTCGACTACTTAATATTTGGCCCTGTAATTGTTCTTCTTGTTTTTCTGAACTATCTTCAGTTGTGTTTTGTGTACTACTTTCACCGTCTTTATTTCTTGATAATTCCCAACGTTCTAAGGCATGGGGATCATATTTTTCATTAGGGATTACTGATCTGTTGTAAGGATAAATACCACTCTTTAGGAATCCGCTTGCAATGACGTTAGGTTTTAGGAGTTTCCATGTATCTCCTAATAATATTTCAAAATTTTGTTATATGGAGAGCAATGCGTGTGGTTTACAATATGTTTCAACACTTCTGAAAATAAATCTGCAGTCATCCAACCAGATTTATTTCCCAATGCAATAGAACCCATTGGTGAGCCCTCAGTTAAGTATTCAGACGGATTACGGATTCTTGGAAAAACAAATACGGGGGGCACGGTTGTACCAATGGCACTGATGATGCCCACAAAAGTGACTAATGCACCCCTTTCCACAGAAGCAATTTGTCCCACTTGCTTTTTGCCCTTGGTTGATACCACTTTCACAGGCCTCATTACGGTTGTAATTCCCGTCTCATACAAATTCCAGATTTGTTTACCATGAATGTTAAATCTTTCCAACACTTCCACATATTTTCTAAGAAAATCGTCTACGACTGGTTTCTTAAACACCCTTGATCGACTTAAACTGGTACTTTCTGGTTTCCGAAGCGAGAGATCCTGATGTCTTTCCAGAAAGCTTAATAACCATTCCATCCCTGAAATCCACAAAAATAAACAACACAAAAATAGATAGTATAGCTAATATCATAAGACAAACCTGCCAATTTATTAGTTTCCCAATTAACTGGAATCGTAGAATTGGGAATCGATTTCGCAAACTCATATGCCAAGGTCCTAATCTGCTTATATGATAAACCATAGTGTAAATTTGAAGACTTTTTGATGTAACTGTAACTTTCTTGGTCTCTTGTGAATACTTGCTTGGCGGTATATTTACTACCATATTTAGGAAAATCATCCTCGTTTTCATTGCCAGAATCATTATTGATTATTTCTTCTACTGTCTTCTTCTTTAGTAAAGTTTTAATTCGGGATTGCCACGTGGTTCTTTTGATGCCATACTGCCTAGCTGCCTCAGGAACTTTAACAGTTTTCCTAAGGCAGTCTTTTATTGCTAATTTCATGGTTTTCTCATCAATATTTACTCTATCAGTCTTCCTAATATACTTACGGGGCATCTAAAATACAAAATGCACCTTATTCACTTTTTAACGTATGAGAATATTTCATTAAAATTTATTGTAACTTTATATTTTAATATAAAATACATTATGAGGTAGATTCGACTGCAGCCGAATCTACCCCATTATCAATTGCCGAATGTACCCCATGTGATTATTTGCCAGAATCGACAGTATCCAAAGAAAACCTGACTAGTTTGAGGTTAGAAGCCATATTCACATGTCTTTATAAACATAAATACAATATTAACATGAATTGAATTAGAAATCTTAGTATTACAAGTGAGAAAGTTTCGTTCCAATAAATATTTAAAAAACTTATCTTGGTTTGATAAATGAACACTTTCTATAACAAATTTTAATACACAACATTAGCCGTTATATTAACTATGCAACACTGTTTCATGGTTGGTAACACTGTGCAATGAGGTTATGGCGAAATTTTTAAAATACATGTGACTTGATGAAAAGATGAATGTACCCCAGGGCCGAATGTACCCCAATCTCCCCTACTGTATTCGTCCAAATTCCAAATTTGATTGGGTTCGTCAAACAAATTTAATTCAGTCAAAGTATTATAAAGAAGATCAAAATATTCGTTAATTATGAAAGGATCGGTCATTTTTTCCGGCAATATTCAACCACTTTTTTACAGATAAACAATGTCTTTTTTTGAAATTTAAAAACCAGTCTTCTCCCGGTTTATTATTCTTAAAAGGAGTTTTTAAATTATTTTCTGATACGAATGTTTCTATACATTCTAAAACTTCTTGTCAACTTCGGCCGAACCTCCATTTTTCCAAAATCTTCAAATAGCCTGCAAGGTTCTGTTCCACTTCGAGTGGTAGTGCTGGTGGTCTTTCGCCTGTGAGGCTTTTCTTTCGTCGTCTACCAGTAACGTAACAGTTTAATGTACTGTATGGTATATTATACATTTTTGAAGCTTTTCTTGTCGTCATTAGCCCATACTTTACTTGTTGTAAAGCTGCTTCAATGTCTTCCTTGGAATAACCAAACCCCCGTTGTGATTTTCTTTGGTAATTACGAACCATTACATTAAATTTCTGAAATAGAAAGTAAATAATAAATATTTGGAAAATGCAATCACTTTTAGCCATATTGTTGATTGCACTATTTACATGTGCGTTTTTCTTGGGGCAATTGCAATCATAATTTTTTTTAAATAAATTTTAGAAAATTGAAAGTCTGTCATGTAATTCATAAAATATATAGTCTATTAAACTTATGAACTAGCACTTAACTTAGTTTTTCACTATTATCCACTTATACTAAACAAATCGCGCTAAATTTGACATGTGAGTTGGTTATAACCTTCAATAGTGACATGTCGTTCCGATCGGTAAAGTTGAAATCTTTTTAAAAGTATTGCAAACCAACTACTCAGAGGTCTCCAACAAGTTGTTTTATATCAGAATATAACAAAATTTTTACTTGATGTGCAAAAGACAACCTGTGATTGCATTTACCCTGATTTTGTATTTACCCCACCTTAGTTGCTGCCATTTGTTCTAAGCAAGAAGGTATATACAGGGTGTTCAAAAAAGGGTAAAAGTTTTTAAGAGTATGTAGTATGGGTCGAAGCAAGTCGAAAAGTCTTAATAAACATTGGTCCGCAAATCTACGGTTACGGAAATATTGGGGATTTCATTTTTCTAATGCTATAGTTAAATGTTTTTTATTTTTAATGGATTTTGTAACAAAATAATTAAATTAAAAATAATTACATTAAAAAACATATTTAAAGAGTCCCCCCTCCATTTCGGTGCAAGCAGTGCAGCGTCGTTCTAAGAAAATTCGGGTTCTTTCTAAAATTCCCGCCGTTTGCCAAATTGTTAGTGCAATAGAGTCTACTGAGTGCATTTTTAGTGAATAAAAGTTGAAAAAAGTGCTTAATTTACACACCCAAACTTTGGATGTTTCAAGTTTTCAAACTCCTATAACTTTGGAAATATTGGAGACCGCCGCTTATTAATTAGCATTTTCGTAATCAGGAGATCTAAATTAATAAGGTAATTTCAAAAATTTTCCAAAATCTCTGGTAGCTATATTCGCCAAATTTTCCTAAATTTGTTATTTATTTCAATTTATGAACAAATTTTTCGAAAATGTCATTAAATCTATCCAGGCGCTGTATTTTCTCTACATGTCTGTGGTCCGAAGTATTAACTTTATGTTTCCTCTTTCTGAGGAAGTCAGAATCAGGCGTAGCTGATTCAGTTGTGCTGATACTAGCTGTGTCGTCAAAATCTGATACAACTGGTGGAATATTTTCTTTCATATTCACACTATTACTATTTATAACTAAACCCGAGTTACTGCTGCAAGTCGCTGGTGGACTAATTTCGGGTTTGTTGAACAGCACATCATGCATAGCCATTTACCCAATTGTTTTGTAAAAGTTCTTGTTTTTTGTAAATTCAATGAAAGCGCTTCAGCAATTTTTGTACAAACGTTCGATTTCATTCGTATTTCGTCGAATTCTGGATAATGTTCTTTTACTAGACCTATAATTATTTTATTATTGTGATAAAATAAATCAAAAACATGTATTTAACTGAAGAAAAAATACACATAATGCATGCCAATCAGAGCATTAGAGGTTTTTCAGTCACTTATCCCGATTATTAAAAATTTTATTAAATAAAATTAAATCAGGTGTGTGGTATAATTGGCTGCATAACAAATAGTCGCAATGCATTGATCTGTGCTTTTTAAAATTGAACATATGGAATATTTTCATAGTTAAAAAAATGTCGCGGTATGTGTAGTGATTGCACTGAAATGAGAAACAGTATCATCTGCAAAATAAAGAATTAAAGATATAAAAGAACAAATGAAAATCGAAACAAGCAGATTTATTACCTCCAAAGTTATGTGTTTCCACATGCTTAGAAATTTCATTTTGATTAGCAGTGGAAAAAAAGTTGCACACATTGCACATAAAAATAATGGTTCCATTTTCGTACTCCACCATTATGTGCCTAATCCTTAATCGATTTTTTGATATTGACTAGGTACAATGATTTCTACTTTACAGTTTACCTTTACCGCGCAATTTTTTAGGTTATGTATATGTCAAACCCAGAGTCAAACTTCATGCACCACACAAGCCCACTTTGTGCGCCCCGAGGTCACAGTGTTCGCACTCTTGACCATAACCCGTAATTCTAAAACGCTGAAAGTGCAAACTCTATGAACCCCATGTAGATAAAAAACGCTTATTGGGCCAAAGGTGTTCAAAGTGTACGCCTCACGGAATATCCGAACGCAGCTTTAGATAGAAAAATATTTTGATTGCCTAATCATATCTAATATACGATCTTATGTGGAAAACTAATAACAGTAGAATTTTGAAAATTTGGTTACCTATGTAATTCAGCTTGTCGGTTCGAACAAAAACATTTTCACGTTTGTGCTACTTCCGATTTAAAATTTTAATCGATGATAACTTTATTTTTTTAAATGGAACACTCTATATATTTCTAAATTTTCGAATTCTACACATGATATACGTTTTTTCCAAATTTTTCATACAAAAAATTTTATATCTTGCTAATGACACATTTTTACAAAAAATACAACAAATTTTAGTGGACGCAGAAATGTAAAAGGAATATAGTAATATGGTTTTGAAAAACTTATTTTTTACAGGGTGCTTGTGGTTGACCATTAATTTTAAAAAACCTTGGAAATTGGAAAAAACGTAATTAATTATAACACCTTTAATTTTAAGCCCTTACAACCTTAATACTTTTATGTCTAGAATTCGAAAATGTAGAAATATAAAGGGTGTTCCATTTAAAAATATAGTTATCATTGATTAAAGTCTTTTAAAATGAACGGACAACCACCCGGTATAAAGCAAGTTTTCCAAAAATATATCACCTTATTTCTTGTATAATCCTACTTCAAACATAAGAAAAAAATATTGGAAAAAACGTGTCATTGTTGGTGTGGAGAGTTATGGTAAGGAGAGTAAAACACTTGGGTATCTTAACGGTGTCTATTTAAGCTTTTCAAAAACAGATTATATGTTTCTACAAACAAGAATATCGAGAATCGGCCGTGAGTTTCTGCTGTTCAGTGGTTTTGTTCAAAATGTCCGTCACGTGATTGTACTACTTATTAACCAAAAGAAATAAAGGACACGCATGAATTTATTTACCAAATTTCAACTCAGCGAAACTCAGGTAGACTCTGTCCTAGAAAAACACGTAATTGCTGATAAAAGAATATCGCAATATTAAACATTATATTATTACCACAGCATAATATAACAAAGACTTATGAAATAATTATTAATTAAACAATACAATAAAACCTATACAATATGAGATTACATCCTAGCTATATTATATAATATTATACAGGCTGTCCCAAAATTAGCCTGCCAAAATGAACCAGCTGATTCTACGTTCAAAAATAATGCAAAAAGTTTTAATAAATATAGGTTGAAATATGCTTCCTAAGGGAGCTACAACCCCCCGAAAGGAGGGCCCCAAAGAGAAGTTTTCTGTAATATCTCTGCAATTGTTTGAGGTAGATTCATGAAATTTGGTGAGTTTGAAGCTTGTAGAATTTGCCACATATTTCTTTTTCCAATTTTCAGAAATTTTGCCAGGGGCGTCACATACAGGGTTGGTGCTGTGTAACTTATGTCCCATATATTTTGTGTGTATAATTTTTAAATTTTTTATATCAAACTTGGTTTATTTTTACACAAAAAAGGTCATCTCAGTCGACCTTTGAATCTTGAACCGTTTTCGAGTAAAATCGTTTTGAAGAAGTCACGTCCATAAAAACTACACTAATACAAATAATCCCTTCCGGGGGGTTGTAGCTCCCTTAGGAAGCATATTTCAACCTATATTTATCAAAACTTTTTGCATTATTTTTTAACGTAGAATCAGCTGGTTCATTTTGGCAGGCTAATTTTGGGACACCCTGTATTATCTATCTATATTTATTCAATACCGTAGGGGTGTATAGCAGACTTCACAACACCTCTCCCTTATTTTTTAAAATTGCACCTAGGAACAATGGTAGAATTTTGCGTCTCCACATTTACAGTAGACGTTGATGTACAAGGAGTTGACGGAAAAGTAGGAAGCACTGTTTCTTTGCTAATATAATTCAAACAAAAACTTTTCAACTAAAAAAAAAAATAATAAAAAATAAAAAATATGAGTAATAATAAGGATATAAAGTTTGTTGCCAATGTAATGGTGCGAGTTAAATTAATTAACACATAAACTTTATTTTTAAAAATTTATTTATTTATAGTAAGACAAAATAATACGACCGGTTACTACAGTGGTCAAGATAGAATTAATTATACAAATATGAATATAATATGAAAATAGTTAAATGCTGATTAATATAAAATGTAATTATAAACTAAGCTAAGATAATAATATAAGTCTTCATTGTTTGAAGTTGATGATACTAGGGATTTGGTTAATATAACTCCTCCCTCCTTAAGTCGAAGACAGGAATCCTGATGGTTTGTTTTCGGTGGATCCTTTTTCAGCATTTTGGATTTTTATGGTTTTTACATTTCTTCTCTTCTTGTAGATTTTCCAGATTATAAAGCTGATTGCGGTAATAATTAAAATCGTAAATATAGTACTTCCGATGCTTGTTCCAATGATGTGAGCATGGTGTAATTGTGTAACTTGAAGGTTTTTCGCTTTATTTTGGATTTGATGGATTTGTTGTAGATCGATTGATTGTAATTTAAAGGTATTTTCTTTAATTGTAGGTAAATTGATTTCGTCTGGATTTATTTCGGATAGTTGAAGTGGTGCTCCTTTAATTGAATCTTCTTTATTGATAAAATGAAATTCGTTTGTTAAGATTTCGCAGTTTCTTGGAATTTTCAGAATGCTGGGTTCGTGAATCAAGATGTAATCGTTGTTTTTGCATTTCTTGTGAAGTTTTATTGGTGTATTCGTTGGAATTATTAATATGTAGTTATTGGCTATTATTTCTACGATGGGGTTGGCAATTTCTACATCGGTTGTTTCGCAATTATGACTATTTGCTTCTTTGTCAAGATCTATAATGCAGTTATTCGTATAAGATCTTAATTTATTTTGACATATATAAATTTGTTCGATAGATGGGCATTCTTCGTATTCGAATTGTTGTTGCGTGGTACCAAGTATTAAATAAGGGTAATTGGGAATGATTATTGAATTTCTTATGGGTATAGGAAGGATATGGATTAAATCAAAACTTTCTTTGAGAATGAGTGGGAAGTGTATAGCAAATATGATTTTATTATTTTTGAAGCTTACTTGTAAACCTGCTAATTGGTAAAATGAAAGTATGTTTTTGAATTTTACAATTTTATCTTCACCGTATAACTTTGTTAAATAATTTATTGTTTGTTCTAATTCTGTTGTTGAAATTACTGCACTATGTAAAGCGTTTAGTTTTGAGAATATTAGAGCATTTACTAGATTATCTAAGAAGGTGATTAGATTTTGACAATTTAAGATTATTTGATCTAAAGTGTTATGAGCTTTTAAATATGCTGTTAAGTCATCCTTTGGTTAAAAGGTTATTTCTAATACCTTTTAAGAGGTGAGGTGAATCATACACATGTATGATTTGCTCATTATTTACCTCATACAGTTTTATGTCTGTATTTGTTTTTTCTACATGTGAATTAGCGCACAAATAATTTATAGCGGCTTGATTCGTTGCACCCTGGTCGCTTACAGTAGCTACAACCGTTAGCCCTGACTCCTTCAATTTTGTGATCACCTGTTTTATAAAACGCACCAGGTCGTATGTTTTTGTTGTACTTTTACAAAAACTGTAGACAACAGGCTGCTTCCATGATTTGGTTAAACCCCTGATCATAAACACCAATGCGTGGTCGGCGATGACATTCGTTTGGCTTCAAATTTCATATTTAAGACTTTGAACAAAATTGTGGGTGCCACATTAAATCTTTTTCGTCTAGCGCCAACACAAGTGGTACTTACCTGATGACATTTTTAGGTTTTTTAGGAATATCTTGAAAAATAAACAATTTACGACATTTTTTTATTCTTAGACATTGATTTAGAATTAAATTTTGAACAAATTTTGTTTGAACTTTTTTTTGAAATTCCGTCAAAAATTTTTAATTATTTTTCATATAATAGCGCCATCTATCACTCAGGTGCAAAAGTACTTTATATAAATTACAGAAATCTATACCGTTGAGGAAATCGATTGTAGCAATATTATTATTTGAAAAGATCGACGACTACGGCAGCATTGTGGTGGCGAAACTACCACCGGTTGTAACGCGGTTGTTGATTTGTGTTTTTTGTGTCATATTGTAATATGTACAGTTAATAGGAGTAGCTAATAGCAGCAAAGTATTCAGTGTACTCTTCTTATCCAGAACAAATACCACTTCTAGCACAAGCCGCCATGGCGCAGTGGGTAGAGAATATGCCTAGTAATCTACACGGTGCTGGTTCGATTCCATAGATTTCCCTTCTTTTTTTTACTTTCTTATTATTCATATAGTAGCGCCATCTATCACTCAGTTGCAAAAGTACTTTATATAAATTACAGAAATCTATACAGTTGAGGAAATCGATTGTAGCAATATTATTATTTGAAAAGATCGACGGCTACGGCAGCATTGTGGTGGCGAAACTACCACCTGTTGTTACGCGGTCGTTGATTTGTGTTTTTTGTGTCATATTGTAATATGTACAGTTAATAGGAGTAGTTAATAGCAGCAAAGTATTCAGTGTACTCTTCTTATCCAGAACAAATACCACCTCTAGCACAAGTCGCCGTGGCACAGTGGGTAGAGAATCTGCCTAGTAATCTACACGGTGCTGGTTCGATTCCATAGATTTCCCTTTTTTTAAATTTTAATTAAATGCTTTATTTATTCGGAGCGATTATAAGTCACGGACCAGGTTAGGTTGTTTTGTATAGTTTTTTTTTCCTTTAAATAATAGCATAAATCGGTACCATAAGATGATGCCGGAATAACCATTGCCCTTACACGTGACCTTGAATTTGATGGAATACTTTGCTGTGATTAGCCTCTCGTCAGTTAATTTCACAGAAATTAGGTTATTTTTTATCATGAGTCGTTCAGTAAGTTTTGGCATTTTGATTTTTGGCGACGGATGCAAATAAGTACTTAATTTGTCAATTTGACAGTAAACGTCAATCAAATAAAGGCATTGTAACACAGGGCATCAGGGAAATATTAGGTGTAGTTTAACTTAATTTCTTTAGGAAAAGTAATTGAGGTATTATCCGTATAAGAAAGTCATGTGTTGGACACATCAGATATTTTACTTTCTTATACGTAGTATAAGGAAGTATTGTAATCGTGATTTTTTTCGACTTCGAGATTTTGATGGATTTACACGTTTTGAGAGCCCCTGAATCCATTTTGACCATTTTCGCCATGATGTCTGTCTGTCTGTCTGTCTGTATCCACCATAACTCAAAAATGAGTTATCGGATTTGATTCAAATTTCATATTTAAGAGTTTGAACAAATTTGTGGGTGCCACATTCAATGTTTTTCATCTAGCACGAAAACAAGTGACAGTTACCTGATGACATTTTTAGGTTTTTTAGGAATATCTCGAAAAATAAACAATTTATGAGATTTTTTTATTCTTTAACATTGATTTAGAATTGAATTTTGAACAAATTTTGTTTGAACTTTTTTTTGAAATTCCGTCAAATTTTTTTAATTATTTTCATATAGTAGCGACATCTATCACTCAGTTACAAAAGTACTTTATATAAATTACAGAAATCTATACCGTTGAGGAAATAGATTGTAGCAATATTATTATTTGAAAAGATCGACGGCTACGGCAGCATTGTGGTGGCGAAACTACCACCGGTTGTTACGCGGTCGTTGATTTGTGTTTTTTGTGTCATATTGTAATATGTACAGTTAATAGGAGTAGCTAATAGCAGCAAAGTATTCCGTGTGCTCTTCTTATCCAGAACAAATACCACTTCTAGCACAAGCCGCCGTGGCGCAGTGGGTAGAGAATCTGCCTAGTAATCCACACGGTGCTGGTTCGATTCCATAGATTTCCCTTCTTTTTACTTTCTTATATTTTTAAGTGAGTAATAGGTCAAAAATCCAAAATAAAACACATTTTTGTCGTAAAATTCGGTTATAATGAGTGGGACAAGGACAGATTTATACGTATTGCAATAAGTGCGACAGAGACTATTTGAAAATTGCTGGAAACCCTCAAAATTTAACTTAATTTCTTTAGGAAAAGTAATTATTGTGATACTATCCGTAAGTATAAGAAAGTCATGTGTTGGGCACATCAGATATTTTGTGTTCGCATTGCAAATATTTTCGTAAGAGTTTTATATGCCTTTCCACTTTGCTTACGTAAAATGAGGGCCAAAATTTTATCGTCAAGGGTGTAACGTCTACCCTTCGGTTTGGTTTTCGCTAAACGTAATTGTGACTGAATGAATTGAGCCACCGTTTTATCCACTTTCGACGTCACGACATCTATCATTTCAGGCTCCACCATTTTTAGCCGACTCTTGAAAATGTTAGTACGTTTTTTTAAATTTTGTAGGTTTTTGGTTAATCTTCGAGAGTACCAGTATAATCTCGATGTTTTAGGCGTTAGGTCTAAAGCACGACGCACCTTCAGATCCTTTAGCAATACTGATCCTATAACTAAAGAAATTAAATTAAATCAAATTAAAATATTTATTTTTCATGCAATTTTAAAATAATAATAAAAAATCATTTACCACTAGCAGTAGAATAATCTTTGGAATCTGCTACACTCTCGCGGATTTCTTGACGTTTCGAAGTTGATGGTGTTGAGCTTAAATCATACTCAACATCCATTGTTTCTGCAAATACATAAATAATTAATTTAAAATTGTTACACACTTTATGTAGTTTAACCATTACCACTGCCAACAGCAGAACAATCTCCGGGAAGTGCAACGCTTCTCTCATGGATGTCCTGTTTGGAAGTTGTTATCAAATTATGCTCAACAACTACAAAAAAGCAAAAAAAAATATTCATAAAAGTACCTAATACACACCTTTAATCTTACCATTGGAATCTGCAGGAGAAATTCTTGGTAAAAATAATGATGGAAAGGTTCCCTTCTTCAAATACATATTTGTATATTTATCTGTTTCTTTGAAATGTACATGACAGACCCTGGCTGAATTGTAAACAAGTTTAGGGAGTTTAGTGGCGGCGAACTCCGATGCAGGCTTTAATTGTAGGGAATTCGGGATAGGAAATGTACCGGTTTGCAGGAAGGGATGTTATACGAGGGAAATGAAACGATTGGTTTAAATAAGGAAAATAATAATGTATTCAGGTAAAAAGATAAATTAACAAACTATTCATATAGGTAAATTTATACGGGGGGGTGTAGTCCCACGTTAACGGGCAGAATTTCTAGTCGGGGTAAGGGGGGGGGTGACGGTTGTAGCAAGGGGATGACGGTTGGTTCATGCAGCGGTGTTTAAGCGGAAGATAAGAACACTAGTTCATCACAGGGCTCCGAACTCGGCAGTCAAATCGTCAGACCGCAGTGTTGTTGTGATACTCGCCAAATATACTTTTGGGGGCGACTCCTGGTGGATGGCTCGAAAGCCCAACACTCATGAAAGCCAAGGGTATATCCTGACTCTTGGTGGATGGCTCGAAAGCCCAGCACTCAAGAGAGTCGGGGATATATACTAGGATCGGACACTAGGTGGGTAACTGACTCCTGGTGGATGGCTCGAAAGCCCAACACTCATGAAAGCCAGGGGAGCGGAAATGTGGGGTTGGCACAGTATCGCACACAAACACGGCCAATCGGAAAATCCGACGGCAGAAATTCGGCTTACCCTGGGAGTCCCCAGCATACTTACTTGTAAATATCGACGGTGATGGCACACAACTTTTCGGGTATCGCACTTGGAAGTCGTGTACTACTTGGACGGGATAGTACTGTGAAAGTGGTACGGATAGCACTGAGGGTGCGACTGATCCGGGTTCCTTATAAGGGCATTTGTTTGACTAGGAGTGGTGAGATATTATTAATGTAGCCATCTATCGGGGAATCGCGAATTAGCGTTTTCACCGATAGAATAGCGGTGGGGTACATATGCAGTGGTGCCATCTATAGGAGAGGGGACGGGAGTTTGTAGGACGGGGACTCGGGTTTTATAGAATTCTGTAATTAATTAACACAATAAAAGTGACTTCGTTACACCCCCCTCTTACTTCGTGAAAAAAAAATAACACCTTTTTTTTTTTTTGTAGCTCCCCGGATATCAAAAATTATTAACTACACTAATATGCAAAACTTACTAATAAAAACAATATCACTAATACTAATACTAACACTAAAACTAGCACTAACACTAACTTATTGAAGTTCTTCATGATGGGGCGGAAACAGGAACTGATGGGGACACACGTTGCACGTTCTATTCCATGGATGCAGGTTTGCTTCTGCGATGTCTTCTTCGGGCCTTCCAAAACGGGTGAGATCTTCATGGCATGCCTGGCTGTCTGCTTGGACGTCGCACGTACTTGTTTTGAAAGACGGCTTTGGAAGACCATCGGACAGCTGTTGCCTTCATTGGAGCGGGATGATGAGACAATTAAATCGGCGCTGATGGTGTTTGAAGCTTCTCTGGCGGTTCCTTGTTAAGGTCTAGGACGTTGGCATTGCAAACAGCCTTGCACGCACTTGGCTATGTTTCTGAACATTTGTGGCCAGTAGTACTGTTGTGCGTAAGCGGATATCGTTTTGGCAATGTGATAACGGGCTCCTGAATTTCTGTTTCGGATACATGTGGACGGACATCTTTACAGCCTGCACGGCTTGACAAGTTTATTTTTAGACAGAGGGGTCGGATGCGGGTTTGAGGTCTTTGATATGGATTCGGGTATATTTTCTGCCGGAGGGGTGCTGTAGGTCATATACTACGGGGGAGAGGACTTTAACTACAGTGTACGGACCGCTATATTTGGGTGCGAGCTTGGAGGCAAAACCTTTAGAGGCGTCGGACAGGTGGTGTTCCTTTTTCATAACACGGTCTCCGAGGTGACAGCGCCATTCTCTTCGGCGGAGATTATAATGGTGACTCTGAGTCGTGAAGGCACGGGATAAATTAACTCGGACCAGTTCGAAGGTGTCTTTCAGTTGACTGAGGCGTGTATGAGTGGTGGGAATGGTGTGGTCAGTAGTTTCGGGATCATTGGTAGGTGGGACGGTAGGGATGGCGTACAGGGCCCCGGGTAGTTCCATTTCTCGACCGAAGTTGAGAAAGGCAGGTGAGAATCCGGTGGAGTCGTGTCGGGAACTATTGATAGCGAAAAGAAACTCTGGAAGACGTTGATCCCATTTGCGCTGGTCTGCTTCACAGTATTGCGATATCATAGTCTTCAGAGTTTTATTGGTTCGCTCTACGGGATTTGCTTGAGGGGTGTACGGTGGTGTGAATCGATGAACTTAAGACTAAAACTGTCACTGGTTTTTTGGTTCTTTATTTCACAACACAACTAACACTGTCCAGACCACCGATGTATGATGTAACTCGAGTATCGGCCGGTGTTCCAATACCTATAACTCCTCCATCCTAGGATTGAAACATATTTCATGGGGTGAAAAATGTTTGAGGTTGTTAAGTTTCCGTTTGATTTGGAAATACTGCGATGTAATATGAGTTGTTTGTTGTCCAATTTTTTTTGAATATGTATTTGTTGACATCCCTCATGGTTGGATTTAAGTTGCAGCATGTGAAATACGCATAATCTTTTTTCTTCAAGCCAGTAATAAGACCATTGTTGGGGCGGTAATAAATTGAATGCAAATTGATGCAAGGTGTCGTTGTATACTGGTAAGAATTTTCATTCATAATCAGATAGGTTTCGTGGATAATGATTGTTCCAGAATTTTGAGTAGGGATTGAGTTCAACTGGTAATAAGGAATTTTATCTGGGTAGACAATAGGGAAATGTAGAATGAAAACATTTTTTTTTGTAGCGGAATAATATGCATTAATTTGTAACAAATCGTAGTATCGATGTGTTATTAAGCATTTTTGGTAGAATTAATTGATTAATAGAATAATGTTTTATGACAGTTTCTAGAATAACTTCTAATTCATTAAATTTTAATATACCACTGTGAACAATTTGAAGTCTAGTAAATGTTACTGTGTTTTCGATATCTGTAAGCAATTGTAAAATTAAACTTAAAGTTAGATTGAGTGGATTTAAAATATTTCTAGTTTTTAAGTAATCGTTGAAGTCGAAAATTTATTTAGTTAAATCAGAGTTTTTATTATTTTATTATTTATTTATTTAGATCGGATTGATAGGTTTTTATTGATATTATTTTTTATTAAAATTTTGAATAATATCTATTAGTAGTGAGAGAAATTTGTTTATTTAGTGTTTGAACTATGTATTTTTGGTAATTTTCTAAGTCGAAAATTGCTTGGTCACAGTGTTTAACATCGTTTACGTCTAAGTTACCAGAAATGGATTTAATTATTGTGCCCAATCCGTCAATAAGACCACGTTTAACTCTACCGATGGGGTTGAGGGAATTAAATTTTAGTTCAACTGTATTTAGTTGGTACCTATAATAAAATTCGATCAAAATTATCTAATTAAAATAAGGGCTTAAACTACTTTTTATAGCAAGAGTCACACTTTCGTATTGTTCTCTTTTAATTTCTTTTCTAATTGAATGTAATCATAATAATGGATAAAAATGAGTTTTGGATTTAATTTTGGCTGCACCTAATTTATAAGAAAGCATTCTAAGATTTTGGTTTTATCTTCAAGTTTGGTCGTTGATGGTAATGCTAGTATCAGGAGGTTCTTGTAACAATGTCTTTTTGTTAATTGGGGGTCTCTTTATGTTTTGTTTATGTAAAAATTTATTAGTTTGAATTTTGATTCCTTGGTCTTGATAAACTTTTTCTTTTGTAAATTTAGGATTTAGCTTATTTCTAATTAATGTAGTGTTTTTTCTATATACATTCGTATTATTTTCGTAAGTCAATGGGTTATGTCGTTTTTCATTATGGGTATTGATAATTTGTTCTTTTTGTTGTATTAGACGTTCATTTAATTTTTTATAAATAAAGTAAAATAGTACAAGGTACAAAAGATAATAATTGATAAAAGACTTTAAAACTATTCTTTGCTTAGAGGAAGCTCGGAACCAACTGATTTTAAATAAGGAAGGAACTTTTCGACTAACTCGCAAAACTGCAAACTAATAGACGTTATGAACTAAAATTAGGCCAGTGATTGCGAATCAGCCTATGAATTTTCGTTAACACTTCCATTAATTTGTCAATCTATAGTTCAATGAACAAAGTTTATTGAACCTAGATTGCAACCCTAACAAGTATTTTCCAAAGATTATAACTGTATCATGGCAATGTATGTGCTGGACACATCAGATATTTTTTATTTGCTTCTATGCCCTTATTGGATAATTTATGGCCTAAGAATTCTAATCCCTGGACTTTTATGACCCATTTTATTTTATTTAACGTTATTTTCGTTCAGGACAGCCATAACTTTCTTTAGGCACGCGTCATGCTCCGATTCAGAGGAGCCATATACGATGACGTCAACTAAATAGTTTAGGTAATTTTTACATGATGCGAACATTACTTCAAAGATTCTTCGGAAAATTTCAGGGGCGGAGTTTACCCCAAACATAAGGCGTTTGTATCGAAACATACCTTTGTGTGTGATAAATGTGGTCAGTGTTGCCTATGTTAGTAAAATCGTACTAGATTTAGTACTTTTTCGTTCGATCTAGTACGTTAGTACGCCGCTTTGAAATCTAGTACAAAATATATGAAACTATCACCGGTTTATATTAATCAAATTCTCAAAAATATCATAAATAAATCACATTTCAATTAAACATAATATTAAAATGTATTGTAGAGAAACGCACATTCGAATTAACCGCCATAATTATTTTTCGCTTGTGTAAAGAACTGTTGCTGTTCGCAACGCCAAATACTCTATAATTAAATTTAATATTAATAAGAAAATAGACAGAAGACAGTAGATTGTAGGCAGGGCAGTAGGCCGTTTCGTAGATTATTCTGATTATTACGGATGAGTATAATATATAATGGACAGGTATGTCAATCCTTCTTTATATGATAATCATGACCGTCGAATAATTTTACTTTTGTTTCATTAAAACAACTAACAAAGTTGCCAACAAACCTAAGTTGGATGAGGCGAGTACTTCTTCAATGTCATCAGACTTTAATGACAATACCAATAATGAAATAGTGAGACTGAGAATATCTGTGATATTGATGAAATTTGTGATTATGAGAGTAAAGACGAACTATCTGATGAGCCGGAGCTGAAGAGGCAGAAAAGTAAGAAGACTTACCGACAAAAATTTAAAAATGAGTGGATAGAACAATTTGGAAGTTGGTTAACTCAGTCCCCATCGCCAAATAGGAATATTGCAGAAGCTTATTGCAGTGTCTGTACATCAAGTATTGCAGGAGGTTATTCACCCATTTTACGACACTGTGGTTCTCATTGCCACAAATCTAATTTATATAAAACCAAAAATACTCCTATGATAAATACTCTGTTTAATAGAGATCAAACAAAAAATAAACAAAGGCAAATTAAAGTAAGCGAATTTAAAATGGTTGTTTTTACATGAACATAACCTACCATTTTTTCTTATGGAACATTTACCATCATTTTTACGAAATGTTTGTCCTGACTCAGAAATTGCAAATCAAGTTAAATGTTCTCGTACTAAGGCTACTAGTATAACTAAGAACTGTTTTGCCCCAGAGGCAATTGCAGAATTACAACGTTGAGTAGGTGGAAGCGTATTTTCGCTTATCATTGATGAAACCACTGATATTGCCACTAAAAAAACATTGGCAGTAATTATAAGATTTTTTGATGAGAAAATCAACAATGTTAAAGACAGATTTTTGGGACTTATTAAAATAAAAAGTGAAACGGCTGATCATATATTTGAAGCTGTACAAAGTTGCCTGGTAGAGACAAAAATTCTAGTAACAAATTTAATCGGACTAGGGGCTGACAATGCCTCAGTTATGATGGGGAATAATCGTGGGGTTAAGGCTAAATTTCAAGAAATAATTCCACATCTTTTCGTAATGGGATGCACATGTCATAGCTTTCATCTATGCGCGACAGCAGCTGCTCTAAAATTACCAAGGGCCATTGAAGATTTCACTCGTACATTATATATCTATTTTTCGAATAGTAGCAAACGAATCCAAATGTTACAAGAATATCAAGAATTTGTCCTGTTGAAGCCCTCCAAATTATTTAAACCAAGCCAAACTAGATGGCTTTCTCTCCAAGTAAGTTTATCTAATTTATCTAATTTATTTTAGTTCTAATAGAATAATAGATTTTAGGCAGCGGTGGATCGTATTTTAGAAAATTGGGCTTCATTGACGTTGTTTTTCACAAATGCGGTAGCAGAGGATTACTTACATTCAAATGAAAATATTCTACACTGTTTGAGGGACCCTATTTATAAAAGTTATTTTACATTTCTTAGATGTGTTCTTGAGATTATTAATAAGTTGAACTTAGAGTTTCAAAGTGAAACTCCAAAAATTCAATCGTTGAATGTTAAACGTGTTTCTGAATTGTATAAGACAATTTTAAGAAATTTTCTAAAGAAGTCATATATCGATTCAACACCGTTGGAAAATATATCACCTAGTGATCCACATAATTTTTTACGACAGGAAAACATTTATTATGGAGCTACTCACTACTCTTAGGCAATGACAATATTAAACAAATTGATTTGAAAAATTTTCGGATAAATGCTTTGGAATACTATATTGAACTTTACAATCAAATCAAAAAACGATTTGAGTTTAATAATCCCTTTTTAAGATCATTAGAGACATTCACGCCTTCAACCGTTTTAAAAGGTGAAATCCCAAGTATTCTAGTTGATACTGTTAAATATTTTCCATTTTTATTTGATGATAGTAATTATGAACAATTGGATAGTGAATGGAGGCTTTTACCAGATGTTGATGAGCTTAAAAATGATGCAAATATGGACTTCGTAAGTTTTTGGTTGAAAGTCTTTAAACTAAAAAATAATTTAGGGGATTTTATGTTTCCCTGTCTAACAAAATTGCTTAGAGCAATAGTCTTCCTCATTCATCGAATGCGGCAGAGAGGATTTTTTCTCAAACCAACAAAATTAAATCAAAACTAAGAAAGAGATTAAAACGATACGGCCGATTCGATATTGCTTTCAAAAGAGTTGTTAGATGTGTCGACTTGTGGCAACTGGCAACCACATCTCAGTTTATTAAACAGAATCCCTACTCAGCACTAATACCTACCTATTGTTTAATGGAGTGCAATATAACAAGTACCAAAAATGTTTAGTTATAAGTTATTTTTATTAGACTTTGTTATTTATTGGTTTTCTTTAATAAAATATATTTGGTAGTTGAAATTGGTATTTATTTTATGTATAATCTTGTCTACGCCAGAGTTTTTTTAAGACGGTGATCACAACTCTCGTTTATTTCTTGTAAACGATTGGAACAATGGGTTGAAAGTTGAAATGGTTATTACAATATTATGCGAGGGGGAAAAATGAGGTTTAATGTCTAGTACTAATATTTCAATTTTAGTACATTTTTGTGGCGCCACCTAGTACAGAAATAAATAGTCCTCCGGCAACACTGAATATGGTGATGGGGCTCTAATTGATGGTAAGCATTCATTAAGTCTAGACGGGAGAAGTATTTTGCATTCCTTAGTTTCGTCATGAAAGAATCGAACGTTGTTGGTAAAGGGTAGTTTTCCCTCAAAATGGCTTCATTTGCTCTGCGCATGTCAACACAGATACGAATTTCACCAGTAACTTAAAAATAACTATGAGAAGAGATATCCAGGCGCTAGGTTGCGTCGCTCTTTCAATTATATCGCTTTGTAGTGCTTTGTTCAATTTATCTTCCACTTGTGATTCTAAAGATATTATAACTCTTCTCAGGGGCTGCTGTATTGGGTTTACGTAAGGATCTATCGACAACCTCACGAAAACGTTTTTTACTTTAGGAAAATGAGTTACTTTTTCAATCACTATATCTACTGAAAAATCACTAGACCTGGCTGCACTGTCCGGAGCAAACTTCCTAACCTACCCCGCAAATCCCCCATCATGTATTTGTTTACATTTTTTAAGTTTCTAAATTTTAGGTTAATCTGTCCGTTTATGTACTGCTGAAGTGAGGAATTCAGTGGTAGGAAATTTTTATGAAATCGTTCAGTTTCCATGTCTGATAGGTGCAATTGAATGCACACATATGATTAGTCTCTCGTGAAGGGAACCATGCAGAATATTATTAACAGAAAAGGCTACTTTTCCTGGAACATGCAGGTTGCAAGATGGCCTGGTTCCAGCCATAATTTACATATTTTTAACAGCAGTAGGATTAATGCCAAATTTGAATCTAGAAAGATGGGCAATTATACTTTACTAGGAGATAGTGGCTACGCCAATATTAATTATTATTTATTAACTTCATTATCACAAATAAATGCACCAGCTGAGAATTTGTATAATGAGAGTCAGATAAGAACACGTAATACCATAGAGCGTTGTTTAGGAGTTTGGAAACGGAGGTTCCCTGTTTTGTCTCTTGGAATGCGTGTTTCTTTCTTTACAAAAATCACAGGTTATTGTTGTGGCCACAGCGGTGTTACACAACATTGTAATTCATGAAAAAAATGAGTTACCTATCGATTATTTTTATTAGTGTAGTTTTTATGGACGTGACTTCTTCAAAATGATTTTACTCGAAAACGGTTCAAGTTTCAAAGGTCCACTGAGATGACCTTTTTTGTGTAAAAATAAACCAAGTTCCATAATTTGATATAAAATATTTAAAAATTATCCACAAAAAAAATATGGGGCATAATTTACAAAGCACCCACCCTGTATGTGACGCCCCTGGCAAAATTTCTGACAATTGGAAAAGAAATATGTGGCAAATTATAAAAGCTTCAAACTCACCAAATTTCATGAATCTACCTCAAACAGTTGCAAAGATATTACAGAAAACTCCTTTCGGGGGGTGGTAGCTCCCTTAGAAAGCATATTTCAACCTATATTTATTAAAACTTTTTGCATTATTTTTGAACGTAGAATCAGCTGGTTCATTTTGGCAGGCTAATTTTGGGACACCCTGTATACCGAGGTAATTGTAATTAATATATAGTGTACGAAAAAACATGCCGTTGTTTTCATTTAAAAATTTGGAAAAGCCAAAAAGTTATATCTTTTTCATTAAGGGATTCAAGCTGCAATAAATGAGATCACATCAAATAAAATTTAAAAACTTGGAAACATTTTATCAATCAGCAAAAGTAGTTCTCCGTGATAACATAAAATTAGAACACGTTTTAGAACTTAAGTACTATTCTAAAAAAATCAAAAAAATCTAGAAACCTATTTGAGCAAAAAAAAATTTAGGTACTCAAATTTATAGCCTTCAAACTTAATGTTGAAAGTTAATATACTCCTCTGCGTTCCACTGTAGGTAGAAGTAAAATTCGCACCATATCATCTGTTGGGGCAACATTGGTGTCTTCTTGGTTAGGCCAAGAAAATTTTCCTTGTTTAAATTTCAAAAATTTTACCAACCACCCATCTTCCTCTTTATCTAGTATTTCTCCCACAAAGTGCTTAAAGATTTTTTGGTGCTGTATCTTACTAGAACATACTTTCCAGCGCCAATTTCTGTGTCGTAATCATTTTCTTCAATTTCTTGGTTTACTATTTGCTCAAGAGTTTCTTCATCAGACGCTTCATACATAACTTTTTCATCAACTATATCTACATTAATATGGGTGCTGTGTCCGTCGAAAAAAATTAATGCTGGCGTTCTATTACTCACTGTTGGAACGATAACTTTTATAAAGAAATTTTTTAAAACGTCAGTCTGCATCCAGCATTTGCGTGTAGCGGCATACGCTGTTCCTGGAAGTTATCCGGGGCTATCCACTGTTCTCAAAGATGACGTCCTTTGTATATGATTAACGGTGGAGCCTTTTCTCCATTTGTATTACACTGTGATGGACAAAGTCTTGCTAATCTTTGAAATATTAATTGTAGTGTTTGTAAATAAGTAATTAGGACAATTAAATGTATGTCAATCAAAAGTCCAACATAGCTTCTCAAGGTGATGAAATATTAGTAATAAGCATTTAGTAATAAGGTATTGTAAATAGATTACATATATTATTGTATGTCATATAAACATGACATACTGTCAAATACGCAAAATTAACAGAACGGAAATGAGTTCATAATACAAGTTCATATTCATAGGTTTCATAGTTTTAAACAGTTTCAAGTAAACGCGTGATTCTCAATATTGCTGGGTAAGCATGATGTCATTGTCCGGTACATCCGTAGGTACATTTGGGGATACCTAAATGCAAACTCCGCAATATTGAAAGACGAACAGTTTTCTAGAAAAAATATATGAATTAGTAAATGCATTTATCGAGTGATTGACTTGTGCCTCCAGACCAGTGTAATTGTGCCTTGGCCCTTAGAATCATGACTCTTTTAAGGTAGGAATTCATTTTATTTATATCTTAGTATTAAGCCAATATATCTATTTTTATTATAATAATTGGTATTAATGCGTTAAATCCCTATTTCTACCCCGTCGGACCCAAACTGCTACGAACCCCTAAAGTGCAGGTCCGACAATACTAACAAGTAACCTAGTTTTAAGAAAGACCAACTTGGTCAGTATGTAGTATGTTTTGTAAGTACCAACAAGTAAGGTTGAATATAGTGTCATGACAATGAGTTTTGGTCTTTACTTATTTACCTCTAATTAATCAAATCAAATCAAATTTCCAGGTATAGGTACATAAAGCTAGTCACACAAATACAAGTAGGTAAATATAAACATCAATAAACAATGTAAAACACACACATACATGAGAATATAAATACAGGTACATGGCACACCAAAGTTTCAAACAAAAAACACAGAGATGTACATAGTAAATACTTACACATAGCGGAATTTTGAAAATATTCATGTAGAGAATAGTAAACATTCTCACAGAGATGTCGTTTTATAGCTCTTTTAAATTAGAGAATAGGCAATTTTCTTGTTGCAAGTGACAATTTGTTATAGAGTCTGAATGCAGTTTCGCAAATAGGTTGTTTTTTCATACGACGATATCTCTATTTAAGGGGCACAGTAGGTTTTGTCTATTTCGCGTATTGTATTCATGTGAAGCTGCGTTAAAACTGTTGTGGTTTCTGTGAATATAAAGTACACACTCGAGTATGAAAACCGACGGAAGTGTGAGAATGTTAAGTCTTTTGAAGACAAGCCTACACGAGTCTCCAAAATCTGCACCCGCCAAGATCCGCACTGCACTTTTCTGAAGTACGAAAACCCGCTCAACACTTGCACAATCACCCCACAACAAAATACCATATGTGACGATATTCTCAAATTGAGCGTGGTAAAACATCTTAGAGATCGCAAATGACGTCAGCTGGATAAGTCGCCTCAGCTGATAGTTTATTGACGCCACCCTACTGCTAACCCTAGCAACATGTTCATGCCACAGCAGTTTTGGATCCAAGTACAGGCCCAGGTTCACCATCTGCCAAAGATTGTGTCATGGAAAACGTAACTTTCTGGGTCTTGTCAGGGTTTGACTTCAACTTGTTGGCCTCGAACCACTCCTGCGCATCCCGTAAAGCCCCCTATGTCCTCTCAGCCAATAGAGTGGGACTTGCTGATGAATTCAAGAGGTTGGTGTCGGCAGCAAACAAAACCACGTCGTCGCAAGAAACATGGAATGCCAAATCGTTGATATAGATCATGAACAGGATCAGTGGCGGCTGGTGGCCAGTCGTATAGGGGGTCATTTAAAAAATTAGAGGAAAAGAAACCCCATAAACCCACAAATAATCTTAAAAATGTTTTATTACCTTAAAATGATTTATATGTAAGATTCATTCGTCTGTCCTTGGAGTTGGCAAAATGATCAATAAGAAGTTCGTTAAAATTAGAAATATTTTTTATTATAGTCTTTTCTATGCTTAGCATTGCTAACGCACACAATCTTTTCTGACCCATTGTATTACGTAGAAAGGTTTTATTCCTTTTTAATGTGGAAAAGCAACGTTCACTTTCTACTGTAGTCATAGGAAGAGTACATAAAATTTTTTTTAAATTTTACACTCTCCGAAAACACAAAGGTTATTGTTTATAAACAGCTGAAGCATTGCAACGGCTCCGGCATTTTCACGGATATCTTCCCGGTCATATATAACTTCAAGTTCTGTTTTTAATTTCTTGTCATTAATAAATGGAAACTGTTTATTAAGTAATTTAAAGATATTTTCCGGAAATTCTTTATTGTATTCTTTAAATCTGTCACTATGAAATAATTGAGCCACTATAAGATGATCACTAAAACTATAACGATGTTCAATTTCTGATAGTACTATATCACACACCTCCAGGGCGATTTGACGTTTTGAATTTTGATTTCTGCTTCGTGTAGCAGTTGAAGAAACAGACGATTGAGTTTGAGACGAAATGTCATCATTTAAAATTTTGTTTCGTACTTTTTGCCGTCTTCTTCTATGTCAATTATTTTTGCCAAACAAGCTAAAATATCGATCTGATGTGAGTAAACTGTTTCTACACATCGGGTGTTAAAATACCATCTCGTCGGTGCAGCTTTCGGTAATCTAATTTTTACAACTCCATCTAAAACTGCTGTACGTTTCGGTGATCGACCAAAAAATGAGGAAAAGCTATGTAAATTGAAAAAACATATTCGTATGGTTTTATCTTGGCTAGTTGCCTTTTGTAATATTAAATTGAGTTGGTGGGCGTAACAGTGAATGAAATTGGCTGCGTGATACTGCTGTTTAATTCTTGCTTGCACACCTCCAAATTTACCACTCATAGTCGATGCTCCATCGTAGCTTTGTGCGATTAATTTTTCTGGCTTTTTATTTATTTCTAAAATTTCTAACTCTCTAAAAATCACGCTTGTTAATTCTTGGGCTATTGTGCCTGGTGGATTTATAAATTTAAAAAATCGTTCATGTACAGTGCCGTCTAAAACGTATTGTATAATGAAAACCATTTGAATCCTCTTTGAACTATCTGTTGTTTCGTCAACTTGCACGGCGACAAAATCAGAGAGTTCTATTTTAGATTTAATTTTTTGTTGAGTGACCGCCAATATTGAGTCTAATAAATCGTTTTGTATCGTCTTAGGGGTGCCTTTAAATACGCTACATTCGTCCAAATGGGCTTTAAAAATGGAGTCTAACTCTGATACAAAATTTATTAGCCCACGGAATATTCCCGCATTTTCCGATGACTCCGTTTCGTCGTGTCCCCGTAGAGCTAACTCGAATGCGCTACAAAATTTTATGCAGTCTATTATTTTATTTAAAATATATCTGTTTTTCGTAAAATTTTCATTATAGTCCTTGATTGACCTTCGGTAGGCGCTGTCCAGCTGTAAGAGAATATTAACCCGACCCAGCATAGCATAATTCATAGTTTTTCATGTGATCTGCTGATGAAGAGTGCCTTTTCACTTTTTCTTTTAAATGTTTTAGGTCTGTAACGCCGCTTTTGCACCAGAGCGAGTCATTCGAAAACAATGTTCAAGAAATCAAACATGTGATTGCAGTATTGCTGTTCCGTTGTTATAATTTTCAATTTAAACTTTCAGTAGAAAGCTTAGTCGAGCGGTATCGGCCGTTGTTGGCTGTTGACCACCACACACCAAATATAAAGCTTTCCTATTGGATAAATCTTGTATCTGGCATTTTTCTGTTTCACTCTTGAGTACAGTAACTATCGCATGCATCGGACAGAATCTCTAAATGACCCGGCTCTCAGCCATCAGCCGGCAATCCGCTGTAAAGCGTATAAACTGTTGTACTTTGGTGGCTGTTGCGCTCTGCTCCGAAAATTTAAATGATTAAAATATAGAATGCGGTTTTTTAAATCTAATTGCAAAAAAAATGGTCTAGCTTCTTTTTTTTGGGAGGTCATTGACCAAATGACCCAATGGAGAAACCGCCACTGAACAGGATTGGTCCCAATATCGATCCCGGAGGTATGCCAATGTTGATGTTTGATGGAACTGAAACTGAATGTTTCGTGAAAACTGTTTGAGTTCTGTGTGTCAAGTAACTCCCCAACAGCCTAAGGGGGCTTCCTCTGATTCCATAAAATTGGAGCTTATCAAGGAGGTATGAGTGATTTACACAATCAAAAGCTTTTGTCAAATCCAAAAGAGCCAGCTCAGAGTGTTGTTTTGAATTTAACGCTTCACTGATCTTCAATATCAGAGAACTGACTGCCTGGACTATTGATTTTCCCCTCTGAAATCCATATTGATGCTCGTATAGCACCTCATGTTTAGAAAAAAATGATAACATCCTCGATAACATCAACTTTTCGAAAACTTTTGACAATGTTCGCAGTATCGCTATTGGGCGGTAGTTCGAGGCAAGCTGTTTATCGCCTTTTTTGTATAAAGGTATGATTTTGGTCGTTTTCAGTTCACTTGGAAACGTGTTCTCGTCCAAGCATCGATTGAAAATGGCCGTGAGTGGGGACAAAATGGCAGACAAAATTTCATACAGCAGGTGGGCGGTAAAACCGAATATATCCTTGCTGGTGGTATTTTTTAACGATGCAATGATCTTCATTACTTCGTTGTCCGATGTTTCTTCCAAATAGAATGATGCACTGGGAGATTTGTTTGACTTATGAAGAAGTGTCTCAAATCCTACCGCACCATCTCTTATGGTTTGCGCCGTTTCAGACCCAACACGTGCAAAGTAGTTGCTTAAAACATTTGGGTCCAGTTCATGAGGTTTATTAATTGATGTAAATTCTCCCTTTATAATATTCCACGCGGCTTTTGATTTATTTGGCGCTTGATTCAATATCTTGGAGTTTTGATGTTTTTTTGTAGAGACTATTTTCTGCTTGTAGATGATTCCAAATTGCCTGACAGCAAGCTTGGATTGTTTAGTTTGTTCGCAAGCGTTAATGGTTTTAAGTGCATTCAGTGCGGTCCTCATGTTTTTAAGTTCCTCGTTGAACCAGGAATTTTTTGTTTTTTTCTCGATGTCGAATATCCTTTTTTCAGGAAAATATACTTTGTACTGGTCCACTAGGATCTCTATGAATCCACTGAATACCTCAGCAGCAGTGGAAGACTGGGGCCCAGTCTGTTGTTACTAAGAAAGAACGATAGTTGTTAATTCCTATCTTTGTTATGGGTCGAGTAGTGATATTTTTCCCTTGTTTTAACACTGAACCATAAGGCAAAGTGATCCGATAACAGGGGGTCAACCACCAGGGACGAAGAGTTCTCCACGTTTGTAAAAATGTTGTCTATCACTGAATCTCCACGCGTGGGGCTGCTGTTCGCAATGTCCAGGTTATAAGACACCAGAATATTCTTTAATTTTGTTGTGCGCTGATATGAGAAACGGTTTAGGCTAGCCCAATGAAACTCAGATATAGCTTATTATAACCAATTTTAATGCTTTTCACTTATTAAAAGAAATTGACATGTAATATATAATGAGAATATGATGGTCGTGTTTACAGTCACGAGATCGAATCGTAAGTCCTTTTACTTAACTAAATTTTATCCTATTGACCCCTTGGTTTCCCCTCTATTAAAGTATAAAAAATTTTCTGAACCAATGAAAAAGTGACGCGACAATTTATGACAAAATAATTAACCAATTAGAAACAATGCGATTTAAAGAAAAAAGGTGCAAAATACGCATTTCAAAGCTGGCGAAATATGTGTAATAATGCTTTGAAATGCTATACTCAGCGTTAACCAAGGAATCAACAAAATTGAGTAATGTCTATACATATAAGTTTATTGAACTAATGTTATATGCTTAATAATAACAAAATACAATGTAATGCATATAATAAACAATTAAATATAATCAATAAAAGGGTGTAAAGTTGGGCTTTACAACACCTCCCCCCTTAATTTTGAAAATTGTAGCGGGAGTTGATGGTACAATTTTCATCAGGAACTTCACTAGGATTTGCTACAGACTCCTGTACTTGAGAGCTGGAAATAGGCTCTTCGCTTGCTGGATTAGCAATTGTTCTGAGTCTTTTTAATATGAGAATTTTCTTACATTTTTGATATACAAGACATAAAATAACAATAAATATAACACTTATAATTAATGCAACTATTATTATCTTATGGATATCTAGATGATTTGAAATGAGTTTGTCAATTATACTGTAATTATCGTTAAATTTAAGAGTATTTACTTCTTTGCTAATTTTCCTTAATGTTATAATATCATTTGTGTTTATCATTATCGGAGTATGTAAAAGAGACAGATGAGAAGCATTTAAAATTTGTGTATCATTAAAGTTTATTTCTAATTTTATATCAAGAGGTGGAATATAGTTAATTGAGATTTTACTAGAATATTGGTTATGAGCACTGATTATCATGGATCTAGTATATGCTGAACAGTTTTTGTTTAATTTAAGTATACCTGTCTTTTTTAATTTAAATGAAATTCTTTGATCTTGTTTCCTGCAATTTATATCAATGTTTTCTTCATTTGGAATAACATATAGCCAAGAATTTGGTGAAGCTAACTGGATAAATATCTAATGATCTAATTTCATGATACGTTTTTCACATGACTTTGGAATTGAATAAGAAGGTATAAAAAGATTAGCTTCACATCCGCCGTGTAAATGAACAACATAAATAGGTTGATTTTGCTCGCAAATAAAATTATTTAAAATTACTTTACATTTTAAAAGTTGTATTTCATCCATAAGAAAATAATGTTGTTTTATTGAATCAATAATTAAATAAGGATTTTGTGGGGCTATAAAAGCAAAATTGGAATTTGAAAGTAATATAGGTAAACTAGACATTTTCATAATATCATAAAGTCGTGGTTCCACTAGTGGAATAAGAATTACAAAACTTAACTTATTATTTAAATAAACTACATTTACATTAACTAAATTATAGAGATTATGTATATTTTCGATCGTTGGATTTATGGGAAAATTTAAACCGTCCATGTAGTTTTGCAAATTTGATAGTACTTTCAATAGAATAGTAGGGTTAATAACTAAAGGATGCAAAATACCCT
The DNA here is from genome assembly GCA_963942485.1 of Pediacus dermestoides. Classification (NCBI taxonomy): domain Eukaryota; kingdom Metazoa; phylum Arthropoda; class Insecta; order Coleoptera; family Cucujidae; genus Pediacus; species Pediacus dermestoides. Next base: position 187,610 of record CAWWDI010000078.1, on the reverse strand, counting down.
TTTGTGCAAGAATAATGATGTCCAATAAATTGTTTTGACTAATTTCAAAAGAGGTAAGTATGATATTCAGAACAGAAACTATTTCGTCGATTTTGAATGTTAATTTATTTTTTTCTGAATCAGAGATTTGTTCATCTTTGACATTATTAAGAAAGTTTACTATTTCGGTTAATTTACGGTGAAAATTTTGAAGATACAAGTTAGCATTTTTTGAAGTTGAATTTAAAGTATGAACAGTGTTTTCCAGAACAGATGTTTGCTGTTTTAGCAACGTTATTACATGATTTTGATTTTGTTTTAAATTTTCGATTTGTTGATCGTAGTAGACTGCGTCGTCGGCATCGAGTGTGCCAAAAAGAGTCTTTGAAACAGTACCAATTGCATTAACCAGACCTCGTTTATGTTTTATTGTTGAATCAACATGAATTCCTAAAATTTGTTGTATTAAAGTTTCTTGTGATTTAATAATAAAAATTGAATTTCCTAAAGATTTATCAATCGAACTACATTCAGTTGAATACATTTTTCTAGTTTCAGCTAAATAACAAAGACGTTGAGTTTCACGATAGTAGAATAGAATAGTATTAATTTCATTAGTGTATCTAGTAAGATCAAGATATATTATCAATTTCCAATTATCGTTAAACAGATTTAGAGTTCCAATTTTTTCATAATATAAACCGGGACTAACATTTATAGCAGTATAATTATAAAATAGCGACTCTGATGAAAACATTGAGGTAGGTATTATTGCGAACGTCAACGCAAACAGTATTTGATACGTTGACCTGATGGTATTACGGTAGGACATGGCTGAGGTGTAAATTACAAACCTGCAACAATAGAGTGGATTTACAATTTTGTTTAATTAAATTTCGTTAATCTATTTATATGAACTTTTACTAGTTTTCGATTTATACGTAGCGTACAATTGAATTTTGAATCTTTTGATACGACCTCATAAGGTCCTTTGTAAAGTGGTTGTAACTTTTTCGATTTTCCAATAATGTTACTTTCGTTTCTTTAAAGTACTTTATCTCCTATCTTAAGGTCTAAGTCATTTATTGTTTTGTCATAGTTTTCCTTGGACTTGTGTTTTTTATTTAAAATAGTATTTTTAGCGATTTCATGTGAATGTTGTAACCGTGATTTGAGTTCGTTGGAGTAATCATCAAAACTATAAAATAGTTCTGGATTTCGTTTACATTCTGATGGAATCTCGGCTTTTCGTCCGTATAACAATTCAAAAGGAGTGAAATGTGTAGATGTATGTGGTGTTGTATTATAAGTAAAAGTAGCGTATGGTAAGAATTCGTCCCAATTATTCATATCTTTGTTAATGAAGTTTCGTAAGTACTCGACTAGAGTCCGATGGGATCTTTCTAAACTTCCGTTGCTCTGTGGATGATAACTTGTACATTGAATATGTTTGATTTTTAGAATTTTGCAAGTTTCTTTCATAATTTCACTTAGAAAATTTGTGCCTTGATCTGTTATCAAAAATTTGGGTGTTCCATATTTACAAATAATGTCGGTGACGAAAGCATGAGCAACCGTGTTGGCTTCTTGGTTTGGAATTGGGATAGCTATTGAGAATTTACTTAAATCGTCTTGGAAAGTTAGTAAGTATTTATTGAAATTGTCAGTTAAGTTTAATGGACCCACTATGTCTAGGAAAATTTTTTCAAAAGGATAAGAGGATGTGGTAGTGATTGACATAGGTAGTTTATATTTTCTTAGAGCACTTGTTCTTCTGACAAAATTCACAAGATTTGATATATTTTTTTATATCTTTGAACATATTTTTCCATTTATAATATTGTTTTATTCGCTTAAAAGTTCGATTTACTCCCTGGTGTCCTCCAAGTGGAGTTATGTGATATTGTTCTAGTATTGTATCTATTTCTTCCTTGTTTAAATTTTGATTAACATTATTATGAAACAAAAATATTTGTATATCAGTGTCTTTAAAAATATATCTTAGCATAATCCGAAATGATTCTATTCTCAATTTATTTGACTTGCACTTGAGATGGCTAATTTATGAACATTATTGGCTTGACAAAATGATTTTAAATTTACCAAAGATAGAAAAACCTTTTCATATTCTGCTTGCATGTCTTTTAATAATTTTATTATTAGGTATATTGCCACGACTGGAGGATTTAGGTAAATTGAGGGTTTAAGTTTAGCTTGCGAGAGCCGTGGCTCAGAGTGTGTAATAATAACATAACCATTGGAATATGCATATAAAGATTTTATTCAAGACTTACAAGAGAGGTGTAGTAGACATCTTGGCGAAGGTTTGGTCTGGACTCTTGGACAACGGCTGTGTCGACTTGGCTTGGTTGGGCGGCTTGGCTTGGCACTGGATAGAAGACAGGTTCACTAACTATTGGGACTGCTTCTGTTAGTTCCTTTGCCCGGGCCAAGTATATAGAGAGATGGTCCCGGAAGCCACAGACCAAACCTTGCCTCGTGTTTACTTGTTATTCATAATTATTGCTAATTATTACTAAGCGCGGACGTGCGTCGCCTTATCGCTGATGTCTCACATAAATCTTCCAGGTTTATGACCATATAAGGTAAGGAGTGTCTAATTCGTGATGTTTAAGAACTACGCACAATTTAGCGTTTTTGCTTAATTATGCGAATACTTCAACTAATATTAAGGATGACCTTTTATACTATTCGTAAACAGTAATTAAATCGTAAATCTTAGATTCTTAATTAATAATTATATAATAATTGTTTTGGAAGATTTTCAGTCGTGACAATTTCCCCGGCGTACAAAAATCGCGCACCGAGCGATAAATAACAATCTTCGATAAGGTGACGTCCGTACTATAACTAAGTACAACTATTATTAAGATAAGCAAAACCATCGGAAGGATGAATGAACGTCTAATTTCCGTTTTTCTAGACTGATTTGATCCAGACATAATTCTGGTGGTAAATGCGGTAAATCCTTATCCTTAAGCGGTTCATCATTCCTCCTATGGTTCTTTGCGGTTCTGACTAGACCTTATCTCGGTACGTTCTGTGGTACGTACAATAATGCAAAATAAAAGTAAATAAAAATAAACAAAGGTAAATACTATAGTAGTTCCTTAAAATTAGTTAAACTTATATATAATACATAAACAATGTGTAATTGATGTGTGTTTCACCTAGATGGTCCAATTTTATCGCTGAGCTTCCGGTCTTTAAGGATCATTGTTGTATGTTTTCGGTATTTTGGTATTAGGCTAGCAGAAGTTTATAGGAAGGTATAAAACACAGCACTACCGGACACAGAGTGATACTGTCTTTGTCTTATTTGTCACTTGTTTATGCAGATAACTTGGCGGTGGTTAAGTTGGTGTGTTGTAGTAAGGTGGCGCTGGTTCATAAGAGACGGCATCGTGCATGGAACGCATCGTGAGATATCCAGAGGAAGCAGACGGAGATCTGCTCTGAGGTGGTACAGTAAATTTTTGACTTTGTTGATGATGTGTTTGGGGTTGAATAGCTGGTGGGCGGTGTGCCATGTTTCTACTTAGTGTTTCCATTCTATCCATTCCTGTCGAAGTGGGTCGTCTAGCTTGTGTTTGTTGGAGTGTAAGTTGATTGTTTATGGTGATTCGAAGAAGAGATTTTAATCGATAGATTTTTCCCCTCGTTCTAAGATGGATCGACCCGATCAGTACTGCAAGACCAATTATTGAAAGTATTATTAAGATGATTGTTATCATGACCCAGTTGTTTGAATCCTTTTTAGGTTGTGTGGGTGTCCAGTATATATTTAAACAGTCATCAAAGGTAGTAAATGTCGGTTTTTTATCGTGATAAGCGGGAATTTTCATTCCTTTTACTTTGGTCCATACTGCAGGAATTATCGTTTTTTGTTGAATGTATGAAAGTGGTGCATCATTGCAATGAGTTCTTGGTCTAAGTTCTCCATGGTTTATGGGACTTAAGGCACAATTACAAGGGATTTGTAATTCTACTGCACCAATTAAGTTTTGATGTATTGAAAAAGTTTTGTTATTTTCACATGAAATCTTTAAGGTAGGCACCACATTGTTGATGAGGAATTTGCTGTCTGCTAGGTTTGTTACATACTGGATATCATTTTCTGATTCTCTACATCTGATTGGACACATTTCTTCGAGTTGGGTCACTGTAGCGCCTTTTAGGATTTGCTTGACGCATAATATGCTGGTCATGTATTCTGCTGTGGGTTCTATGATGATGCAGAGATCATCTTTGTCTGGATTGCACTTGGGTATAAGAATTAGTGAGTCTGTCATAGATATGGCCAGATCTACTATTCCTAATCCAATGTTGCAAGTTGCTTTCTTCCAGGTGAAGGACGGTGTGACAATCCGTCGTATTTCCAAATGCCTTAGGGTTTTTCTTATTAGTGGAACATGTACTCCAAACACAACAGAATCTGAAGACATGGAACATTCTGTAATGGAATTTTCAAAGTATTTTCCAATGTGCTGGAATGTGGATATATATCCATTGGCTTCCCATAGTCGTTTATACTTTTCCAAAAAATGTGTTAGTACTTCTATTGGTATGATGTCTGGATGTAATTTTCTGTTTTGGCACATATTTAGTATAAAGCCGCTTCGTTCCTTGGTAGTAACAGCGTCGGCTAACCATGCCTGTGTGATTAGTGGTGACGTACAGTCCCCAATTGGTATCTTCTCTTGCCAAGGTAGTAGAAATTGAATTTCGTTAACTGTGTAGTTTTCATACTTCATGCCTTGTCGCAATAATTTAAGTTCATTTTCACTTGTAAATAGTCTTTTAACATGTGATCGCGTTATCAGATTGTAGCCTGTTTCATCATCGGTGTAAACAACATCATCATTACCAAGAGCATTAACAATTTGTCTAATTGGTATATTCATACTGCTAAAAAGGTTAGTTATCTTACAAGTAGTTTCCTGTGAACCGCATCTCTTACATAATTCGTGTGATATTATGTTATTGAACTTAATACTAAATATAATAGGTGTTGAGGCTTCGTATAGGTGTACATGAGGGAGTTTTTCAATATAAACCCCTGAGTTGACCTCTATTTCTCCAATACAAACCTTTAGCATCAATGCTAGAATCCTTAAAATAAGAAAATATCCGAAGTAAGTGTTAGTCCCTAAAGAAAAGCACATACCTACACCACTTCAATATAAAAAAAATCTTTTAATAACTTTCTCAATTACTTTATACTATATAATTCAATTACTTCACAACATATATGTTAGTCTCAGAGCCATAACCATTATTATCTCATTATTTTATTCTTACTCAATTATTTATCTCAATGCATTGTTACTTCATAAATCAAATCATAAACTTTATGCATGCAAACGTTATACTTCCTATATCAGTCCTTAGGTCGGGATGACTCAACTCCTACTATTATGGGCCCTTTCGAGGTTGGACATCTCCTAGTGACCTGTAAATGCGCATTTAGACTGATGATGTGGCCGGACCTAGAGTCCTGGCCTTTGCCTTCGGTGAGGACACATTATGTAACTTCGTGGCTCTCTCTTCTATTTTTCCTAGTAATTCAAAACTATCTCTTACTCTATGCTGTGGTAGGTTGATCTTCGGGATTCGAGATTTATTTTCTTGTTCAATGCTTTCTTCTTCGGATAATTCACTGTCGTCTGTATGGGCTTCGTAGTCTTCTGACTGGTTGCTTATGGGTTTCTTTATATATTTGCGTAGTAAATAATATACTATATATAAAACTGCAAGCACAAAAATTATAATACCTGATACAATAACAAAGTGGGTTAGTGTGTTGGCCCAGAAGTTAAAATAATATGTTTCTGGATTATTTAAACTTTGTCCTCGGACAGGTATTGCACCGGCGAATATTACTCCTCTATTTTTAAATAGTAGATACATTACTGTGATAGTTAATAATGCATTCCATATAAGCAACAGCGAACTAGAGTGAGTCGCTGCTGTAAGTGGGACTTGTAATAGTTTTTCGATCTGGTAATCTAGTCTTTCTTTTATGTCTGATTTTAAAATATCTGTTGATAAATTTAAATGTGGTACTGTGAGTCACCAATTTGTGTTTAGACATTCGGAAAAGTTGTCGAACACTGGATGTGTATCAATTTGTAATGATTGAATATAAAGTGATTTCAAATTAGACCAAGTTGCTGGCGACACATGAATAGTGGCCAGTTCTTGCACTCCATCGTAACCACAAGGAAATCTTGTAGGGATGATGGTATTTTGATTAATTTTCAAAAAACATTTACATGGAAGTTGCACTTCGAGTGCTCCAGTGGTAGATTGGGCTTCTATCGAGTTTTGTATACTGGATATTCCGCATTGTACGGTTGTATTTGGTTGTGGGTGTGTAATTACATAAACATCTTCCCGCACTTTATGGCATCGGAATGCGCAATGATTATTTAGTTCGTCTATGGTTGCACCTTCGTACATTTTAAATGCACACTGTTTTCATAGGTTACATCAGAAGTAAATCTGGGTATATATATATATATATAATCAAAACCTTGTATACCCGAAGGTGTAAGGTATAAATAACATTTCTGCTTTTCTCCATCATGTAGATACAAACAATGCCCATTCTTTTCTATTTCTTGACTTGTTTCTAGCTTCTGCCCAGCTGATGCCTCTGTTTCTTATGGTTGTCGCTACTTCATCATTCCATGTCTTCTTAGGTCGTCCTCTTGTTCGTTTTTTATTAACTGTTACTTCCCATATGCGTTTTACTGGTCTATCTTCTCTCATTCGGTTAAGGTGCCCGAACCATTTTAGTCGCTGTTTTTCGATTCGTTGTAGGATTGGTTCTACTCCTAGTTCTTCCCTTATTGTATCATTTCTGATTCTATCTCTTCTTGTTACCCCTTTAACTCTTCTCAGATATTTCATATCTATGGCTTGTATTTTGCTCTTCAGTGAATTTGTTAATACCCAGCTTTCGCTCCCATAAGTAAGGATTGGCCTGAATACTGTTCTATAGATCGACATTTTTGTTTTATTGCTTATCTCCCTTTTACCTATGAAAGATCTATTCAACGTGTGGTACGTTCTTGCCGCGTTGGTGATTCTTTCGTTTATTTCACTTATCATGTTTCCTTCTCTATCTATTGTGACTCCTAGATACTTATATGTTTCCGTCTGTTCTATAAGTATTTGGTTTATACTTATGTTGCATTTCTTGTGTTCTTTTCCTATCATCATGATCTTTGTTTTGTTGGTGTTTACTTTCATGTTTCTTTTTGTCAGCTCTTCTTCCCATACATTTAGGTTTTCTTGTAGATCCTTTTCACTGCTAGCGCATATCATCAGGTCATCTGCAAAGGCACATTCGGATATTCTTATTGCATTTAATCTGTAGTAGCCCAAGTTGATTTTCTTCACTTTTGTTTGAACTGCTTTGATTATATCATCCATTAATATTATGAACAACCTAGGACTCAGCACTCCACCCTGTCGTAAACCGTCATTAATTGTAAATTCTTCTGTCTGTATATTATCCTTTCTAACATAGGCTTTATTGTTGTTATAAATACTTTTGATTCCTTTTATTAGTTTTGTGTCAATGTTTCTATTTTCTAGACTTTCCCATAGTACTTTTTGCGGCACTCTATCGAATGCCTTTTCTAGGTCTAAGAATGCTAGGTACAGCTCGTTGTTCATGGTTCTATTTTTCTCTATTAGTTGTTTTATTGTAAAGACGTCATCCTGTGTACTTCTTCCTTTCCGGAAGCCACTTTGTGCTTCATCTAGTTGCGGTTCCACTTGTATGCGTAGTTTCTTTTCCAAAATACTTTCATATAGTTTTGCTACTATGCTTAGGAGTGTGATGCCTCTGTAGTTTGCACAGTCTTTGGTATCTCCTTTTTTATGTATGGGTATGATCACTCCTACTTTCCAATCCTCTGGTACTACAGCTGTATTCCAAATTTTGCTAAGCATGTCCTTTAGCATTTCGATTCCGTTGTTTCCTAAGTTTTTCAGCATTTCTGCGGTTATTTTATCGTGTCCAGCAGATTTGCCTCTTTTGAGTGTTTTTATTGTGTCCATAACATCGTCTTCTGTTATTATGTCTTCATCTTCCTTTCCGACTTGATCTTGTATTTCTTGTTTATATTCGGTGTTTTCGCTATTTTGATGTTCTGTGTTCAAAAGCTCCCAGAAGTGCTGTTGCCATCTCTTCATGATTTCGATTTCATCAGTTAATACTTCGTTGTCTTTGGTTTTTACTTGTTTCAGTTTATGTTGTCCAGTATTTCGTAGGGTTTTCAGTACCTTGTAGAATAATTTTTGGTTACCTTTGCTGTCTTCTTCCATTTTCCTTCCGAATTCCTCCCAGGTTTGTTTCTTTGTATTTTTAATTATTTCTTTTGCTTTTGTTCTTTCTTGTTTGTATTCTGTGTAACTTTCTTCTGTTTTCTCTCTTAAATACTGCTTCCATTTTTCCTTTTTTAATTTTACTTGATTTTTGATTTCGTTGTTCCACCATCTTGTTTGTTTTTTCCTTCTTTTTACCATGGTTGTTCCACATGTTTCTTTGGCTGTTGTTAGAACGATAGTTTTGAATTTATCCCAAATTTGGTTTCCGTTCATGTGTTTCCATTCTCGTTTGGTTTCGTTTATTTTCATTTCCGTTTTATCCGTGAATGTTTTCGCTATCATTGTGTTCATCAAGTTGTATGATTTTATAACTTCGTTTGAGCGTTCTTTCGTCTTAGTTTCTGTTTTCTTTCCATTTTCTATTTTTAATCTCATCTTTGCCACTACTAGGTAGTGATCACTATTTATTTCTGCTCCTCTTTTGACTCTAACATCCATAATTTCTTTCCTTTAGCTTCTGTTTATAAGAACGTAATCTATTAACGACTTCTCGTTCCGGCTTTTTACTTCCCTTGTAAATTTATGGATATCCTTGTGTGCGAAAAAGGTGTTAGTCACTATTAAATCGTTCTCCACGCAGAAGCTAATCATTCTTGTTCCATTACTATTTTTAGTGTCTTCTCCATGGGCTCCAATTAAATCTACAGCTTCATCACTTCTCCTCCCCACCCTACTATTCAGATCGCCTAGTATAATAATTCTGCCCGGTATATTTTCTATAAGTACTGATAGGTCTTCCCAATATTCATCTTTTTCATTAACTCTGTCATCCTCGTTTGGTCCGTATGTTACTAGTATATTTGTGTTGTTTTCCTGATCTAATTGTATTTCTATTTTTAAGATTCTTTCGTTAATAAATTCCCAAGTCTTTATTTTATTCGCGTGTTCCTTGTTTATGATACATCCTACTCCTTCCTTTGCTCTCATTTCCGATTTTACTCCACTGTACAATAAAATGTGTCCTCCGTCTAATTCCGCTATTCCATGTCCTTTTTTCTTGGTTTCACTAATTGCCATTATATCCAACTTTTCCCTTTAAATTCTTGTACAATTTCTTGTTCTTTACCATTTATACTGCGCACATTCCACGTACCCATTTTCCAAATTTTTTCGTTTATCTTGCATGTCTTGTCTACCTTTAATCCTTTTGCTGTATTTTCCTCGTCCATTTTAATCATTTTATTTCTTTCGTATATCCATTTGTCTCGTGTGCCTTTTCTTTGCCGGGTCTTTTTATTTGTTTCTTTTTTGTTTTCTTCTATTATTAGTTTTTTGTAGCATTCCTGGTTGTTGTATTTTTCCTGTAGTTAAAGTTTTCCAATTTTTGTGTATCTTTATTCCACATCCAGATTTCATCATCAATTATTAATTTTTGAAAGCCAGTTTTAACTGATTTACCCGTAGCTATTTCTTCTTTTGCGGTTCTCCTGATTTTTGCTTGAACCTCTCTTTCCTCTCTTGTCAAATCATCATTTATGTAGATTTTCTCCTCGCAGTTTCGTAGCTTACTCTTATTACTCATGATCATGCTTTTATCTCCCTTGCTGTTTAGTTCGACCAAACATGTTTTTTCTCCCAGTTTCCTGGCAGCTTCTACTTTCACTGATACACCCAGTTCTTTCTCTATAAAATTTTCCATTGCCGTTTTTAATGCTCTAGGGTTATTTGTGTCTATTTTTACCCCTTGAAGTATTATGTTTTTCCTTCTATTTTCTCCTTCAAGTTTTTCTATTTTCTCGTTTGATACCTTCACTTCTTTCTTTAGATTCTCAATTTCCTTCATTGCTTTTTCGTTAACATCTTTCAACTGTTTTATTTCTTTCTTAAATTCTTTTTGTTCAGTTCTCATGCTTCTTATTTCCTCCTGTAGTATTTTCGTCTCTTCGCTGTTAGTATGTTGTTCCTTTCTAAATTCCTTTACATCGCCTGACAGGTTTTTCAGTAAACTCATCATTTCTTTCATTTGTTCTTTCATATTATCATTCGGTTCATCTCTTTTATTCGGGGACCTGTGTGCTATTCTGGACTTTTTGTATAGCTCTTCAATGTCGCCTTTCTTTCTTTTTCTTTCATCTGTTGAGTAGTCATCTGAATCCATCTTCTTTTAAAATGGGTTTTCTAACTAAAATCAAAATCTATAATTTATTTGTTTAAGTTTATTATTAAATTCTTCTTGTAATTTTGGTATCACAGCGCCAAAGTCCAAGGGCCGGTCAACCCGTCGAACCCTTCGGGCTTTATCCTTGGTACCTATTGATTATCCCCTGTGTGTTAGTTTCTGAATTTGATTTCCCTTAATTATTTTCTGAGTTTGACAATCCGGCAACGGCGTGACCTCTATCCGTACTCCTATCGTGGTAACCTCAAAATAAACCATGTATCAGATGGTTGTTTGTTTTGTATTACTCGCCTGCAATTTCTTCGTGATTTTTACATCAACACTGAGCTGATGCCCTTAACTTCCAACTAGACACTCGTAAGTAAATCTGGGTACAAAGCATAATTTTGTGTCGTATGGTTTACAGTTATGTAGAGATGAACCTGAAATAGGTTTCATTTCTAACGTAGTCCCTTTCTTTTTATCAGTGGCGACGGCTAAATACATCGTATCGTGCATAATAACGCAGGTGTCAGTTTTCCATGCAAAGGGTGTTGTTAATAATTCGTGTAGCTGCCACTGTACGTTTCTTTTTGAAATAGGAATGCGAACGTTTAGTACGATTTTCTTGTCGACAATGGTACAATCACATAGAGGTAATTTATAATATTTGGAAATATCAGAAATTGGTACAGTGATATCTCGGCCGTAATACATAATTTTTTGTACCAATCTAAACAGGTCTTCTTTCAAAACTTGTGGGCTGAGTAGAATAGCTGGAATCTTGTGATCCCGACAGTCTTGCATAATCTCTGCTTTCCTAATCATATCGGCTAGTCGTACAGATTTCCTTGCATTTTGGAAAACGTAGTACAATACTCGTTGAATGTCAAGTTGTAGGTTTTTTTCTCGCTCATTTATTCGATTGAAAGATTCGTGGTTATTAATTACCATTTGGCGAATCTTATTTCCTATTTGTCTGAAAGTAGTAGCCACTTTTTGATGATCGTATTCGTTAAATGCCTCTGATTGATTGACAATAACTTGTAATGTTCTTTTCAATCCAGCATTTATTCTTCCTAACTCATGTGATAATGTGCTGTGGTCAGTTACTAAAGAGTCGAGTTTTCGTTGGGTTGCTACTCCGCAACACCACGACAATCCGTCTCCTAATAAATTGCTGATAAAATTCCTCTTTTTTCGTTCATGGGGTTCTTCCAGTTCTTCCTCGTCCTGGAGATCGTACATTTCTGGTACGATAAACGATGTAGGATCCAGGGTTTCCTGGATATGATCAACTTGATGGTTGAAGTCTGTATCTAAATCGTCTAGTAGTCCTCCCATTGAATAGACAGGTCTGTATCTATTTCCTGCACAAAATCCATCTAAGAGTGTAGTATTCCTAAGTGTGGGTTTCAAGTCCAATTCTAGCCAGTTAGCTGTATATGTTAGTGGGATTGACGCTTCATATGATATTGTTTGTGGTAATGGTTTCCAGTATGCTCCTGGGATAACTCTTACTGGTATGGCTCCAATGTGTGTCGTTCCGATAACCAGTAGGACAATTAATCTGGAACCCATATTCAACTGCTACTTCACTGTTTTTTATTTAAAAAGACAGGAAATAGTGATAGGTTTTTATATGGAGGGAAGAAAAATGAAAAGTGATTTGTCTAAAAAAATGTAAAAAAGCTTTATTTGTTATAACTAATATATAAATTATGTTGTTTTGTTTTTTTTTTTTTGATATTCATGGTGAATTGTGGGTGGTCTCTCGATCCCAGTCTTCATCATCTTCAGTGTCTTGATTGGCCGCAAACTCGGTTAGCCTGCTGCATGCGTTCATTATACCCTCCGCAACATCATGTAGATGTGTTTTTTCCATATTCTCTATGGTTTCGCATAGTATTTCCATTACCTTTAGGAACACCGTTAAGCCCTCACTATCCGTTCCCTGGACGCTTTTCCGGTTCCTTAGTTGATTTTCCAGGTGGACCATTTCTTTCAGGGCCACCCCGATAAAGTACTGGGATATATCGCTTTGCGGGTTGAAGTATAGTTCTCCTATGCGATGTAGGATGTTCGCATTAGTGCTGTTTGATCTGGATGGCATGTTTGGTATGCTATAAGTAGGTTTTGTAATGTTAGTGATAAAGAAAAAGAAAAATAAGGAGAAAGTAAGTGATTTGATGATTTAATCGTCGCTGTCGCTTGAAGCATCTTCTGGCGTATCCTTACTCTTACTGATCATTTTTTCTTCGATTAATTTTTCATCTGACCAGGGAGCATTATACGGCAGAATTCTGCTAACGTGAACAACATCTCTTTTCGGGTTCTTTTTTGTACCCATTTCGATTGCATAGTCCACATCATTTTTTCGTTCTATTATACGATATGGACCGTGCCACCGAAGCAATAATTTTTCGCTCAATCCGACTTTCCGTCGAGGAACGTATACCTTTACTTTGTCATCTATATTGAAAATTACTTCCCTATGTTTTTTGTCATATCTACTTTTATCGTATTGTTGTTTTTTCTCTACATTTTTAATAGCGTCCTGTCTAACTATATTAGTGTTTTCGATGTAATCCTTTACGTCGAACCCTGTTTTTTCTGTTAAATTTGCCTCTGTTGGTAAGATTGGCTCGCGTCCGTATATTAATTTAAATGGTGTGTATTTTGTAGTGTCTTATTTACAACAGTTGTAAGCGAATGTTAAATGTTGGATATACATACACCAATCTGTTTGTTTGGTGTTAGTGTATATGCTCAGCATATCTGCTAGAGTTTTGTTAAATCTTTCTGTTAAGCCATTGCATTGAGGATGGTAGCTGGTTGTAAAAAGAGAAGTGGTTCCCATTTCTTTTAAAAGTGTTGTAACAAGTTCTGATCTAAAAGTTAAACCTCTGTCACTTAATAAGTATCGTGGTGCTCCATGTTTTGTAATTATGAAATCTACTAGGAATTGTGCTACATATTTGGCTTTTCCGTCTGTGATGGCGGCTGCTGTAGCCCATCTTGTGGCGTAATCTGTAGCAACTACAATAAATGTTTTACCTCTTACTGATTTTCTAAAGGGTCCTAGTAAGTCAATACCGACTTTTTCAAATGGTGTCGAAATTTTTATTGGTTGTAGTAATCCTGCTGGTTTTATAAGTGCGACTGTCCTTTTCTAGCTTGACAGTCTGGACATCCTTTTATGTATTGTTCTACATCTTTTTGCATTCCATCCCAATAATATCGTTGTCTTATTTTTCCAAAACATTTTGCAAATCCTAAGTGTCCGGATAATGGTTCATTGTGATTGCTGTATATTATCTCTCCTCTAAGTTGTTTCGGTATTACAATTAATTCTTCTAATCCGTCTCTATTGGTATTCTTTTTATAGAGTACTCCATCCTTTATTTTAAAATATTTGGCCCTTCTTCTATCCGATATTGATATTTGGTTTGAATCAGGATTTTGTAATGTTTCAATTATATGAGCAATATTTTCATCCAGCTGTTGAAGTTCACTGATATCATTGTTATCTAGTAAATACGTAGGTATTTCCTCCGCGTCATATTCGTCATCTGGTTTGGCTTTGTCTACTGGGTTACGTGATAAGCAGTCGACGTCACCGTGATTACGTCCTGGCTTGTGAACAATTTCGTATTCGAATTCACTGAGCTTGATTGCCCATCTGGCCAATCGACCTGTTGGACTTTTTAGGGTTTTCATGCTACAAAGAGCATGATGATCTGTGACAATTTTAACTTTTTTCCCGTAGATTAGATGTCTTAAATAGCTTAAACTCCAGATAACTGTCAATGCTTCAAGTTCGGAAATGAAATAATTCTTTTCGGCTGCTGTTAAGCTTCGCGAAATGTAAGCTACAGGGTGTAGTTTACTTTCGTATTCTTGTAGTAACACAGCCCCTATCCCATATCCACATGCATCTACGCGTAATTCAGTTTCTTTTTGTGGGTCATAGTGCATTAATACTGGGGCTGTTATTAATTTTTCTTTTAACTCGTTAAATGCTTTCTCTTGAGGTTCTTTCCATTCAAAATCTACGTCTTTCTTTGTGAGTTCATGTAATGGTCTTGCGATTTTCGAAAAATTTGGTATAAATTTTCTGTAATAATTACATAATCCTATGAAGGACTGAACGTTTTTTACCTTTTTTGGGGTCGGAACTCTTTAATGGCTCTCAATTTTTCTTCATCGGGTGCTAGGCCTTCATTACTGACCTTGTATCCCAATATTTTTACTCTGGAGAAGGCGTAATTGCATTTAGAGGGTTTGAGGGTGAGGTTTGCTGCTCTTAGACGTTGGAAAACATGTTCTAACCGTATTAAATGTTCTTCGAAAGTGTCCGAAAACACAATTATATCATCAAGGTATATTAATACTTAATTCCATTTTAATCCTTCAAAGACCGTATCGGCCAATTTTTGAAAACTACTGGGTGCATTGCATAAGCCAAAAGGTAAGACTTCAAATTGAAATAATCCGTCAGGACAAATAAAAGCTGTTTTCTCTTTACTGTCTTCATCGATAGCCATTTGCCAATATCCGCTATATAAATCTAGTGTTGAGAAGTATTTGGCTCCTCCTAAGTATGTTAAAATATCGTCAATGACTGGTAAGGGGTAAACGTCTTTTTTAGTAACCGTATTTAATTTTCTATAGTCGATACAAAATCTGATTGTGTTGTCTTTTTTCTTCACAAGTACTACTGGTGAAGACCAGCTAGATATTGAAGGGCTGATTATGTTATTGTCTAGCATTTCCCGAACTTGTCCTTGTATAATTTCGCGTTCTTTCTGTGATACCCGATAGGGTCTACTATGAATTGGAGCAGCATCCCCCGTATCTATTTCATGTTTTATCAGTGTTACATAACCCATTTCTGAAGTTTGTGTAGCAAAAATATCGGTATATTTTGCTAGTAACTCTTTTAATGATTCGGTTTGAGATATTGAATGTCTGGGTTAATGTCGTGTGGGATTTCTTTAATTTTAATTCTTTCACTTGATGTAATTTCGTCTATATTTTCATCCATTACGAATACTGTATTTTCATAGCATAAATCCGTAATGAAATGTATTTCTCCAATCACGGTATTTTCGTACAATTTAAGAAATCGTCTTTGGACTAGTTTTATCATTATAAAGTTGTCTTCTAGTTTGGGTTCTAGGATTAACTTATTTGTTACACAAAATCCTTCGTTTTCTCGAAATTTCATATTTTTGTTATCAAAAGAAATTTCCTCATTATTATCATTCACTAGGACTACCTCAACTGGTGTGTAATTTCCGTCTACAAATGTGTTACGTTTAATTTTCACTTTAATATTCTTATCATGATTCACATCCTTTATTAAATTTAGACCTAATGAGTCAATAGACTCGGTATTTAAAGTTAATTTTATTTCATTTTTTCCTATAATAAGCTTATTTTCTATAAAATCTATAACTACTTGTTGGTTAATTAAAAATCTAACACCCAAAACGGCCGGTTTTGGTAATTGAGACACGACTAAACTAGAAATTTCTATTTCTTCATAATTTATTTTAATTTTGTAAGTTACTTCACCTAAAATTTTAATTTTATTTCCGCTGGCTGCAATTAGATATTTTTCAACATCGTTATCATATTTTATATAATCATCTATATATTTCTCTTCAATTACGTTTTCAGCACTACCCGTATCAATTATTACATTAATATTTTGCCGTTTTGAATTTACTAATTCTACTGGAATTATAGGTATTTTATATTTTATTTCTTTACTATTGTTAATGTTATCAATATCTAAACTAACATCTAAGTTTTCAAATAAGCTATATTCTTCCCCTATTACTAGATTTTGCACCCCCGACTCGGGGTTTGTTCGTGGCGCATCTAAGCGTTTAAACGAACCGGAGTGTTTGAACGTGAATTGTTTCGCGTCCCTGAATTTCCTCTTTCTTGGCTATAACGTCTGTCATTATTAAATGTCACTCTATTTGGATTTCTTCCTCTTTCTTGAAAGCTGTTAAAATTTCCGCGATGGACTCCGCGATTTGGATAATTCCCGTTTCTTTCGGGTTGTAGGCGGAACATGCGTGAAGCATTAGTACACGATCTTGCTAAATGGCCCGGTCGACCGCAATTGAAACATTTTGGTCTACCATCGGATGTACGCGTATTGAAATTTCTTTGAAAATTGTTGCGGTAATTATTATTAAAAGATGCCCTGCCCCGGAAATTACGTCGTTCGTTAGGTCTATTTGTTTGTGGTTGTCGTTCTTCCTGTTTGTTTACTTCGAACGTGAGTAATGGACTGTCTTTTGGTTGTGGTTTATTATCGAAACCTTCAATTTTTTCGAATTTTTTCATCAATTCTTTTAGTTGACTTAATGTTTCGTTTTTTGTAGCAAGGGTTACATACATCTTTTGGAATTTTCTAGTTAGGCCTCTTTTAATGATTTTAGTAATGTCAGTGGTTGACATTCTATCATCAACGATTTTACATAAACTGATTACGTCATTGAAATATACTAAAGGATTTTCGGTTTCACCTTGGGTTCTTTCATCGAGTTTATTGCGTAATTCTTCTAAAGCTTCATCTTTCCCGTGTTCTTGTAAAAAATCTTCCTTAATTTCGTTCCAAGTTTTATTCGCGTTTTCATTTTCCGTTTTATAGTCAGTGTACCATTCGATTGCCGCGCCTTTTAAAAAATTCCCTAATAACTTTATTTTATGTTCAGCTGTCCATCTATTATAATCCGCGATTTTTTCGAAATTTTTTATAAATAAAATAGGGTTATCCAGAGAAGGGTCAAAATTTGGTGGTGATTTAAATTTAGGCATTAATGGATCTCCCCCTGTTGCTTGATTATTTACTTGCCCCAAAGTTATATTAGCTTGTGCCATAGTAGCGCTTGATAAATTTAAATTTTCCGTATCTTCCCAATATGATTCTTGTTTAGTTACAATAGGTTTTACAATAGTGTTTTCTAATTCAGATTCAGATTCCAGATCGCTTTCTAATGGTTTTGAAGGAGTAAAAAATTCGTCAAGCCGCGTGCTTTCTGTAGGAGAATCAAAAGTGACTTCTGTATCGGTGCTATAATCGCCAAGTTCAATTTTCTTTGAACTCGTTGGTTTTTCTTTAGATATTTTGACTGAGGGGTTAATTTTGTTGGATTTAGATCGAGTTGTATAGGTATGTTCGTTACTCATTTAAGCGTTATGTATCATTTCACACTCTACCGGTTTAAAAAAATAAAAAAGTTTAAATTAAATTAGAAATCGGCGCCTCCACCACTTGCCACGACTGGAGGATTTAGGTAAATTGAGGGTTTAAGTTTAGCTTGCGAGAGCCGTGGCTCAGAGTGTGTAATAATAACATAACCATTGGAATATGCATATAAAGATTTTATTCAAGACTTACAAGAGAGGTGTAGTAGACATCTTGGCGAAGGTTTGGTCTGGACTCTTGGACAACGGCTGTGTCGACTTGGCTTGGCTGGGCGGCTTGGCTTGGCACTGGATAGAAGACAGGTTCACTAACTATTGGGACTGCTTCTGTTAGTTCCTTTGCCCGGGCCAAGTATATAAAGAGATGGTCCCGGAAGCCACAGACCAAACCTTGCCTCGTGTTTACTTGTTATTCATAATTATTGCTAATTACTACTAAGCGAGGACGTGCGTCGCCTTATCGCTGATGTCTCACATAAATCTTCCAGGTTTATGACCATATAAGGTAAGGAGTGTCTAATTCGTGATGTTTAAGAACTACGCACAATTTAGCGTTTTTGCTTAATTATGCGAATACTTCAACTAATATTAAGGATGACCTTTTATACTATTCGTAAACAGTAATTAAATCGTAAATCTTAGATTCTTAATTAATAATTATATAATAATTGTTTTGGAAGATTTTCAGTCGTGACAATATGAAAAATCTATTGTTTGATTTGAGGTAGGACACTTCGGTAATACTAGAATTTTGAACTAGAATTTCGGCTTTACTGTTATGATACTCAATGGTCGTTTCTAATTTTTGGTCGGTAAAGTAAACAATGTCTAAGTCATTAGAACAGTCGTCAATGTTGTCATCAGTATCAATTATGTTTTTATTTATAATGATTTTGGATTCAATGTCTTTTAGGTATTTTTCATATGGATTGCAATGTTTTAATGTACTTGATATTTTGGATATTCTACTTAATGCATCGGCATTGGTATTATATTTTCCTGGTTTGTAGACCACTTCGTATTCGTATTCTTCAAGTTTCAATCGAAAACGCATTAATCTTGAAGATGGATTTGATATAGAAAAGATATAAGTTTGCGGTCTATGATCAGTGTATATTTTGAAGGATTTACCATAAAGATATGGACGGAAATGTTGCACGGCCCTGACGATGGCCAATAATTCGCGTTCTATAGTCGAATAATTCATTTCGGCTTTATTTAAACTTCGAGACGCATATGCAACGGGTAAATCTTTACCTGTTATACCTTGAGAGAGAACCGCTCCGATGGCGTACTGACTGGCATCGGTTGTTAAAATGAATTCTTTCGTGAAATCGGGGAATTGTAAGATAGGGGGATTAGTAAATTTTTCTTTTAGTTGGCAGAAGGATTTGTCACACAGAGCTGTCCATTTAAATGGAACATCTTTTTTGAGAAGATTGTTAAGGGGATGAGCGATATCAGAAAAATCTTGAATAAATCGTCGATAGTAAGAAGCGAGACCGAGAAATGATTTGACTTGTTTTTGATCCTTTGGCTGAGGGAAATTTTTTACAGAATCGATTTTGTTTGGATCGGGTTTTATACCATTTTCAGATATTAAATGTCCCAAGTAGGTGATTTCTTTTCTTAAAAATTCGCATTTACTGGGTTGTAATTTCAAATTATTCATGCGTAGACGAGAGAATACCTCCATGAGTTTAGAATTATGATCAGTAAGAGAGTTTCCATAGACGACAATATCATCCAGATAAACAAAACATTTAACACCTTGAAGACCCGTAAGGATGTTATTCATTAATCGCTGGAAGGTTGCGGGTGCTCCCTTGAGACCCATGGGCAATCTCTTATATTGATAATGCCCAACGAAAGAAAATGCAGTAAGAGGTTTACTTTCCTCGTCTAGAAGTATTTGATGAAATCCGGTTGCTAGATCAACAACTGAAAAATATTTAGTATTTCCCAATTGATCGAGAATTTCCGTTATGTTTGGTAAAGGATAGGCGTCTGCGTCTGTTACGTCATTCAGTTTCCGAAAATCAACAACTAAACGCCAGCGTTTATTACCTTCGCTGTCGGGTTTTTTTGGAACTATTAATAGTGGAGAATTGTAAGGAGAACGGCTGTGTTCGATGACGTCGTCATCCAACATATTTTGAAGGTGTTTTTTGATTTAAATTTTCTGATGTTCGGGCAATCTATAGGGTTTTACAAACACAGGTCTGTCAGTAGTTAGAGGAATTTTATGTGTCACTGCGTCTGTAAAGGTAAATTTATCGCCTTCTAAATGAAAAATATCATTAAACTCCGTGATAATTTTAATTATGCTATCATGTTCTTCCGAATTTAGATGTTCAGTATTTATTTCAAGTAATAACTGGTTTAAACGTTCTTTTCTGCTTGATGTGGTAAAATTTACTACGTGATAATTAGTTAAATCGTCATATTGTATGTCTGAGTGGCTGAATGTAATTGGATCTTCTGTAGAATTAATTAAACTGACTTTGCATACATTATTTTTTCCTTGAACTATTGAATTCGCAACAAATAACCCTGGTTTAATTTCATTTTGGATGCAGAGTTTTGGATCGTTTGAGTTTATGTGGACATTTGTAATGAATTCGGATCTAGGAGGAACAGTGATTATAAAAGGACTTGTTAATTTAAAGGTAAAATTTTGATCTTGAATTGGTAAATAAATAGTTAACGAATTATCCCTATCCCATCACATGGGATAGGAAAATTATTAGGCACGATGTGGAAATCATGAGTAATATTAATTTTACTTGAAAGAGGAATAATGCCTTTGCATAGGCCTAGTGACTCAGTGAATTCATCTGTTATACCTTTCAAGTTAATTCTTTGATCTAAATATATTTCTGCGTCATCGTCGGTGCTATTGAGTTTTAATATTGTGACGTCTGAACCAGTGTCGATTAGTAAATTTGCAATTTTATTAACTGAGAGTAACAATGGTAAATTAATACAGGAATGGCAATTATTTGACAGCGTTGAAGTAGTATTATAGACACTAGTATGGGATTTTGAGTTAGAAATATTCTGTGCATTGTTCACACATGATTCAGAGGATTTAGTAGATGTAGGATTTTCAAAACTTGATTCATTGGATTTGGGATTAGAACGTGATTCAGTGGATATAGTAGATGTAGAATTTTCAAAACTTGATTCATTGGATTTGGAATTTGAACGTGATTCAGTGGATATGGTAGTATTATGATTTGAAATGGATTCAGAGATTATATTAGAGTTAGAAAGTAGAACGTTTGAATAAATGGATTTTGTTGTAGAGTTAGTAGGGATTACGCAGTTTTGATATCTCGGACCCGAGACGCACTGCTCGACGTACTCGGTCCTTGCTCGTTTCCCAAAGTTTGAAAATTTTGACTGGTCGAAAAAAACATTTCAAAATTTTAAACCATATGTTACTGTTCTAGTGTCAAGTATGAAGTACCACTTCGCGTTATAGTAGATGAATGAAAATTTCACCATCGTCTGAGGTTATGATTGCTTGCATATATGTAGGATTTGGTTCAATTTGGTTGAGCCGTTCGAAAAAAATTATTGAAAATTTTAATCCATATGTTACTGTTCTACTGCCAAGTATGAAGTACCACTTCGTTTTATAGTAGATGAATGAAATTTATATCATCGTCTGAGGTTATGATTGCTTGTTTATATGTAGGATTTGGTTCAATTTGGTTGAGTCGTTCGAAAAAAATTATTCTAAATTTTAAACTCATATTACTGTTCTAGTGTCAAGTATGAAGTACCACTTCGCGTTATAGTAGATGAATGAAAATTTTATCATCGTCTGATGTTATTATTGCTTGCTTATATGTAGGATTTGGTTCAATTTGGTTGAGCCGTTCGAAAAAAATTATTCAAAATGTTAATCCATGTTACTGTTCTAGTGCTAAGTATGAAGTACCAGTTTAACGATATAGTAGATGAATGAAAATTAAATCATCATCTGACGTTATGAATGCTAGCTTATATATAAAATTTGGTTCAATTTGGTTGAGTCGTGACAATTTTAAGATCGTCTGAAGTTTAAAATTTTGAAATATTTTTTTCGAACGGTTCAACCAAATTGAACCAAATCTTATATATAAGCTAGCAATCATAACCTCAGACGATGATAAAATTTTCATTCATCTACTATAACTCGAAGTGGTACTTCATACTTGGCACTAGAACAGTAACATATGGATTAAAATTTTGAATAATTCTTTTCGAACGGCTCAACCAAATTGAACCAAATCTTTTATATAAGCTAGCATTCATAACCTCAGACGATTATTTAATTTTCATTCATCTACTATAACGCGAACTGGTACTTCATACTTGGCACTAGAACAGTAACATATGGATTAAAATTTTGAATAAATTTTTTCGAAGGGCTCAACTAAATTTAACCAAATCTTACATATAAGCTAGCATTCATCACCTCAGACGTTGGTAAAAATTTCATTGATCTACTACAACGCAAATGGCTATTACATACTTTTACCATGACGACTGCATATTTAGCGTTTTTAGCCTGAGAACTCTTCAAATATGATGCCTAGCATAAAATACTACTTTGCGTTATAGTAGACCCATGAAAATTTTAATAATGTCTGAGGTGACGAATGAAAGCTTAAATATAAAATTTGGTTCAATTTGGTTAAGCCGCTCGGAAAAAATAATTCAAAATTTAAAACCATATGGTACTGTTTTAGTGCCAAATATGAAGTACCACTTTACGTTATTGTAGATGCATGAAATTTTTTTCATCGTCTGAGGGGATGAATGCTAACTTATATTTAATATTTGGTTCAATTTGGTTGAGCACTTTGAAAATTAAAATCAAAAGTTTAACCCACTAGAACTGTAACATATGGTTTAAAATTTTGATTTATTTTTTTTGAGCGGCTTAACCAAATTGAACTAAATTCTATATTTAGGCTTTCATTCGTCACCTCAGACATTGGTAAAATTTTCATTGGTCTACTATAACGCAAAGTAGTATTTTATGCTAACCATCATTTTTGAAGAGATCTCAGGCTGAAAACGCTAAAAATGCAATCGTCATGGTAAAACTATGTAGTAGCCCTTTGCGTTGTAGTAGATCAATGAAATTTTTACCAACGTCTGATGTGTAGAATGCAAGCTTAAATATAAAATTTAGTTCAATTTGATTGGGCCGTTTCAAAAAAAATTCAAAATTTTAAACCATATTATACAGTTCTAGTGCCAAGTATATATATAAGCTAGCATTCATAAACTCAGAAGATGATATAATTTTCATTCATCTACTATAACGCGAAGTGGCACTTCATACTTGGCACTAGAACAGTAACATATGGATTAAAATTTTGAATACATTTTTTCGAAGGGCTCAACCAAATTGAACCAAATCTTATATACAGGCTGTTTCATTAAGGGTGGCCACCGGCCATATCTCGGAAACTACTGGGCATAGAAATTCAGGAAAAAAAATTTCATTACTAAAGTGACCATGAGAAAATCCTGGAAATTATTTTTAAGCTCCGCATTTCGCCGCAAGGGGGCGCAACTGAAAAGTAAATATTAAAATTCTGAATTTTTTCGAAAATTCCCACATTAAGGTTTACCTTTGGTAACATCATTAGAAAGCTTGGACAATTCTGCATCATTTTGGTTTAAGGCTCATTGGCGTACCGACCTTAGTAAGAGTGGGGGAAGCTATTGAAAGTGTAATCATTTAAATCGCTGTAACTTCTAAACTACTTTTTCGATTTTAGTAAACTTAAGCTTGTTTGGAAGAGAAATGTAGGTATTTTTAATTATCGCATCAAATGGTACACGATAGTTCCTAATAAAATTGCAAAAAACATGCAAACCGTAGCTCGATATCTTCATTTGTTTAAGAGTTATTGCCAAAAGAATAATTTTTAACACTTTAATTGAAGATATGATTGTTTTCATAGCTCCGTGGTCAAGCAATCCATGACAAAAAATATTTTTTTACTTTATGCTTGTGTAGGTTTGTCACTCATTATGCCAAGGGCCCAAAAACTACTTTAGAATTTATAAAATAATCATGGAAAACTTCGAATTTAGGCACAATAATTATTTTAATATGGTTTTCACTTTCTTATACGTAGTATAAGGAAGTATAGTAATCGTGATTTTTTTCGACTTCGAGATTTTGATGGATTTACACGTTTTGAGGGCCCCTGAATCCATTTTGACCATTTTCGCCATGATGTCTGTCTGTCTGTGTGTCAATCTGTCTGTCTGTAGCCACCATAACTCAAAAACGACTAATCGGATTTGATTCAAATTTCATATTTAAGAGTTTGAACAAATTCAATGTTTTTCATCTAGCACAAAAACAAGTGACAGTTACCTGAAGACATTTTTAGGTTTTTTAGGAATATCTTGAAAAATAAACAATTTATGAGATTTTTTTATTCTTTAACATTGATTTAGAATTGAATTTTGAACAAATTTTGTTTGAACTTTTTTTTGAAATTCTGTGAAAAAAATTTCAAAAAAAAATAAAACATTGGTTTTTGTCGTAAAATTCGGTTATAATGAGTGAGACAAGGACAGATTTATGCGTATTGCAATAAGTGCGAGAGAGACTTCCGAAATTTATTTGAATATTGCTGGAAACGCTCAAAATTGAAACACGATTTTTACAAGAAATTTAACTTAATTTCTTTAGGAAAAGCAATTGTGGTACTATCCGTATAAGAAAGTCATGTGTTGGGCACATCAGATATTTTAAAAATAAATCTAGATAGCCGTGAAACAAGATCGGCAGGTTTCCAAGGTGATAAATAAATTGGAATAGTTGTCAACTGATTTAATTTTGATAGGGGTTGTGTTGACAAAAGTTTCTTTTTGATGACTATGATTCCTTTTGAAATATCTGATGTGCCCAACACATGACTTTCTTATACTTACGGATAGTATCACAATAATTACTTTTCCTAAAGAAATTAAGTTAAATTTGGAGGGTTTCCAGCAATTTTCAAATAGTCTCTGTCGCACTTATTGCAATACGTATAAATCTGTCCTTGTCCCACTCATTATAACCGAATTTTACGACAAAAATGTGTTTTATTTTAGATTCTTGACCTATTACTTACTTAAAAATATAAGAAAGTAAAAAGAAGGGAAATCTATGGAATCGAACCAGCACCGTGTAAATTACTAGGCAGATTCTCTACCCACTGCGCCACGGCGGCTTGTGCTAGAAGTAGTATTTGTTCTGGATAAGAAGAGTACACGGAATACTTTGCTGCTATTAGTTACTTCTATTAACTGTACATATTACAATATGACAAAAAACACAAATCAACGACCGCGTAAAAACCGGTGGTAGTTTCGCCACCACAATGCTGCCGTAGCCGTCGATCTTTTCAAATAATAATATTGCTACAATCGATTTTCTCAACGGTATAGATTTCTGTAATTTATATAAAGTACTTTTGTAACTGAGTGATAGATGGCGCTACTATATGAAAATAATTAAAAAAATTTGACGGAATTTCAAAAAAAAGTTTAAACAAAATTTGTTCAAAATTCAATTCTAAATCAATGTTAAGGAATAAAAAAATCTCATAAATTGTTTATTTTTCGAGATATTCCTAAAAAACCTAAAAATGTCATCAGGTAACTGTCACTTGTTTTGGTGCTAGATGAAAAACATTGAATGTGGCACCCACAATTTTGTTCAATTTCTTAAATATGAAATTTCAATCAAATCCGAGAAGTCGTTTTTGAGTTATCGTGGATACAGACACACACACAGACAGACATCATGGCGAAAATGGTCAGAATGGATGCAGGGGCCCTCAAAACTTGTAAATCCATCAAAATCTCGGAGTCGAAAAAAATCACGATTACAATACTTCCTTATACTACGTATAAGAAAGTAAAAATTGTGCTACATCCCTCAAAAATTCTCAATTCCTCTCACTGGTTTTATGAACTGATGAAGCCAGTTTTACTAGCTGTGGCATCGTTAATTTACACAATACTTATGCACTAGGTATTGGTCACAAACAAATCCTCATTGAATACGCGAAGTGGATCACCAAAACTGGTGGTGCAGAGTTTCAGCATACAGAATTATCGGACCGTTTATTTTTAATGGCTATCTAAATAGTGAATCTTACGTAAGCATATCGTAACCCTCGGCATTGGTATAAGCATTTTTGAGAGATGTAGCACAAATTTTGATATAGGTAACAAGAAATTTAAAAAGAATCAAGGAGAAACTTTTGTCAACACAACATCTATCAGAATTAAATCAGTTGACAACTATTCCAATTTATTAATTTCCTTGGAAACCTGCCGATCTTGTTTCACGTGTACCTAGATTTATTTTTAAAAAACCATATTAAAATAATTATTGTGCCTTGTGCCTAAAAAGTTTTCCATGATTATTTTATTAAATCTAAAGTAGTTTTTGGGCCCTTGGCATAATGAGTGACAAACCTACACATAATAAAGTTTTAAAATATTTTTTGTCATGGATTGCTTGACCACGGAACTATGAAAACAATCGTATCTTCAATTAAAGTGTTAAAAATTATTCTTTTGGCAATAACTCTGAAACGAACGATGATATCGAGCTGCGGTTTTCACGTTTTTTCTTGCAAATTTAATCTACTTTCCGATTATGGTATCATAAATATACCGTCTAATTTAAAATTTTGGGATAAAAGCAAAAAAACTGTTATTATTTCAAATTGCGCCCTCTAGCAATTTTATTAGGAACTATCGTCTACCATTGGATACAAAA
This sequence comes from Pediacus dermestoides, assembly GCA_963942485.1. Taxonomy (NCBI): domain Eukaryota; kingdom Metazoa; phylum Arthropoda; class Insecta; order Coleoptera; family Cucujidae; genus Pediacus; species Pediacus dermestoides. The sequence continues at coordinate 161,076 of CAWWDI010000078.1, read as the reverse complement.
ATATAAGTACCTACATTTCTCTTCCAAACAAGCTTAAGTTTACTAAAATCGAATAAGTCGTTTAGAAGTTACAGCGATTCAAATGATTACACTTTGAATACCTTCCCCCACTCTTATTAAGGTTAGTACGCCAATGAGCCTTAAACCAAAATGATGCAGAATTGTCCAAGCTTTCTAATGATGTTACCAAAGGTATACCTTAATGTGGGAATTTTCGGAGAAATCTAGAATTTTTATATTTACTTTTCAGTTGCGCCCTATTGTGGCAAAATGCGGAACTTAAAAATAATTTCCAGGATTTTCTCATGGCCACTTTAATAATGAAATTTTTTTTCCTGAATTTCTATGCCCAGTAGTTTCCGAGATATGGCCGGTGGCCACCCTTAATGAAACAGCCTGTATATAAGCTAGCAATCATAACCTCAGACGATGATATAATTTTCATTTATCTACTATAACGCGAAGTGGTACTTCATACTTAGCAGTTGAACAGTAACATGTGGTTTAAAAATTTGAATTATTTTTTCGAAAAGCTTAACCAAATCGAACCAAATCTTATATATAAGCTAGCATTTATAACCTCAGACGATTGTTTAATGAGATCTCTTCAATTATGATGTAACAGTAACATATGGTTTAAAATTTTGAAATATTTTTTTCGAACATATCAACCAAATTGAACCAAATCTTATATATAAGCTAGCAATCATAACCTCAGACGATGATATAATTTTCATTTATCTACTATAACGCGAAGTGGTACTTCATACTTGGCAGTAGAACAGTAACATGTGGTTTAAAAATATGAATTATTTTTTCGATTGGCTTAACCAAATCAAACCAAATATTATATATAAGCTAGCATTCATAACCTCAGACGACTGTTTAATTTTCATTCATCTACTATAACGCAAACGGGTACTTCATACTTGGCACTAGAACTGTATAATATGGTTTAAAATTTTGAATTTTTTTTTAAACGCTCAATCAAATTGAACCAAATTTTATATTTAAGCTTGCATTCATCACCTCAAACGTTGGTAAAAATTTCATTGATCTACTACAACGCAAAGGGCTACTACATGACGATTGCATTTTTAGCGTTTTCAGCTTGAGATCTCTTCAATTATGATGGTTAGCATAAAATACTACTTTGCGTTATAGTAGACCAATGAAAATTTTACCTATGTCTGAGGGGACGAATGAAAGCTTAAATATAAAATTTGGTTCAATTTGGTTAAGCGGCTCAAAAAAAATAAATCAAAATTTTAAACAGTAACATATGGTTTAAAATTTTGAATTATTTTTTCGATTGGCTTAACCAAATCAAACCAAATCTTATATATAAGCTAGCTTTCATAACCTCAGACGATTGTTTAATTTTCATTCATCTACTATGACGCAAACGGGTACTTCATACTTGGCACTAGAACTGTATAATATGGTTTAAAATTTTCAATTTTTTTTTAAACGGCCCCATTAAATTGAACCAAATTTTATATTTAAACTTGCATTCATCACCTCAAACGTTGGTAAAAATTTCATTGATCTACTACAACGCAAAGGGCTACTACATAATTTTACCATGACGACTGCATATTTAGCGTTTTCAGCCTGAGATCTCTTCAAATATGATGCCTAGCATAAAATACTACTTTGCGTTATAGTAGACCCATGAAAATTTTACCAGTGTCTGAGGTTACGAATGAAAGCTTAAATATAAAATTACATTCAATTTGGTTTAGCCGTTCGGAAAAAATAAATCAAAATTTTAAACAGTAACATATGGTTTAAAATTTTGAAATATTTTTTTCGAACGGCTCAACCAAATTGAACCAAATCTTATATATAAGCTTTCAATCATAACCTCAGAGGATGATATAATTTTCATTCATCTACTATAACGCGAAGTGCTACTTCATAGTTGGCAGTTGAACAGTAACATATGGTTTAAAATTTTGAAATATTTTTGTCGAACGGCTCAACCAAATTGAACCAAATCTTATATATAAGCTAGCAATCATAACCTCAGACGATGATATAATTTTCATTCATCTACTATAACGCGAAGTGCTACTTCATAGTTGGCAGTTGAACAGTAACATATGGTTTAAAATTTTGAAATATTTTTTTCGAACGGCTCAAACAAATTGAACCAAATCTTATATATAAGCTATCAAGCATAACCTCAGACGATGATATAATTTTCATTCATCTACTACAACGCGAAGTGCTACTTCATAGTTGGCAGTTGAACAGTAACATATGGTTTAAAATTTTGAAATATTTTTTTCGAACGGCTCAACCAAATTGAACCAAATCTTATATATAAGCTTTCAATCATAACCTCAGACGATGATATGATTTTCATTCATCTACTATAACTCGAAGTGCTACTTCATAGTTGGCAGTTGAACAGTAACATATGGTTTAAAATTTTGAAATATTTTTTTCGAACGATTCAACCAAATTGAACCAAATCCTATATATAAGCTAGCAATCATAACCTCAGACGATGATATAATTTTCATTCATCTACTATAACGCGAAGTGGTACTTCATACTTGGCAGTTGAACAGTAACATGTGGTTTAAAATATTGAAATATTTTTTTCGAACGATTCAACCGAATTGAACCAAATCTTATATATAAGCTAGCAATCATAACCTCAGACGATGATATAATTTTCATTCATCTACTATAACGCGAAGTGCTACTTCATACTTGGCAGTAGAACAGTAACATGTGGTTTAAAATTTTGAAATATTTTTTTCGAACGATTCAACCAAATTGAACCAAATCCTATATATAAGCTAGCAATCATAACCTCAGACGATGATATAATTTTCATTCATCTACTATAACGCGAAGTGGTACTTCATACTTGGCAGTTGAACAGTAACATGTGGTTTAAAAATTTAAATTATTTTTTCGAAAAGCTTAACCAAATTGAACCAAATCCTATATATAAGCTAGCTTTCATAACCTCAGACGATTGTTTAATTTTCATTCATCTACTATAACGCGAAGTGGTACTTCACACTTGGCAGTAGAACAGTAACATGTGGTTTAAAAATTTGAATTATTTTTTCGATTGGCTTAACCAAATCAAACCAAATCTTATATATAAGCTAGCATTCATAACCTCAGACGACTGTTTAATTTTCATTCATCTACTATGACGCAAACGGGTACTTCATACTTGGCACTAGAACTGTATAATATGGTTTAAAATTTTGAATTTTTTTTTAAACGGCCCAATCAAATTGAACCAAATTTTATATTTAAGCTTGCATTCATCACCTCAGACGATTGTTTAATTTTCATTCATCTACTATAACGCGAAGTGGTACTTCATACTTGGCAGCAGAACAGTAACATGTGGTTTAAAAATTTGAATTATTTTTTTCGAACGGCTCAACCAAATTGAACCAAATCTTATATATAAGCTTTCAATCATAACCTCAGACGATGATATAATTTTCATTCATCTACTATAACTCGAAGTGCTACTTCGTAGTTGGCAGTTGAACAGTAACATATGGTTTAAAATTTTGAAATATTTTTTTCGAACGGCTCAACCAAATTGAACCAAATCTTATATATAAGCTTTCAATCATAACCTCAGACGATGATATAATTTTCATTCATCTTCTATAACGCCAAGTGCTACTTCATAGTTGGCAGTTGAACAGTAACATATGGTTTAAAATTTTGAAATATTTTTTTCGAACGGCTCAACCAAATTGAACCAAATCTTATATATAAGCTCTCAATTATAACCTCAGACGATGATATAATTTTCATTCATCTACTATAACGCGAAGTGGTACTTCATACTTGGCAGTTGAACAGTAACATATAGTTTAAAATTTTGAAATATTTTTTTCGAACGACTCAACCAAATTGAACAAAATCTTATATATAAGTTAGCAATCATAACCTCAGACGATGATATAATTTTCATTCATCTTCTATAACGCGAAGTGGTACTTCATACTTGGCAGCAGAACAGTAACATGTGGTTTAAAAATTTGAATTATTTTTTCGAAGGGCTTAACCAAATCGAACCAAATCTTATATATAAGCTAGCATTCATAACCTCAGACGATTGTTTAATTTTCATTCATCTACTATAACGCAAACGGGTACTTCATACTTGGCACTAGAACTGTATATGGTTTAAAATTTTGAATTTTTTTTTAAACGGCCCAATCAAATTGAACCAAATTTTAAATTTAAGCTTGCATTCAGCACCTAAAACGTTGGTAAAAATTTCATTGATCTACTACAACGCAAAGGGCTACTACATGACGATTGCATTTTTAGCGTTTTCAGCCTGAGATCTCTTCAATTATGATGGTTAACATAAAATACTACTTTGCGTTATAGTAGGACCAATGAAAATTTTACCTATGTCTGAGGTGACGAATGAAAGCTTAAATATCAAGTTTGGTTCAATTTGGTTAAGCGGCTCAAAAAAAATCAAAATTTTAAACAGTAACATATGGTTTAAAATTTTGAAATATTTTTTTCGAACGGCTCAACCAAATTGAACCAAATCTTATATATAAGCTTTCAATCATAACCTCAGAGGATGATATAATTTTCATTCATCTACTATAACGCGAAGTGCTACTTCATAGTTGGCAGTTGAACAGTAACATATGGTTTAAAATTTTGAAATATTTTTGTCGAACGGCTCAACCAAATTGAACCAAATCTTATATATAAGCTAGCAATCATAACCTCAGACGATGATATAATTTTCATTCATCTACTATAACGCGAAGTGCTACTTCATAGTTGGCAGTTGAACAGTAACATATGGTTTAAAATTTTGAAATATTTTTTTCGAACGGCTCAAACAAATTGAACCAAATCTTATATATAAGCTATCAATCATAACCTCAGACGATAATATAATTTTCATTCATCTACTACAACGCGAAGTGCTACTTCATAGTTGGCAGTTGAACAGTAACATATGGTTTAAAATTTAGAAATATTTTTTTCGAACGGCTCAACCAAATTGAACCAAATCTTATATATAAGCTTTCAATCATAACATCAGACGATGATATGATTTTCATTCATCTACTATAACTCGAAGTGCTACTTCATACTTGGCAGTTGAACAGTAACATGTGGTTTAAAATTTTGAAATATTTTTTTCGAACGATTCAACCAAATTGAACCAAATCCTATATATAAGCTAGCAATCATAACCTCAGACGATGATATAATTTTCATTCATCTACTATAACGCGAAGTGGTACTTCATACTTGGCAGTTGAACAGTAACATGTGGTTTAAAAATTTGAATTATTTTTTCGAAAAGCTTAATCAAATTGAACCAAATCCTATATATAAGCTAGCTTTCATAACCTCAGACAATTGTTTAATTTTCATTCATCTACTATGACGCAAACGGGTACTTCATACTTGGCACTAGAACTGTATAATATGGTTTAAAATTTTCAATTTTTTTTTAAACGGCCCCATTAAATTGAACCAAATTTTATATTTAAACTTGCATTCATCACCTCAAACGTTGGTAAAAATTTCATTGATCTACTACAACGCAAAGGGCTACTACATAATTTTACCATCACGACTGCATATTTAGCGTTTTCAGCCTGAGATCTCTTCAAATATGATGCCTAGCATAAAATACTACTTTGCGTTATAGTAGACCCATGAAAATTTTACCAGTGTCTGAGGTTACGAATGAAAGCTTAAATATAAAATTACATTCAATTTGGTTTAGCCGTTCGGAAAAAATAAATCAAAATTTTAAACAGTAACATATGGTTTAAAATTTTGTAATATTTTTTTCGAACGGCTCAACCAAATTGAACCAAATCTTATATATAAGCTTTCAATCATAACCTCAGAGGATGATATAATTTTCATTCATCTACTATAACGCGAAGTGCTACTTCATAGTTGGCAGTTGAACAGTAACATATGGTTTAAAATTTTGAAATATTTTTTTCGAACGGCTCAACCAAATTGAACCAAATCTTATATATAAGCTAGCAATCATAACCTCAGACGATGATATAATTTTCATTCATCTACTATAACGCGAAGTGCTACTTCATAGTTGGCAGTTGAACAGTAACATATGGTTTAAAATTTTGAAATATTTTTTTCGAACGGCTCAAACCAATTGAACCAAATCTTATATATAAGCTATCAATCATAACCTCAGACGATGATATAATTTTCATTCATCTACTACAACGCGAAGTGCTACTTCATAGTTGGCAGTTGAACAGTAACATATGGTTTAAAATTTTGAAATATTTTTTTAGAACGGCTCAACCAAATTGAACCAAATCTTATATATAAGCTTTCAATCATAACCTCAGACGATGATATGATTTTCATTCATCTACTATAACTCGAAGTGCTACTTCATAGTTGGCAGTTGAACAGTAACATATGGTTTAAAATTTTGAAATATTTTTTTCGAACGATTCAACCAAATTGAACCAAATCCTATATATAAGCTAGCAATCATAACCTCAGACGATGATATAATTTTCATTCATCTACTATAACGCGAAGTGGTACTTCATACTTGGCAGTTGAACAGTAACATGTGGTTTAAAATATTGAAATATTTTTTTCGAACGATTCAACCGAATTGAACCAAATCTTATATATAAGCTAGCAATCATAACCTCAGACGATGATATAATTTTCATTCAACTACTATAACGCGAAGTGCTACTTCATACTTGGCAGTAGAACAGTAACATGTGGTTTAAAATTTTGAAATATTTTTTTCGAACGATTCAACCAAATTGAACCAAATCCTATATATAAGCTAGCAATCATAACCTCAGACGATGATATAATTTTCATTCATCTACTATAACGCGAAGTGGTACTTCATACTTGGCAGTTGAACAGTAACATGTGGTTTAAAAATTTGAATTATTTTTTCGAAAAGCTTAACCAAATTGAACCAAATCCTATATATAAGCTAGCTTTCATAACCTCAGACGATTGTTTAATTTTCATTCATCTACTATAACGCGAAGTGGTACTTCACACTTGGCAGTAGAACAGTAACATGTGGTTTAAAATTTTTATTTATTTTTTCGATTGGCTTAACCAAATCAAACCAAATCTTATATTTAAGCTAGCTTTCATAACCTCAGACGATTGTTTAATTTTCATTCATCTACTATGACGCAACTGTATAATATGGTTTAAAATTTTCAATTTTTTTTTAAACGGCCCCATTAAATTGAACCAAATTTTATATTTAAACTTGCATTCATCACCTCAAACGTTGGTAAAAATTTCATTGATCTACTACAACGCAAAGGGCTACTACATAATTTTACCATGACGACTGCATATTTAGCGTTTTCAGCCTGAGATCTCTTCAAATATGATGCCTAGCATAAAATACTACTTTGCGTTATAGTAGACCCATGAAAATTTTACCAGTGTCTGAGGTTACGAATGAAAGCTTAAATATAAAATTACATTCAATTTGGTTTAGCCGTTCGGAAAAAATAAATCAAAATTTTAAACAGTAACATATGGTTTAAAATTTTGAAATATTTTTTTCGAACGGCTCAACCAAATTGAACCAAATCTTATATATAAGCTTTCAATCATAACCTCAGAGGATGATATAATTTTCATTCATCTACTATAACGCGAAGTGCTACTTCATAGTTGGCAGTTGAACAGTAACATATGGTTTAAAATTTTGAAATATTTTTGTCGAACGGCTCAACCAAATTGAACCAAATCTTATATATAAGCTAGCAATCATAACCTCAGACCATGATATAATTTTCATTCATCTACTATAACGCGAAGTGCTACTTCATAGTTGGCAGTTGAACAGTAACATATGGTTTAAAATTTTGAAATATTTTTTTCGAACGGCTCAAACAAATTGAACCAAATCTTATATATAAGCTATCAATCATAACCTCAGACGATGATATAATTTTCATTCATCTACTACAACGCGAAGTGCTACTTCATAGTTGGCAGTTGAACAGTAACATATGGTTTAAAATTTTGAAATATTTTTTTCGAACGGCTCAACCAAATTGAACCAAATCTTATATATAAGCTTTCAATCATAACCTCAGACGATGATATGATTTTCATTCATCTACTATAACTCGAAGTGCTACTTCATAGTTGGCAGTTGAACAGTAACATATGGTTTAAAATTTTGAAATATTTTTTTCGAACGATTCAACCAAATTGAACCAAATCCTATATATAAGCTAGCAATCATAACCTCAGACGATGATATAATTTTCATTCATCTACTATAACGCGAAGTGGTACTTCATACTTGGCAGTTGAACAGTAACATGTGGTTTAAAATATTGAAATATTTTTTTCGAACGATTCAACCGAATTGAACCAAATCTTATATATAAGCTAGCAATCATAACCTCAGACGATGATATAATTTTCATTCAACTACTATAACGCGAAGTGCTACTTCATACTTGGCAGTAGAACAGTAACATGTGGTTTAAAATTTTGAAATATTTTTTTCGAACGATTCAACCAAATTGAACCAAATCCTATATATAAGCTAGCAATCATAACCTCAGACGATGATATAATTTTCATTCATCTACTATAACGCGAAGTGGTACTTCATACTTGGCAGTTGAACAGTAACATGTGGTTTAAAAATTTGAATTATTTTTTCGAAAAGCTTAACCAAATTGAACCAAATCCTATATATAAGCTAGCTTTCATAACCTCAGACGATTGTTTAATTTTCATTCATCTACTATAACGCGAAGTGGTACTTCACACTTGGCAGTAGAACAGTAACATGTGGTTTAAAATTTTTATTTATTTTTTCGATTGGCCTAACCAAATCAAACCAAATCTTATATTTAAGCTAGCTTTCATAACCTCAGACGATTGTTTAATTTTCATTCATCTACTATGACGCAACTGTATAATATGGTTTAAAATTTTCAATTTTTTTTTAAACGGCCCCATTAAATTGAACCAAATTTTATATTTAAACTTGCATTCATCACCTCAAACGTTGGTAAAAATTTCATTGATCTACTACAACGCAAAGGGCTACTACATAATTTTACCATGACGACTGCATATTTAGCGTTTTCAGCCTGAGATCTCTTCAAATATGATGCCTAGCATAAAATACTACTTTGCGTTATAGTAGACCCATGAAAATTTTACCAGTGTCTGAGGTTACGAATGAAAGCTTAAATATAAAATTACATTCAATTTGGTTTAGCCGTTCGGAAAAAATAAATCAAAATTTTAAACAGTAACATATGGTTTAAAATTTTGAAATATTTTTTTCGAACGGCTCAACCAAATTGAACCAAATCTTATATATAAGCTAGCAATCATAACCTCAGACGATGATATAATTTTCATTCATCTACTATAACGCAAAGTGCTACTTCATAGTTGGCAGTTGAACAGTAACATATGGTTTAAAATTTTGAAATATTTTTTTCGAACGGCTCAACCAAATTGAACCAAATCTTATATATAAGCTTTCAATCATAACCTCAGACGATGATATGATTTTCATTCATCTACTATAACTCGAAGTGCTACTTCATAGTTGGCAGTTGAACAGTAACATATGGTTTAAAATTTTGAAATATTTTTTTCGAACGGCTCAACCAAATTGAACCAAATCTTATATATAAGCTCTCAATTATAACCTCAGACGATGATATAATTTTCATTCATCTTCTATAACCCCAAGTGCTACTTCATAGTTGGCAGTTGAACAGTAACATATGGTTTAAAATTTTGAAATATTTTTTTCGAACGGCTCAACCAAATTGAACCAAATCTTATATATAAGCTCTCAATTATAACCTCAGACGATGATATAATTTTCATTCATCTACTATGACGCGAAGTGGTACTTCATACTTGGCAGCACAACAGTAACATGTGGTTTAAAAATTTGAATTATTTTTTCGAAGGGCTTAACCAAATCGAACCAAATCTTATATATAAGCTAGCATCTATAACCTCAGACGATTGTTTAATGAGATCTCTTCAATTATGATGTAACAGTAACATATGGTTTAAAATTTTGAAATATTTTTTTCGAACATCTCAACCAAATTGAAAAAAATCTTATATATAAGCTAGCAATCATAACCTCAGACGATGACATAATTTTCATTTGTCTACTATAACGCGAAGTGGTACTTCATACTTGGCAGTAGAACCGTAACATGTTGTTTAAAAATTTGAATTATTTTTTCGATTTGCTTAACCAAATCAAACCAAATCTTATATATAAGCTAGCATTCATAACCTCAGACGACTGTTTCATTTTCATTCATCTACTATAACGCAAACGGGTACTTCATACTTGGCACTAGAACTGTATAATATGGTTTAAAATTTTGAATTTTTTTTTAAACGGCCCAATCAAATTGAACCAAATTTTATATTTAAGCTTGCATTCATCACCTCAAACGTTGGTAAAAATTTCATTGATCTACTACAACGCAAAGGGCTACTACATGACGATTGCATTTTTAGCGTTTTCAGCTTGAGATCTCTTCAATTATGATGGTTAGCATAAAATACTACTTTGCGTTATAGTAGACCAATGAAAATTTTACCTATGTCTGAGGGGGCGAATGAAAGCTTAAATATAAAATTTGGTTCAATTTGGTTAAGCGGCTCAAAAAAAATAAATCAAAATTTTAAACAGTAACATATGGTTTAAAATTTTGAATTATTTTTTCGATTGGCTTAACCAAATCAAACCAAATCTTATATGTAAGCTAGCTTTCATAACCTCAGACGATTGTTTAATTTTCATTCATCTACTATGACGCAAACGGGTACTTCATACTTGGCACTAGAACTGTATAATATGGTTTAAAATTTTCAATTTTTTTTTAAACGGCCCCATTAAATTGAACCAAATTTTATATTTAAACTTGCATTCATCACCTCAAACGTTGGTAAAAATTTCATTGATCTACTACAACGCAAAGGGCTACTACATAATTTTACCATGACGACTGCATATTTAGCGTTTTCAGCCTGAGATCTCTTCAAATATGATGCCTAGCATAAAATACTACTTTGCGTTATAGTAGACCCATGAAAATTTTACCAGTGTCTGAGGTTACGAATGAAAGCTTAAATATAAAATTACATTCAATTTGGTTTAGCCGTTCGGAAAAAATAAATCAAAATTTTAAACAGTAACATATGGTTTAAAATTTTGAAATATTTTTTTCGAACGGCTCAACCAAATTGAACCAAATCTTATATATAAGCTAGCAATCATAACCTCAGACGATGATATAATTTTCATTCATCTACTATAACGCAAAGTGCTACTTCATAGTTGGCAGTTGAACAGTAACATATGGTTTAAAATTTTGAAATATTTTTTTCGAACGGCTCAACCAAATTGAACCAAATCTTATATATAAGCTTTCAATCATAACCTCAGACGATGATATGATTTTCATTCATCTACTATAACTCGAAGTGCTACTTCATAGTTGGCAGTTGAACAGTAACATATGGTTTAAAATTTTGAAATATTTTTTTCGAACGGCTCAACCAAATTGAACCAAATCTTATATATAAGCTCTCAATTATAACCTCAGACGATGATATAATTTTCATTCATCTTCTATAACCCCAAGTGCTACTTCATAGTTGGCAGTTGAACAGTAACATATGGTTTAAAATTTTGAAATATTTTTTTCGAACGGCTCATCCAAATTGAACCAAATCTTATATATAAGCTCTCAATTATAACCTCAGACGATGATATAATTTTCATTCATCTACTATGACGCGAAGTGGTACTTCATACTTGGCAGCACAACAGTAACATGTGGTTTAAAAATTTGAATTATTTTTTCGAAGGGCTTAACCAAATCGAACCAAATCTTATATATAAGCTAGCATCTATAACCTCAGACGATTGTTTAATGAGATCTCTTCAATTATGATGTAACAGTAACATATGGTTTAAAATTTTGAAATATTTTTTTCGAACATCTCAACCAAATTGAAAAAAATCTTATATATAAGCTAGCAATCATAACCTCAGACGATGACATAATTTTCATTTGTCTACTATAACGCGAAGTGGTACTTCATACTTGGCAGTAGAACCGTAACATGTTGTTTAAAAATTTGAATTATTTTTTCGATTTGCTTAACCAAATCAAACCAAATCTTATATATAAGCTAGCATTCATAACCTCAGACGACTGTTTAATTTTCATTCATCTACTATAACGCAAACGGGTACTTCATACTTGGCACTAGAACTGTATAATATGGTTTAAAATTTTGAATTTTTTTTTAAACGGCCCAATCAAATTGAACCAAATTTTATATTTAAGCTTGCATTCATCACCTCAAACGTTGGTAAAAATTTCATTGATCTACTACAACGCAAAGGGCTACTACATGACGATTGCATTTTTAGCGTTTTCAGCTTGAGATCTCTTCAATTATGATGGTTAGCATAAAATACTACTTTGCGTTATAGTAGACCAATGAAAATTTTACCTATGTCTGAGGTGACGAATGAAAGCCTAAATATCAAATTTGGTTCAATTTGGTTAAGCGGCTCAAAAAAAATCAAAATTTTAAACAGTAACATATGGTTTAAAATTTTGAAATATTTTTTTCGAACGGCTCAACCAAATTGAACCAAATCTTATATATAAGCTTTCAATCATAACCTCAGAGGATGATATAATTTTCATTCATCTACTATAACGCGAAGTGCTACTTCATAGTTGGCAGTTGAACAGTAACATATGGTTTAAAATATTGAAATATTTTTTTCGAACGATTCAACCGAATTGAACCAAATCTTATATATAAGCTAGCAATCATAACCTCAGACGATGATATAATTTTCATTCATCTACTATAACGCGAAGTGCTACTTCATACTTGGCAGTAGAACAGTAACATGTGGTTTAAAATTTTGAAATATTTTTTTCGAACGATTCAACCAAATTGAACCAAATCCTATATATAAGCTAGCAATCATAACCTCAGACGATGATATAATTTTCATTCATCTACTATAACGCGAAGTGGTACTTCATACTTGGCAGTTGAACAGTAACATGTGGTTTAAAAATTTGAATTATTTTTTCGAAAAGCTTAACCAAATTGAACCAAATCCTATATATAAGCTAGCTTTCATAACCTCAGACGATTGTTTAATTTTCATTCATCTACTATAACGCGAAGTGGTACTTCACACTTGGCAGTAGAACAGTAACATGTGGTTTAAAATTTTTATTTATTTTTTCGATTGGCTTAACCAAATCAAACCAAATCTTATATTTAAGCTAGCTTTCATAACCTCAGACGATTGTTTAATTTTCATTCATCTACTATGACGCAACTGTATAATATGGTTTAAAATTTTCAATTTTTTTTTAAACGGCCCCATTAAATTGAACCAAATTTTATATTTAAACTTGCATTCATCACCTCAAACGTTGGTAAAAATTTCATTGATCTACTACAACGCAAAGGGCTACTACATAATTTTACCATGACGACTGCATATTTAGCGTTTTCAGCCTGAGATCTCTTCAAATATGATGCCTAGCATAAAATACTACTTTGCGTTATAGTAGACCCATGAAAATTTTACCAGTGTCTGAGGTTACGAATGAAAGCTTAAATATAAAATTACATTCAATTTGGTTTAGCCGTTCGGAAAAAATAAATCAAAATTTTAAACAGTAACATATGGTTTAAAATTTTGAAATATTTTTTTCGAACGGCTCAACCAAATTGAACCAAATCTTATATATAAGCTTTCAATCATAACCTCAGAGGATGATATAATTTTCATTCATCTACTATAACGCGAAGTGCTACTTCATAGTTGGCAGTTGAACAGTAACATATGGTTTAAAATTTTGAAATATTTTTGTCGAACGGCTCAACCAAATTGAACCAAATCTTATATATAAGCTAGCAATCATAACCTCAGACCATGATATAATTTTCATTCATCTACTATAACGCGAAGTGCTACTTCATAGTTGGCAGTTGAACAGTAACATATGGTTTAAAATTTTGAAATATTTTTTTCGAACGGCTCAAACAAATTGAACCAAATCTTATATATAAGCTATCAATCATAACCTCAGACGATGATATAATTTTCATTCATCTACTACAACGCGAAGTGCTACTTCATAGTTGGCAGTTGAACAGTAACATATGGTTTAAAATTTTGAAATATTTTTTTCGAACGGCTCAACCAAATTGAACCAAATCTTATATATAAGCTTTCAATCATAACCTCAGACGATGATATGATTTTCATTCATCTACTATAACTCGAAGTGCTACTTCATAGTTGGCAGTTGAACAGTAACATATGGTTAAAAATTTTGAAATATTTTTTTCGAACGATTCAACCAAATTGAACCAAATCCTATATATAAGCTAGCAATCATAACCTCAGACGATGATATAATTTTCATTCATCTACTATAACGCGAAGTGGTACTTCATACTTGGCAGTTGAACAGTAACATGTGGTTTAAAATATTGAAATATTTTTTTCGAACGATTCAACCGAATTGAACCAAATCTTATATATAAGCTAGCAATCATAACCTCAGACGATGATATAATTTTCATTCAACTACTATAACGCGAAGTGCTACTTCATACTTGGCAGTAGAACAGTAACATGTGGTTTAAAATTTTGAAATATTTTTTTCGAACGATTCAACCAAATTGAACCAAATCCTATATATAAGCTAGCAATCATAACCTCAGACGATGATATAATTTTCATTCATCTACTATAACGCGAAGTGGTACTTCATACTTGGCAGTTGAACAGTAACATGTGGTTTAAAAATTTGAATTATTTTTTCGAAAAGCTTAACCAAATTGAACCAAATCCTATATATAAGCTAGCTTTCATAACCTCAGACGATTGTTTAATTTTCATTCATCTACTATAACGCGAAGTGGTACTTCACACTTGGCAGTAGAACAGTAACATGTGGTTTAAAATTTTTATTTATTTTTTCGATTGGCTTAACCAAATCAAACCAAATCTTATATTTAAGCTAGCTTTCATAACCTCAGACGATTGTTTAATTTTCATTCATCTACTATGACGCAACTGTATAATATGGTTTAAAATTTTCAATTTTTTTTTAAACGGCCCCATTAAATTGAACCAAATTTTATATTTAAACTTGCATTCATCACCCCAAACGTTGGTAAAAATTTCATTGATCTACTACAACGCAAAGGGCTACTACATAATTTTACCATGACGACTGCATATTTAGCGTTTTCAGCCTGAGATCTCTTCAAATATGATGCCTAGCATAAAATACTACTTTGCGTTATAGTAGACCCATGAAAATTTTACCAGTGTCTGAGGTTACGAATGAAAGCTTAAATATAAAATTACATTCAATTTGGTTTAGCCGTTCGGAAAAAATAAATCAAAATTTTAAACAGTAACATATGGTTTAAAATTTTGAAATATTTTTTTCGAACGGCTCAACCAAATTGAACCAAATCTTATATATAAGCTAGCAATCATAACCTCAGACGATGATATAATTTTCATTCATCTACTATAACGCAAAGTGCTACTTCATAGTTGGCAGTTGAACAGTAACATATGGTTTAAAATTTTGAAATATTTTTTTCGAACGGCTCAACCAAATTGAACCAAATCTTATATATAAGCTTTCAATCATAACCTCAGACGATGATATGATTTTCATTCATCTACTATAACTCGAAGTGCTACTTCATAGTTGGCAGTTGAACAGTAACATATGGTTTAAAATTTTGAAATATTTTTTTCGAACGGCTCAACCAAATTGAACCAAATCTTATATATAAGCTCTCAATTATAACCTCAGACGATGATATAATTTTCATTCATCTTCTATAACCCCAAGTGCTACTTCATAGTTGGCAGTTGAACAGTAACATATGGTTTAAAATTTTGAAATATTTTTTTCGAACGGCTCAACCAAATTGAACCAAATCTTATATATAAGCTCTCAATTATAACCTCAGACGATGATATAATTTTCATTCATCTACTATGACGCGAAGTGGTACTTCATACTTGGCAGCACAACAGTAACATGTGGTTTAAAAATTTGAATTATTTTTTCGAAGGGCTTAACCAAATCGAACCAAATCTTATATATAAGCTAGCATCTATAACCTCAGACGATTGTTTAATGAGATCTCTTCAATTATGATGTAACAGTAACATATGGTTTAAAATTTTGAAATATTTTTTTCGAACATCTCAACCAAATTGAAAAAAATCTTATATATAAGCTAGCAATCATAACCTCAGACGATGACATAATTTTCATTTGTCTACTATAACGCGAAGTGGTACTTCATACTTGGCAGTAGAACCGTAACATGTTGTTTAAAAATTTGAATTATTTTTTCGATTTGCTTAACCAAATCAAACCAAATCTTATATATAAGCTAGCATTCATAACCTCAGACGACTGTTTAATTTTCATTCATCTACTATAACGCAAACGGGTACTTCATACTTGGCACTAGAACTGTATAATATGGTTTAAAATTTTGATTTTTTTTTTAAACGGCCCAATCAAATTGAACCAAATTTTATATTTAAGCTTGCATTCATCACCTCAAACGTTGGTAAAAATTTCATTGATCTACTACAACGCAAAGGGCTACTACATGACGATTGCATTTTTAGCGTTTTCAGCTTGAGATCTCTTCAATTATGATGGTTAGCATAAAATACTACTTTGCGTTATAGTAGACCAATGAAAATTTTACCTATGTCTGAGGGGGCGAATGAAAGCTTAAATATAAAATTTGGTTCAATTTGGTTAAGCGGCTCAAAAAAAATAAATCAAAATTTTAAACAGTAACATATGGTTTAAAATTTTGAATTATTTTTTCGATTGACTTAACCAAATCAAACCAAATCTTATATGTAAGCTAGCTTTCATAACCTCAGACGATTGTTTAATTTTCATTCATCTACTATGACGCAAACGGGTACTTCATACTTGGCACTAGAACTGTATAATATGGTTTAAAATTTTGAATTTTTTTTTAAACGGCCCCATTAAATTGAACCAAATTTTATATTTAAACTTGCATTCATCACCTCAAACGTTGGTAAAAATTTCATTGATCTACTACAACGCAAAGGGCTACTACATAATTTTACCATGACGAC
Source organism: Pediacus dermestoides (assembly GCA_963942485.1). Lineage (NCBI taxonomy): Eukaryota > Metazoa > Arthropoda > Insecta > Coleoptera > Cucujidae > Pediacus > Pediacus dermestoides. The sequence goes on along the minus strand of CAWWDI010000078.1, from coordinate 143,804 downwards.
TGCATATTTAGCGTTTTCAGCCTGAGATCTCTTCAAATATGATGCCTAGCATAAAATACTACTTTGCGTTATAGTAGACCCATGAAAATTTTACCAGTGTCTGAGGTTACGAATGAAAGCTTAAATATAAAATTACATTCAATTTGGTTTAGCCGTTCGGAAAAAATAAATCAAAATTTTAAACAGTAACATATGGTTTAAAATTTTGAAATATTTTTTTCGAACGGCTCAACCAAATTGAACCAAATCTTATATATAAGCTAGCAATCATAACCTCAGACGATGATATAATTTTCATTCATCTACTATAACGCAAAGTGCTACTTCATAGTTGGCAGTTGAACAGTAACATATGGTTTAAAATTTTGAAATATTTTTTTCGAACGGCTCAACCAAATTGAACCAAATCTTATATATAAGCTTTCAATCATAACCTCAGACGATGATATGATTTTCATTCATCTACTATAACTCGAAGTGCTACTTCATAGTTGGCAGTTGAACAGTAACATATGGTTTAAAATTTTGAAATATTTTTTTCGAACGGCTCAACCAAATTGAACCAAATCTTATATATAAGCTCTCAATTATAACCTCAGACGATGATATAATTTTCATTCATCTTCTATAACCCCAAGTGCTACTTCATAGTTGGCAGTTGAACAGTAACATATGGTTTAAAATTTTGAAATATTTTTTTCGAACGGCTCATCCAAATTGAACCAAATCTTATATATAAGCTCTCAATTATAACCTCAGACGATGATATAATTTTCATTCATCTACTATGACGCGAAGTGGTACTTCATACTTGGCAGCACAACAGTAACATGTGGTTTAAAAATTTGAATTATTTTTTCGAAGGGCTTAACTAAATCGAACCAAATCTTATATATAAGCTAGCATCTATAACCTCAGACGATTGTTTAATGAGATCTCTTCAATTATGATGTAACAGTAACATATGGTTTAAAATTTTGAAATATTTTTTTCGAACATCTCAACCAAATTGAAAAAAATCTTATATATAAGCTAGCAATCATAACCTCAGACGATGACATAATTTTCATTTGTCTACTATAACGCGAAGTGGTACTTCATACTTGGCAGTAGAACCGTAACATGTTGTTTAAAAATTTGAATTATTTTTTCGATTTGCTTAACCAAATCAAACCAAATCTTATATATAAGCTAGCATTCATAACCTCAGACGACTGTTTAATTTTCATTCATCTACTATAACGCAAACGGGTACTTCATACTTGGCACTAGAACTGTATAATATGGTTTAAAATTTTGAATTTTTTTTTAAACGGCCCAATCAAATTGAACCAAATTTTATATTTAAGCTTGCATTCATCACCTCAAACGTTGGTAAAAATTTCATTGATCTACTACAACGCAAAGGGCTACTACATGACGATTGCATTTTTAGCGTTTTCAGCTTGAGATCTCTTCAATTATGATGGTTAGCATAAAATACTACTTTGCGTTATAGTAGACCAATGAAAATTTTACCTATGTCTGAGGTGACGAATGAAAGCCTAAATATCAAATTTGGTTCAATTTGGTTAAGCGGCTCAAAAAAAATCAAAATTTTAAACAGTAACATATGGTTTAAAATTTTGAAATATTTTTTTCGAACGGCTCAACCAAATTGAACCAAATCTTATATATAAGCTTTCAATCATAACCTCAGAGGATGATATAATTTTCATTCATCTACTATAACGCGAAGTGCTACTTCATAGTTGGCAGTTGAACAGTAACATATGGTTTAAAATATTGAAATATTTTTTTCGAACGATTCAACCGAATTGAACCAAATCTTATATATAAGCTAGCAATCATAACCTCAGACGATGATATAATTTTCATTCATCTACTATAACGCGAAGTGCTACTTCATACTTGGCAGTAGAACAGTAACATGTGGTTTAAAATTTTGAAATATTTTTTTCGAACGATTCAACCAAATTGAACCAAATCCTATATATAAGCTAGCAATCATAACCTCAGACGATGATATAATTTTCATTCATCTACTATAACGCGAAGTGGTACTTCATACTTGGCAGTTGAACAGTAACATGTGGTTTAAAAATTTGAATTATTTTTTCGAAAAGCTTAACCAAATTGAACCAAATCCTATATATAAGCTAGCTTTCATAACCTCAGACGATTGTTTAATTTTCATTCATCTACTATAACGCGAAGTGGTACTTCACACTTGGCAGTAGAACAGTAACATGTGGTTTAAAAATTTGAATTATTTCTTCGATTGGCTTAACCAAATCAAACCAAATCTTATATATAAGCTAGCATTCATAACCTCAGACGACTGTTTAATTTTCATTCATCTACTATAACGCAAACGGGTACTTCATACTTGGCACTAGAACTGTATAATATGGTTTAAAATTTTGAATTTTTTTTTAAAAGGCCCAATCAAATTGAACCAAATTTTATATTTAAGCTTGCATTCATCACCTCAGACGATTGTTTAATTTTCATTCATCTACTATAACGCGAAGTGGTACTTCATACTTGGCAGCAGAACAGTAACATGTGGTTTAAAAATTTGAATTATTTTTTTCGAACGGCTCAACCAAATTGAACCAAATCTTATATATAAGCTTTCAATCATAACCTCAGACGATGATATAATTTTCATTCATCTACTATAACTCGAAGTGCTACTTCGTAGTTGGCAGTTGAACAGTAACATATGGTTTAAAATTTTGAAATATTTTTTTCGAACGGCTCAACCAAATTGAACCAAATCTTATATATAAGCTTTCAATCATAACCTCAGACGATGATATAATTTTCATTCATCTTCTATAACGCCAAGTGCTACTTCATAGTTGGCAGTTGAACAGTAACATATGGTTTAAAATTTTGAAATATTTTTTTCGAACGGCTCAACCAAATTGAACCAAATCTTATATATAAGCTCTCAATTATAACCTCAGACGATGATATAATTTTCATTCATCTACTATAACGCGAAGTGGTACTTCATACTTGGCAGTTGAACAGTAACATATAGTTTAAAATTTTGAAATATTTTTTTCGAACGACTCAACCAAATTGAACAAAATCTTATATATAAGTTAGCAATCATAACCTCAGACGATGATATAATTTTCATTCATCTTCTATAACGCGAAGTGGTACTTCATACTTGGCAGCAGAACAGTAACATGTGGTTTAAAAATTTGAATTATTTTTTCGAAGGGCTTAACCAAATCGAACCAAATCTTATATATAAGCTAGCATTCATAACCTCAGACGATTGTTTAATTTTCATTCATCTACTATAACGCAAACGGGTACTTCATACTTGGCACTAGAACTGTATATGGTTTAAAATTTTGAATTTTTTTTTAAACGGCCCAATCAAATTGAACCAAATTTTAAATTTAAGCTTGCATTCAGCACCTAAAACGTTGGTAAAAATTTCATTGATCTACTACAACGCAAAGGGCTACTACATGACGATTGCATTTTTAGCGTTTTCAGCCTGAGATCTCTTCAATTATGATGGTTAACATAAAATACTACTTTGCGTTATAGTAGGACCAATGAAAATTTTACCTATGTCTGAGGTGACGAATGAAAGCTTAAATATCAAATTTGGTTCAATTTGGTTAAGCGGCTCAAAAAAAATCAAAATTTTAAACAGTAACATATGGTTTAAAATTTTGAAATATTTTTTTCGAACGGCTCAACCAAATTGAACCAAATCTTATATATAAGCTTTCAATCATAACCTCAGAGGATGATATAATTTTCATTCATCTACTATAACGCGAAGTGCTACTTCATAGTTGGCAGTTGAACAGTAACATATGGTTTAAAATTTTGAAATATTTTTGTCGAACGGCTCAACCAAATTGAACCAAATCTTATATATAAGCTAGCAATCATAACCTCAGACGATGATATAATTTTCATTCATCTACTATAACGCGAAGTGCTACTTCATAGTTGGCAGTTGAACAGTAACATATGGTTTAAAATTTTGAAATATTTTTTTCGAACGGCTCAAACAAATTGAACCAAATCTTATATATAAGCTATCAATCACAACCTCAGACGATAATATAATTTTCATTCATCTACTACAACGCGAAGTGCTACTTCATAGTTGGCAGTTGAACAGTAACATATGGTTTAAAATTTTGAAATATTTTTTTCGAACGGCTCAACCAAATTGAACCAAATCTTATATATAAGCTTTCAATCATAACATCAGACGATGATATGATTTTCATTCATCTACTATAACTCGAAGTGCTACTTCATACTTGGCAGTTGAACAGTAACATGTGGTTTAAAATTTTGAAATATTTTTTTCGAACGATTCAACCAAATTGAACCAAATCCTATATATAAGCTAGCAATCATAACCTCAGACGATGATATAATTTTCATTCATCTACTATAACGCGAAGTGGTACTTCATACTTGGCAGTTGAACAGTAACATGTGGTTTAAAAATTTGAATTATTTTTTCGAAAAGCTTAATCAAATTGAACCAAATCCTATATATAAGCTAGCTTTCATAACCTCAGACAATTGTTTAATTTTCATTCATCTACTATGACGCAAACGGGTACTTCATACTTGGCACTAGAACTGTATAATATGGTTTAAAATTTTCAATTTTTTTTTAAACGGCCCCATTAAATTGAACCAAATTTTATATTTAAACTTGCATTCATCACCTCAAACGTTGGTAAAAATTTCATTGATCTACTACAACGCAAAGGGCTACTACATAATTTTACCATCACGACTGCATATTTAGCGTTTTTAGCCTGAGATCTCTTCAAATATGATGCCTAGCATAAAATACTACTTTGCGTTATAGTAGACCCATGAAAATTTTACCAGTGTCTGAGGTTACGAATGAAAGCTTAAATATAAAATTACATTCAATTTGGTTTAGCCGTTCGGAAAAAATAAATCAAAATTTTAAACAGTAACATATGGTTTAAAATTTTGTAATATTTTTTTCGAACGGCTCAACCAAATTGAACCAAATCTTATATATAAGCTTTCAATCATAACCTCAGAGGATGATATAATTTTCATTCATCTACTATAACGCGAAGTGCTACTTCATAGTTGGCAGTTGAACAGTAACATATGGTTTAAAATTTTGAAATATTTTTTTCGAACGGCTCAACCAAATTGAACCAAATCTTATATATAAGCTAGCAATCATAACCTCAGACGATGATATAATTTTCATTCATCTACTATAACGCGAAGTGCTACTTCATAGTTGGCAGTTGAACAGTAACATATGGTTTAAAATTTTGAAATATTTTTTTCGAACGGCTCAAACCAATTGAACCAAATCTTATATATAAGCTATCAATCATAACCTCAGACGATGATATAATTTTCATTCATCTACTACAACGCGAAGTGCTACTTCATAGTTGGCAGTTGAACAGTAACATATGGTTTAAAATTTTGAAATATTTTTTTCGAACGGCTCAACCAAATTGAACCAAATCTTATATATAAGCTTTCAATCATAACCTCAGACGATGATATGATTTTCATTCATCTACTATAACTCGAAGTGCTACTTCATAGTTGGCAGTTGAACAGTAACATATGGTTTAAAATTTTGAAATATTTTTTTCGAACGATTCAACCAAATTGAACCAAATCCTATATATAAGCTAGCAATCATAACCTCAGACGATGATATAATTTTCATTCATCTACTATAACGCGAAGTGGTACTTCATACTTGGCAGTTGAACAGTAACATGTGGTTTAAAATATTGAAATATTTTTTTCGAACGATTCAACCGAATTGAACCAAATCTTATATATAAGCTAGCAATCATAACCTCAGACGATGATATAATTTTCATTCATCTACTATAACGCGAAGTGCTACTTCATACTTGGCAGTAGAACAGTAACATGTGGTTTAAAATTTTGAAATATTTTTTTCGAACGATTCAACCAAATTGAACCAAATCCTATATATAAGCTAGCAATCATAACCTCAGACGATGATATAATTTTCATTCATCTACTATAACGCGAAGTGGTACTTCATACCTGGAAGTTGAACAGTAACATGTGGTTTAAAATATTGAAATATTTTTTTCGAACGATTCAACCGAGTTGAACCAAATCTTATATATAAGCTAGCAATCATAACCTCAGACCATGATATAATTTTCATTCATCTACTATAACGCGAAGTGGTACTTCATACTTGGCAGTTGAACAGTAACATGTGGTTTAAAAATTTGAATTATTTTTTCGAAAAGCTTAACCAAATTGAACCAAATCCTATATATAAGCTAGCTTTCATAACCTCAGACGATTGTTTAATTTTCATTCATCTACTATAACGCGAAGTGGTACTTCACACTTGGCAGTAGAACAGTAACATGTGGTTTAAAAATTTGAATTATTTCTTCGATTGGCTTAACCAAATCAAACCAAATCGTATATATAAGCTAGCATTCATAACCTCAGACGACTGTTTAATTTTCATTCATCTACTATAACGCAAACGGGTACTTCATACTTGGCACTAGAACTGTATAATATGGTTTAAAATTTTGAATTTTTTTTTAAACGCCCAATCAAATTGAACCAAATTTTATATTTAAGCTTGCATTCATCACCTCAAACGTTGGTAAAAATTTCATTGATCTACTACAACGCAAAGGGCTACTACATGACGATTGCATTTTTAGCGTTTTCAGCTTGAGATCTCTTCAATTATGATGGTTAGCATAAAATACTACTTTGCGTTATAGTAGACCAATGAAAATTTTACCTATGTCTGAGGGGACGAATGAAATCTTAAATATAAAATTTGGTTCAATTTGGTTAAGCGGCTCAAAAAAAATAAATCAAAATTTTAAACAGTAACATATGGTTTAAAATTTTGAATTATTTTTTCGATTGGCTTAACCAAATCAAACCAAATCTTATATATAAGCTAGCTTTCATAACCTCAGACGATTGTTTAATTTTCATTCATCTACTATGACGCAAATGGGTACTTCATACTTGGCACTAGAACTGTATAATATGGTTTAAAATTTTCAATTTTTTTTAAACGGCCCCATTAAATTGAACCAAATTTTATATTTAAACTTGCATTCATCACCTCAAACGTTGGTAAAAATTTCATTGATCTACTACAACGCAAAGGGCTACTACATAATTTTACCATGACGACTGCATATTTAGCGTTTTCAGCCTGAGATCTCTTCAAATATGATGCCTAGCATAAAATACTACTTTGCGTTATAGTAGACCCATGAAAATTTTACCAGTGTCTGAGGTTACGAATGAAAGCTTAAATATAAAATTACATTCAATTTGGTTTAGCCGTTCGGAAAAAATAAATCAAAATTTTAAACAGTAACATATGGTTTAAAATTTTGAAATATTTTTTTCGAACGGCTCAACCAAATTGAACCAAATCTTATATATAAGCTTTCAATCATAACCTCAGAGGATGATATAATTTTCATTCATCTACTATAACGCGAAGTGCTACTTCATAGTTGGCAGTTGAACAGTAACATATGGTTTAAAATTTTGAAATATTTTTGTCGAACGGCTCAACCAAATTGAACCAAATCTTATATATAAGCTAGCAATCATAACCTCAGACCATGATATAATTTTCATTCATCTACTATAACGCGAAGTGCTACTTCATAGTTGGCAGTTGAACAGTAACATATGGTTTAAAATTTTGAAATATTTTTTTCGAACGGCTCAAACAAATTGAACCAAATCTTATATATAAGCTATCAATCATAACCTCAGACGATGATATAATTTTCATTCATCTACTACAACGCGAAGTGCTACTTCATAGTTGGCAGTTGAACAGTAACATATGGTTTAAAATTTTGAAATATTTTTTTCGAACGGCTCAACCAAATTGAACCAAATCTTATATATAAGCTTTCAATCATAACCTCAGACGATGATATGATTTTCATTCATCTACTATAACTCGAAGTGCTACTTCATAGTTGGCAGTTGAACAGTAACATATGGTTTAAAATTTTGAAATATTTTTTTCGAACGATTCAACCAAATTGAACCAAATCCTATATATAAGCTAGCAATCATAACCTCAGACGATGATATAATTTTCATTCATCTACTATAACGCGAAGTGGTACTTCATACTTGGCAGTTGAACAGTAACATGTGGTTTAAAATATTGAAATATTTTTTTCGAACGATTCAACCGAATTGAACCAAATCTTATATATAAGCTAGCAATCATAACCTCAGACGATGATATAATTTTCATTCAACTACTATAACGCGAAGTGCTACTTCATACTTGGCAGTAGAACAGTAACATGTGGTTTAAAATTTTGAAATATTTTTTTCGAACGATTCAACCAAATTGAACCAAATCCTATATATAAGCTAGCAATCATAACCTCAGACGATGATATAATTTTCATTCATCTACTATAACGCGAAGTGGTACTTCATACTTGGCAGTTGAACAGTAACATGTGGTTTAAAAATTTGAATTATTTTTTCGAAAAGCTTAACCAAATTGAACCAAATCCTATATATAAGCTAGCTTTCATAACCTCAGACGATTGTTTAATTTTCATTCATCTACTATAACGCGAAGTGGTACTTCACACTTGGCAGTAGAACAGTAACATGTGGTTTAAAATTTTTATTTATTTTTTCGATTGGCTTAACCAAATCAAACCAAATCTTATATTTAAGCTAGCTTTCATAACCTCAGACGATTGTTTAATTTTCATTCATCTACTATGACGCAACTGTATAATATGGTTTAAAATTTTCAATTTTTTTTTAAACGGCCCCATTAAATTGAACCAAATTTTATATTTAAACTTGCATTCATCACCTCAAACGTTGGTAAAAATTTCATTGATCTACTACAACGCAAAGGGCTACTACATGACGATTGCATATTTAGCGTTTTCAGCCTGAGATCTCTTCAAATATGATGCCTAGCATAAAATACTACTTTGCGTTATAGTAGACCCATGAAAATTTTACCAGTGTCTGAGGTTACGAATGAAAGCTTAAATATAAAATTACATTCAATTTGGTTTAGCCGTTCGGAAAAAATAAATCAAAATTTTAAACAGTAACATATGGTTTAAAATTTTGAAATATTTTTTTCGAACGGCTCAACCAAATTGAACCAAATCTTATATATAAGCTAGCAATCATAACCTCAGACGATGATATAATTTTCATTCATCTACTATAACGCAAAGTGCTACTTCATAGTTGGCAGTTGAACAGTAACATATGGTTTAAAATTTTGAAATATTTTTTTCGAACGGCTCAACCAAATTGAACCAAATCTTATATATAAGCTTTCAATCATAACCTCAGACGATGATATGATTTTCATTCATCTACTATAACTCGAAGTGCTACTTCATAGTTGGCAGTTGAACAGTAACATATGGTTTAAAATTTTGAAATATTTTTTTCGAACGGCTCAACCAAATTGAACCAAATCTTATATATAAGCTCTCAATTATAACCTCAGACGATGATATAATTTTCATTCATCTTCTATAACCCCAAGTGCTACTTCATAGTTGGCAGTTGAACAGTAACATATGGTTTAAAATTTTGAAATATTTTTTTCGAACGGCTCAACCAAATTGAACCAAATCTTATATATAAGCTCTCAATTATAACCTCAGACGATGATATAATTTTCATTCATCTACTATGACGCGAAGTGGTACTTCATACTTGGCAGCACAACAGTAACATGTGGTTTAAAAATTTGAATTATTTTTTCGAAGGGCTTAACCAAATCGAACCAAATCTTATATATAAGCTAGCATCTATAACCTCAGACGATTGTTTAATGAGATCTCTTCAATTATGATGTAACAGTAACATATGGTTTAAAATTTTGAAATATGTTTTTCGAACATCTCAACCAAATTGAAAAAAATCTTATATATAAGCTAGCAATCATAACCTCAGACGATGACATAATTTTCATTTGTCTACTATAACGCGAAGTGGTACTTCATACTTGGCAGTAGAACCGTAACATGTTGTTTAAAAATTTGAATTATTTTTTCGATTTGCTTAACCAAATCAAACCAAATCTTATATATAAGCTAGCATTCATAACCTCAGACGACTGTTTAATTTTCATTCATCTACTATAACGCAAACGGGTACTTCATACTTGGCACTAGAACTGTATAATATGGTTTAAAATTTTGAATTTTTTTTTAAACGGCCCAATCAAATTGAACCAAATTTTATATTTAAGCTTGCATTCATCACCTCAAACGTTGTTAAAAATTTCATTGATCTACTACAACGCAAAGGGCTACTACATGACGATTGCATTTTTAGCGTTTTCAGCTTGAGATCTCTTCAATTATGATGGTTAGCATAAAATACTACTTTGCGTTATAGTAGACCAATGAAAATTTTACCTATGTCTGAGGGGGCGAATGAAAGCTTAAATATAAAATTTGGTTCAATTTGGTTAAGCGGCTCAAAAAAAATAAATCAAAATTTTAAACAGTAACATATGGTTTAAAATTTTGAATTATTTTTTCGATTGGCTTAACCAAATCAAACCAAATCTTATATATAAGCTAGCATTCATAACCTCAGACGACTGTTTAATTTTCATTCATCTACTATAACGCAAACGGGTACTTCATACTTGGCACTAGAACTGTATAATATGGTTTAAAATTTTGAATTTTTTTTTAAACGGCCCAATCAAATTGAACCAAATTTTATATTTAAGCTTGCATTCATCACCTCAAACGTTGGTAAAAATTTCATTGATCTACTACAACGCAAAGGGCTACTACATGACGATTGCATTTTTAGCGTTTTCAGCTTGAGATCTCTTCAATTATGATGGTTAGCATAAAATACTACTTTGCGTTATAGTAGACCAATGAAAATTTTACCTATGTCTGAGGTGACGAATGAAAGCCTAAATATCAAATTTGGTTCAATTTGGTTAAGCGGCTCAAAAAAAATCAAAATTTTAAACAGTAACATATGGTTTAAAATTTTGAAATATTTTTTTCGAACGGCTCAACCAAATTGAACCAAATCTTATATATAAGCTTTCAATCATAACCTCAGAGGATGATATAATTTTCATTCATCTACTATAACGCGAAGTGCTACTTCATAGTTGGCAGTTGAACAGTAACATATGGTTTAAAATATTGAAATATTTTTTTCGAACGATTCAACCGAATTGAACCAAATCTTATATATAAGCTAGCAATCATAACCTCAGACGATGATATAATTTTCATTCATCTACTATAACGCGAAGTGCTACTTCATACTTGGCAGTAGAACAGTAACATGTGGTTTAAAATTTTGAAATATTTTTTTCGAACGATTCAACCAAATTGAACCAAATCCTATATATAAGCTAGCAATCATAACCTCAGACGATGATATAATTTTCATTCATCTACTATAACGCGAAGTGGTACTTCATACTTGGCAGTTGAACAGTAACATGTGGTTTAAAAATTTGAATTATTTTTTCGAAAAGCTTAACCAAATTGAACCAAATCCTATATATAAGCTAGCTTTCATAACCTCAGACGATTGTTTAATTTTCATTCATCTACTATAACGCGAAGTGGTACTTCACACTTGGCAGTAGAACAGTAACATGTGGTTTAAAAATTTGAATTATTTCTTCGATTGGCTTAACCAAATCAAACCAAATCTTATATATAAGCTAGCATTCATAACCTCAGACGACTGTTTAATTTTCATTCATCTACTATAACGCAAACGGGTACTTCATACTTGGCACTAGAACTGTATAATATGGTTTAAAATTTTGAATTTTTTTTTAAACGGCCCAATCAAATTGAACCAAATTTTATATTTAAGCTTGCATTCATCACCTCAGACGATTGTTTAATTTTCATTCATCTACTATAACGCGAAGTGGTACTTCATACTTGGCAGCAGAACAGTAACATGTGGTTTAAAAATTTGAATTATTTTTTTCGAACGGCTCAACCAAATTGAACCAAATCTTATATATAAGCTTTCAATCATAACCTCAGACGATGATATAATTTTCATTCATCTACTATAACTCGAAGTGCTACTTCGTAGTTGGCAGTTGAACAGTAACATATGGTTTAAAATTTTGAAATATTTTTTTCGAACGGCTCAACCAAATTGAACCAAATCTTATATATAAGCTTTCAATCATAACCTCAGACGATGATATAATTTTCATTCATCTTCTATAACGCCAAGTGCTACTTCATAGTTGGCAGTTGAACAGTAACATATGGTTTAAAATTTTGAAATATTTTTTTCGAACGGCTCAACCAAATTGAACCAAATCTTATATATAAGCTCTCAATTATAACCTCAGACGATGATATAATTTTCATTCATCTACTATAACGCGAAGTGGTACTTCATACTTGGCAGTTGAACAGTAACATATAGTTTAAAATTTTGAAATATTTTTTTCGAACGACTCAACCAAATTGAACAAAATCTTATATATAAGTTAGCAATCATAACCTCAGACGATGATATAATTTTCATTCATCTTCTATAACGCGAAGTGGTACTTCATACTTGGCAGCAGAACAGTAACATGTGGTTTAAAAATTTGAATTATTTTTTCGAAGGGCTTAACCAAATCGAACCAAATCTTATATATAAGCTAGCATTCATAACCTCAGACGATTGTTTAATTTTCATTCATCTACTATAACGCAAACGGGTACTTCATACTTGGCACTAGAACTGTATATGGTTTAAAATTTTGAATTTTTTTTTAAACGGCCCAATCAAATTGAACCAAATTTTAAATTTAAGCTTGCATTCAGCACCTAAAACGTTGGTAAAAATTTCATTGATCTACTACAACGCAAAGGGCTACTACATGACGATTGCATTTTTAGCGTTTTCAGCCTGAGATCTCTTCAATTATGATGGTTAACATAAAATACTACTTTGCGTTATAGTAGGACCAATGAAAATTTTACCTATGTCTGAGGTGACGAATGAAAGCTTAAATATCAAATTTGGTTCAATTTGGTTAAGCGGCTCAAAAAAAATCAAAATTTTAAACAGTAACATATGGTTTAAAATTTTGAAATATTTTTTTCGAACGGCTCAACCAAATTGAACCAAATCTTATATATAAGCTTTCAATCATAACCTCAGAGGATGATATAATTTTCATTCATCTACTATAACGCGAAGTGCTACTTCATAGTTGGCAGTTGAACAGTAACATATGGTTTAAAATTTTGAAATATTTTTGTCGAACGGCTCAACCAAATTGAACCAAATCTTATATATAAGCTAGCAATCATAACCTCAGACGATGATATAATTTTCATTCATCTACTATAACGCGAAGTGCTACTTCATAGTTGGCAGTTGAACAGTAACATATGGTTTAAAATTTTGAAATATTTTTTTCGAACGGCTCAAACAAATTGAACCAAATCTTATATATAAGCTATCAATCACAACCTCAGACGATAATATAATTTTCATTCATCTACTACAACGCGAAGTGCTACTTCATAGTTGGCAGTTGAACAGTAACATATGGTTTAAAATTTTGAAATATTTTTTTCGAACGGCTCAACCAAATTGAACCAAATCTTATATATAAGCTTTCAATCATAACATCAGACGATGATATGATTTTCATTCATCTACTATAACTCGAAGTGCTACTTCATACTTGGCAGTTGAACAGTAACATGTGGTTTAAAATTTTGAAATATTTTTTTCGAACGATTCAACCAAATTGAACCAAATCCTATATATAAGCTAGCAATCATAACCTCAGACGATGATATAATTTTCATTCATCTACTATAACGCGAAGTGGTACTTCATACTTGGCAGTTGAACAGTAACATGTGGTTTAAAAATTTGAATTATTTTTTCGAAAAGCTTAATCAAATTGAACCAAATCCTATATATAAGCTAGCTTTCATAACCTCAGACAATTGTTTAATTTTCATTCATCTACTATGACGCAAACGGGTACTTCATACTTGGCACTAGAACTGTATAATATGGTTTAAAATTTTCAATTTTTTTTTAAACGGCCCCATTAAATTGAACCAAATTTTATATTTAAACTTGCATTCATCACCTCAAACGTTGGTAAAAATTTCATTGATCTACTACAACGCAAAGGGCTACTACATAATTTTACCATCACGACTGCATATTTAGCGTTTTTAGCCTGAGATCTCTTCAAATATGATGCCTAGCATAAAATACTACTTTGCGTTATAGTAGACCCATGAAAATTTTACCAGTGTCTGAGGTTACGAATGAAAGCTTAAATATAAAATTACATTCAATTTGGTTTAGCCGTTCGGAAAAAATAAATCAAAATTTTAAACAGTAACATATGGTTTAAAATTTTGTAATATTTTTTTCGAACGGCTCAACCAAATTGAACCAAATCTTATATATAAGCTTTCAATCATAACCTCAGAGGATGATATAATTTTCATTCATCTACTATAACGCGAAGTGCTACTTCATAGTTGGCAGTTGAACAGTAACATATGGTTTAAAATTTTGAAATATTTTTTTCGAACGGCTCAACCAAATTGAACCAAATCTTATATATAAGCTAGCAATCATAACCTCAGACGATGATATAATTTTCATTCATCTACTATAACGCGAAGTGCTACTTCATAGTTGGCAGTTGAACAGTAACATATGGTTTAAAATTTTGAAATATTTTTTTCGAACGGCTCAAACCAATTGAACCAAATCTTATATATAAGCTATCAATCATAACCTCAGACGATGATATAATTTTCATTCATCTACTACAACGCGAAGTGCTACTTCATAGTTGGCAGTTGAACAGTAACATATGGTTTAAAATTTTGAAATATTTTTTTCGAACGGCTCAACCAAATTGAACCAAATCTTATATATAAGCTTTCAATCATAACCTCAGACGATGATATGATTTTCATTCATCTACTATAACTCGAAGTGCTACTTCATAGTTGGCAGTTGAACAGTAACATATGGTTTAAAATTTTGAAATATTTTTTTCGAACGATTCAACCAAATTGAACCAAATCCTATATATAAGCTAGCAATCATAACCTCAGACGATGATATAATTTTCATTCATCTACTATAACGCGAAGTGGTACTTCATACTTGGCAGTTGAACAGTAACATGTGGTTTAAAATATTGAAATATTTTTTTCGAACGATTCAACCGAATTGAACCAAATCTTATATATAAGCTAGCAATCATAACCTCAGACGATGATATAATTTTCATTCATCTACTATAACGCGAAGTGCTACTTCATACTTGGCAGTAGAACAGTAACATGTGGTTTAAAATTTTGAAATATTTTTTTCGAACGATTCAACCAAATTGAACCAAATCCTATATATAAGCTAGCAATCATAACCTCAGACGATGATATAATTTTCATTCATCTACTATAACGCGAAGTGGTACTTCATACCTGGAAGTTGAACAGTAACATGTGGTTTAAAATATTGAAATATTTTTTTCGAACGATTCAACCGAGTTGAACCAAATCTTATATATAAGCTAGCAATCATAACCTCAGACCATGATATAATTTTCATTCATCTACTATAACGCGAAGTGGTACTTCATACTTGGCAGTTGAACAGTAACATGTGGTTTAAAAATTTGAATTATTTTTTCGAAAAGCTTAACCAAATTGAACCAAATCCTATATATAAGCTAGCTTTCATAACCTCAGACGATTGTTTAATTTTCATTCATCTACTATAACGCGAAGTGGTACTTCACACTTGGCAGTAGAACAGTAACATGTGGTTTAAAAATTTGAATTATTTCTTCGATTGGCTTAACCAAATCAAACCAAATCGTATATATAAGCTAGCATTCATAACCTCAGACGACTGTTTAATTTTCATTCATCTACTATAACGCAAACGGGTACTTCATACTTGGCACTAGAACTGTATAATATGGTTTAAAATTTTGAATTTTTTTTTAAACGCCCAATCAAATTGAACCAAATTTTATATTTAAGCTTGCATTCATCACCTCAAACGTTGGTAAAAATTTCATTGATCTACTACAACGCAAAGGGCTACTACATGACGATTGCATTTTTAGCGTTTTCAGCTTGAGATCTCTTCAATTATGATGGTTAGCATAAAATACTACTTTGCGTTATAGTAGACCAATGAAAATTTTACCTATGTCTGAGGGGACGAATGAAATCTTAAATATAAAATTTGGTTCAATTTGGTTAAGCGGCTCAAAAAAAATAAATCAAAATTTTAAACAGTAACATATGGTTTAAAATTTTGAATTATTTTTTCGATTGGCTTAACCAAATCAAACCAAATCTTATATATAAGCTAGCTTTCATAACCTCAGACGATTGTTTAATTTTCATTCATCTACTATGACGCAAATGGGTACTTCATACTTGGCACTAGAACTGTATAATATGGTTTAAAATTTTCAATTTTTTTTTAAACGGCCCCATTAAATTGAACCAAATTTTATATTTAAACTTGCATTCATCACCTCAAACGTTGGTAAAAATTTCATTGATCTACTACAACGCAAAGGGCTACTACATAATTTTACCATGACGACTGCATATTTAGCGTTTTCAGCCTGAGATCTCTTCAAATATGATGCCTAGCATAAAATACTACTTTGCGTTATAGTAGACCCATGAAAATTTTACCAGTGTCTGAGGTTACGAATGAAAGCTTAAATATAAAATTACATTCAATTTGGTTTAGCCGTTCGGAAAAAATAAATCAAAATTTTAAACAGTAACATATGGTTTAAAATTTTGAAATATTTTTTTCGAACGGCTCAACCAAATTGAACCAAATCTTATATATAAGCTTTCAATCATAACCTCAGAGGATGATATAATTTTCATTCATCTACTATAACGCGAAGTGCTACTTCATAGTTGGCAGTTGAACAGTAACATATGGTTTAAAATTTTGAAATATTTTTGTCGAACGGCTCAACCAAATTGAACCAAATCCTATATATAAGCTAGCAATCATAACCTCAGACCATGATATAATTTTCATTCATCTACTATAACGCGAAGTGCTACTTCATAGTTGGCAGTTGAACAGTAACATATGGTTTAAAATTTTGAAATATTTTTTTCGAACGGCTCAAACAAATTGAACCAAATCTTATATATAAGCTATCAATCATAACCTCAGACGATGATATAATTTTCATTCATCTACTACAACGCGAAGTGCTACTTCATAGTTGGCAGTTGAACAGTAACATATGGTTTAAAATTTTGAAATATTTTTTTCGAACGGCTCAACCAAATTGAACCAAATCTTATATATAAGCTTTCAATCATAACCTCAGACGATGATATGATTTTCATTCATCTACTATAACTCGAAGTGCTACTTCATAGTTGGCAGTTGAACAGTAACATATGGTTTAAAATTTTGAAATATTTTTTTCGAACGATTCAACCAAATTGAACCAAATCCTATATATAAGCTAGCAATCATAACCTCAGACGATGATATAATTTTCATTCATCTACTATAACGCGAAGTGGTACTTCATACTTGGCAGTTGAACAGTAACATGTGGTTTAAAATATTGAAATATTTTTTTCGAACGATTCAACCGAATTGAACCAAATCTTATATATAAGCTAGCAATCATAACCTCAGACGATGATATAATTTTCATTCAACTACTATAACGCGAAGTGCTACTTCATACTTGGCAGTAGAACAGTAACATGTGGTTTAAAATTTTGAAATATTTTTTTCGAACGATTCAACCAAATTGAACCAAATCCTATATATAAGCTAGCAATCATAACCTCAGACGATGATATAATTTTCATTCATCTACTATAACGCGAAGTGGTACTTCATACTTGGCAGTTGAACAGTAACATGTGGTTTAAAAATTTGAATTATTTTTTCGAAAAGCTTAACCAAATTGAACCAAATCCTATATATAAGCTAGCTTTCATAACCTCAGACGATTGTTTAATTTTCATTCATCTACTATAACGCGAAGTGGTACTTCACACTTGGCAGTAGAACAGTAACATGTGGTTTAAAATTTTTATTTATTTTTTCGATTGGCTTAACCAAATCAAACCAAATCTTATATTTAAGCTAGCTTTCATAACCTCAGACGATTGTTTAATTTTCATTCATCTACTATGACGCAACTGTATAATATGGTTTAAAATTTTCAATTTTTTTTTAAACGGCCCCATTAAATTGAACCAAATTTTATATTTAAACTTGCATTCATCACCTCAAACGTTGGTAAAAATTTCATTGATCTACTACAACGCAAAGGGCTACTACATAATTTTACCATGACGACTGCATATTTAGCGTTTTCAGCCTGAGATCTCTTCAAATATGATGCCTAGCATAAAATACTACTTTGCGTTATAGTAGACCCATGAAAATTTTACCAGTGTCTGAGGTTACGAATGAAAGCTTAAATATAAAATTACATTCAATTTGGTTTAGCCGTTCGGAAAAAATAAATCAAAATTTTAAACAGTAACATATGGTTTAAAATTTTGAAATATTTTTTTCGAACGGCTCAACCAAATTGAACCAAATCTTATATATAAGCTAGCAATCATAACCTCAGACGATGATATAATTTTCATTCATCTACTATAACGCAAAGTGCTACTTCATAGTTGGCAGTTGAACAGTAACATATGGTTTAAAATTTTGAAATATTTTTTTCGAACGGCTCAACCAAATTGAACCAAATCTTATATATAAGCTTTCAATCATAACCTCAGACGATGATATGATTTTCATTCATCTACTATAACTCGAAGTGCTACTTCATAGTTGGCAGTTGAACAGTAACATATGGTTTAAAATTTTGAAATATTTTTTTCGAACGGCTCAACCAAATTGAACCAAATCTTATATATAAGCTCTCAATTATAACCTCAGACGATGATATAATTTTCATTCATCTTCTATAACCCCAAGTGCTACTTCATAGTTGGCAGTTGAACAGTAACATATGGTTTAAAATTTTGAAATATTTTTTTCGAACGGCTCAACCAAATTGAACCAAATCTTATATATAAGCTAGCAATCATAACCTCAGACGATGATATAATTTTCATTCATCTACTATAACGCAAAGTGCTACTTCATAGTTGGCAGTTGAACAGTAACATATGGTTTAAAATTTTGAAATATTTTTTTCGAACGGCTCAACCAAATTGAACCAAATCTTATATATAAGCTTTCAATCATAACCTCAGACGATGATATGATTTTCATTCATCTACTATAACTCGAAGTGCTACTTCATAGTTGGCAGTTGAACAGTAACATATGGTTTAAAATTTTGAAATATTTTTTTCGAACGGCTCAACCAAATTGAACCAAATCTTATATATAAGCTCTCAATTATAACCTCAGACGATGATATAATTTTCATTCATCTTCTATAACCCCAAGTGCTACTTCATAGTTGGCAGTTGAACAGTAACATATGGTTTAAAATTTTGAAATATTTTTTTCGAACGGCTCAACCAAATTGAACCAAATCTTATATATAAGCTTTCAATCATAACCTCAGAGGATGATATAATTTTCATTCATCTACTATAACGCGAAGTGCTACTTCATAGTTGGCAGTTGAACAGTAACATATGGTTTAAAATTTTGAAATATTTTTGTCGAACGGCTCAACCAAATTGAACCAAATCTTATATATAAGCTAGCAATCATAACCTCAGACGATGATATAATTTTCATTCATCTACTATAACGCGAAGTGCTACTTCATAGTTGGCAGTTGAACAGTAACATATGGTTTAAAATTTTGAAATATTTTTTTCGAACGGCTCAAACAAATTGAACCAAATCTTATATATAAGCTATCAATCATAACCTCAGACGATAATATAATTTTCATTCATCTACTACAACGCGAAGTGCTACTTCATAGTTGGCAGTTGAACAGTAACATATGGTTTAAAATTTTGAAATATTTTTTTCGAACGGCTCAACCAAATTGAACCAAATCTTATATATAAGCTTTCAATCATAACATCAGACGATGATATGATTTTCATTCATCTACTATAACTCGAAGTGCTACTTCATACTTGGCAGTTGAACAGTAACATGTGGTTTAAAATTTTGAAATATTTTTTTCGAACGATTCAACCAAATTGAACCAAATCCTATATATAAGCTAGCAATCATAACCTCAGACGATGATATAATTTTCATTCATCTACTATAACGCGAAGTGGTACTTCATACTTGGCAGTTGAACAGTAACATGTGGTTTAAAAATTTGAATTATTTTTTCGAAAAGCTTAATCAAATTGAACCAAATCCTATATATAAGCTAGCTTTCATAACCTCAGACAATTGTTTAATTTTCATTCATCTACTATGACGCAAACGGGTACTTCATACTTGGCACTAGAACTGTATAATATGGTTTAAAATTTTCAATTTTTTTTTAAACGGCCCCATTAAATTGAACCAAATTTTATATTTAAACTTGCATTCATCACCTCAAACGTTGGTAAAAATTTCATTGATCTACTACAACGCAAAGGGCTACTACATAATTTTACCATCACGACTGCATATTTAGCGTTTTTAGCCTGAGATCTCTTCAAATATGATGCCTAGCATAAAATACTACTTTGCGTTATAGTAGACCCATGAAAATTTTACCAGTGTCTGAGGTTACGAATGAAAGCTTAAATATAAAATTACATTCAATTTGGTTTAGCCGTTCGGAAAAAATAAATCAAAATTTTAAACAGTAACATATGGTTTAAAATTTTGTAATATTTTTTTCGAACGGCTCAACCAAATTGAACCAAATCTTATATATAAGCTTTCAATCATAACCTCAGAGGATGATATAATTTTCATTCATCTACTATAACGCGAAGTGCTACTTCATAGTTGGCAGTTGAACAGTAACATATGGTTTAAAATTTTGAAATATTTTTTTCGAACGGCTCAACCAAATTGAACCAAATCTTATATATAAGCTAGCAATCATAACCTCAGACGATGATATAATTTTCATTCATCTACTATAACGCGAAGTGCTACTTCATAGTTGGCAGTTGAACAGTAACATATGGTTTAAAATTTTGAAATATTTTTTTCGAACGGCTCAAACCAATTGAACCAAATCTTATATATAAGCTATCAATCATAACCTCAGACGATGATATAATTTTCATTCATCTACTACAACGCGAAGTGCTACTTCATAGTTGGCAGTTGAACAGTAACATATGGTTTAAAATTTTGAAATATTTTTTTCGAACGGCTCAACCAAATTGAACCAAATCTTATATATAAGCTTTCAATCATAACCTCAGACGATGATATGATTTTCATTCATCTACTATAACTCGAAGTGCTACTTCATAGTTGGCAGTTGAACAGTAACATATGGTTTAAAATTTTGAAATATTTTTTTCGAACGATTCAACCAAATTGAACCAAATCCTATATATAAGCTAGCAATCATAACCTCAGACGATGATATAATTTTCATTCATCTACTATAACGCGAAGTGGTACTTCATACTTGGCAGTTGAACAGTAACATGTGGTTTAAAATATTGAAATATTTTTTTCGAACGATTCAACCGAATTGAACCAAATCTTATATATAAGCTAGCAATCATAACCTCAGACGATGATATAATTTTCATTCATCTACTATAACGCGAAGTGCTACTTCATACTTGGCAGTAGAACAGTAACATGTGGTTTAAAATTTTGAAATATTTTTTTCGAACGATTCAACCAAATTGAACCAAATCCTATATATAAGCTAGCAATCATAACCTCAGACGATGATATAATTTTCATTCATCTACTATAACGCGAAGTGGTACTTCATACCTGGAAGTTGAACAGTAACATGTGGTTTAAAATATTGAAATATTTTTTTCGAACGATTCAACCGAATTGAACCAAATCTTATATATAAGCTAGCAATCATAACCTCAGACCATGATATAATTTTCATTCATCTACTATAACGCGAAGTGGTACTTCATACTTGGCAGTTGAACAGTAACATGTGGTTTAAAAATTTGAATTATTTTTTCGAAAAGCTTAACCAAATTGAACCAAATCCTATATATAAGCTAGCTTTCATAACCTCAGACGATTGTTTAATTTTCATACATCTACTATAACGCGAAGTGGTACTTCACACTTGGCAGTAGAACAGTAACATGTGGTTTAAAAATTTGAATTATTTCTTCGATTGGCTTAACCAAATCAAACCAAATCGTATATATAAGCTAGCATTCATAACCTCAGACGACTGTTTAATTTTCATTCATCTACTATAACGCAAACGGGTACTTCATACTTGGCACTAGAACTGTATAATATGGTTTAAAATTTTGAATTTTTTTTTTAAACGCCCAATCAAATTGAACCAAATTTTATATTTAAGCTTGCATTCATCACCTCAAACGTTGGTAAAAATTTCATTGATCTACTACAACGCAAAGGGCTACTACATGACGATTGCATTTTTAGCGTTTTCAGCTTGAGATCTCTTCAATTATGATGGTTAGCATAAAATACTACTTTGCGTTATAGTAGACCAATGAAAATTTTACCTATGTCTGAGGGGGCGAATGAAAGCTTAAATATAAAATTTGGTTCAATTTTGTTAAGCGGCTCAAAAAAAATAAATCAAAATTTTAAACAGTAACATATGGTTTAAAATTTTGAATTATTTTTTCGATTGGCTTAACCAAATCAAACCAAATCTTATATGTAAGCTAGCTTTCATAACCTCAGACGATTGTTTAATTTTCATTCATCTACTATGACGCAAACGGGTACTTCATACTTGGCACTAGAACTGTATAATATGGTTTAAAATTTTCAATTTTTTTTTAAACGGCCCCATTAAATTGAACCAAATTTTATATTTAAACTTGCATTCATCACCTCAAACGTTGGTAAAAATTTCATTGATCTACTACAACGCAAAGGGCTACTACATAATTTTACCATGACGACTGCATATTTAGCGTTTTCAGCCTGAGATCTCTTCAAATATGATGCCTAGCATAAAATACTACTTTGCGTTATAGTAGACCCATGAAAATTTTACCAGTGTCTGAGGTTACGAATGAAAGCTTAAATATAAAATTACATTCACTTTGGTTTAGCCGTTCGGAAAAAATAAATCAAAATTTTAAACAGTAACATATGGTTTAAAATTTTGAAATATTTTTTTCGAACGGCTCAACCAAATTGAACCAAATCTTATATATAAGCTAGCAATCATAACCTCAGACGATGATATAATTTTCATTCATCTACTATAACGCGAAGTGCTACTTCATAGTTGGCAGTTGAACAGTAACATATGGTTTAAAATTTTGAAATATTTTTTTCGAACGGCTCAACCAAATTGAACCAAATCTTATATATAAGCTTTCAATCATAACCTCAGACGATGATATGATTTTCATTCATCTACTATAACTCGAAGTGCTACTTCATACTTGGCAGCAGAACAGTAACATGTGGTTTAAAAATTTGAATTATTTTTTCGAAAAGCTTAACCAAATTGAACCAAATCCTATATATAAGCTAGCTTTCATAACCTCAGACGATTGTTTAATTTTCATTCATCTACTATAACGCGAAGTGGTACTTCACACTTGGCAGTAGAACAGTGGTTTAAAAATTTGAATTATTTCTTCGATTGGCTTAACCAAATCAAACCAAATCTTATATATAAGCTAGCATTCATAACCTCAGACGACTGTTTAATTTTCATTCATCTACTATAACGCAAACGGGTACTTCATACTTTACACTAGAACTGTATAATATGGTTTAAAATTTTAAATTTTTTTTTAAACGGCCCAATCAAATTGAACCAAATTTTATATTTAAGCTTGCATTCATCACCTCAAACGTTGGTAAAAATTTCATTGATCTACTACAACGCAAAGGGCTACTACGTGACGATTGCATTTTTAGCGTTTTCAGCTTGAGATCTCTTCAATTATGATGGTTAGCATAAAATACTACTTTGCGTTATAGTAGACCAATGAAAATTTTACCTATGTCAGAGGGGACGAATGAAAGCTTAAATATAAAATTTGGTTCAATTTGGTTAAGCGGCTCAAAAAAAATAAATCAAAATTTTAAACAGTAACATATGGTTTAAAATTTTGAAATATTTTTTTCGAACGGCTCAACCAAATTAAACCAAATCCTATATATAAGCTTTCAATCATAACCTCAGACGATGATATAATTTTCATTCATCTACTATAAATAACGCGAAGGGCTACTTCATAGTTGGCAGTTGAACAGTAACATATGGTTTAAAATTTTGAAATATTTTTTTCGAACGTCTCAACCAAATTGAACCAAATCTTATATATAAGCTTTCAATCATAACCTCAGACGATGATATAATTTTCATTCATCTACTATAACGCGAAGTGCTACTTCATAGTTGGCAGTTGAACAGTAACATGTGGTTTAAAATATTGAAATATTTTTTTCGAACGATTCAACCGAATTGAACCAAATCTTATATATAAGCTAGCAATCATAACCTCAGAGGATGATATAATTTTCATTCATCTACTAGAACGCGAAGTGCTACTTCATAGTTGGCAGTTGAACAGTAATATATGGTTTAAAATTTTGAAATATTTTTTTCGAACGATTCAACCAAATTGAACCAAATCCTATAATAAGCTAGCAATCATAACCTCAGACGATGATATAATTTTCATTCATCTACTATAACGCGAAGTGCTACTTCATACTTGGCAGTTGAACAGTAACATGTGGTTTAAAATATTGTAATATTTTTTTCGAACGATTCAACCGAATTGAACCAAATCTTATATATAAGCTAGCAATCATAACCTCAGAGGATGATATAATTTTCATTCATCTACTAGAACGCGAAGTGCTACTTCATAGTTGGCAGTTGAACAGTAACATATGGTTTAAAATTTTGAAATATTTTTTTCGAACGGCTCATCCAAATTGAACCAAATCTTATATATAAGCTTTCAATCATAACCTCAGACGATGATATGATTTTCATTCATCTACTATAACTCGAAGTGCTACTTCATAGTTGGCAGTTGAACAGTAACATATGGTTTAAAATTTTGAAATATTTTTTTCGAACGATTCAACCAAATTGAACTAAATCTTATATATAAGCTAGCAATCATAACCTCAGACGATGATATAATTTTCATTCATCTTCTATAACGCGAAGTGGTACTTCATACTTGGCAGCAGAACAGTAACATGTGGTTTAAAAATTTGAATTATTTTTTCGAAGGGCTTAACCAAATCTAACCAAATCTTATATATAAGCTAGCATTTATAACCTCAGACGATGATATAATTTTCATTCATCTACTATAACGCGAAGTTGTACTTCATACTTGGCAGTTGAACAGTAACATGTGGTTTAAAATATTGTAATATTTTTTTCGAACGATTCAACCGAATTGAACCAAATCTTATATATAAGCTAGAAATCATAACCTCAGAGGATGATATAATTTTCATTCATCTACTAGAACGCGAAGTGCTACTTCATAGTTGGCAGTTGAACAGTAACATATGGTTTAAAATTTTGAAATATTTTTTTCGAACGGCTCATCCAAATTGAACCAAATCTTATATATAAGCTTTCAATCATAACCTCAGACGATGATATGATTTTCATTCATCTACTATAACTCGAAGTGCTACTTCATAGTTGGCAGTTGAACAGTAACATATGGTTTAAAATTTTGAAATATTTTTTTCGAACGATTCAACCAAATTGAACTAAATCTTATATATAAGCTAGCAATCATAATCTCAGACGATGATATAATTTTCATTCATCTTCTATAACGCGAAGTGGTACTTCATACTTGGCAGCAGAACAGTAACATGTGGTTTAAAAATTTGAATTATTTTTTCGAAGGGCTTAACCAAATCTAACCAAATCTTATATATAAGCTAGCATTTATAACCTCAGACGATTGTTTAATGAGATCTCTTCATTTATGATGTAACAGTAACATATGGTTTAAAGTTTTGAAATATTTTTTTCGAACATCTCAACCAAATTGAACCAAATCTTATATATAAGCTAGCAATCATAACCTAAGACGATGATATAATTTTCATTTATCTACTATAACGCGAAGTGGTACTTCATACTTGGCAGTTGAACAGTAACATGTGGTTTAAAAATTTGAATTATTTTTTCGAAAAGCTTAATCAAATTGAACCAAATCCTATATATAAGCTAGCTTTCATAACCTCAGACAATTGTTTAATTTTCATTCATCTACTATGACGCAAACGGGTACTTCATACTTGGCACTAGAACTGTATAATATGGTTTAAAATTTTCAATTTTTTTTTAAACGGCCCCATTAAATTGAACCAAATTTTATATTTAAACTTGCATTCATCACCTCAAACGTTGGTAAAAATTTCATTGATCTACTACAACGCAAAGGGCTACTACATAATTTTACCATCACGACTGCATATTTAGCGTTTTCAGCCTGAGATCTCTTCAAATATGATGCCTAGCATAAAATACTACTTTGCGTTATAGTAGACCCATGAAAATTTTACCAGTGTCTGAGGTTACGAATAAAAGCTTAAATATAAAATTACATTCAATTTGGTTTAGCCGTTCGGAAAAAATAAATCAAAATTTTAAACAGTAACATATGGTTTAAAATTTTGTAATATTTTTTTCGAACGGCTCAACCAAATTGAACCAAATCTTATATATAAGCTAGCAATCATAACCTCAGACGATGATATAATTTTCATTCATCTACTATAACGCGAAGTGCTACTTCATAGTTGGCAGTTGAACAGTAACATATGGTTTAAAATTTTGAAATATTTTTTTCGAACGGCTCAACCAAATTGAACCAAATCTTATATATAAGCTAGCAATCATAACCTCAGACGATGATATAATTTTCATTCATCTACTATAACGCGAAGTGCTACTTCATAGTTGGCAGTTGAACAGTAACATATGGTTTAAAATTTTGAAATATTTTTTTCGAACGGCTCAAACCAATTGAACCAAATCTTATATATAAGCTATCAATCATAACCTCAGACGATGATATAATTTTCATTCATCTACTACAACGCGTAGTGCTACTTCATAGTTGGCAGTTGAACAGTAACATATGGTTTAAAATTTTGAAATATTTTTTTCGAACGGCTCAACCAAATTGAACCAAATCTTATATATAAGCTTTCAATCATAACCTCAGACGATGATATGATTTTCATTCATCTACTATAACTCGAAGTGCTACTTCATAGTTGGCAGTTGAACAGTAACATATGGTTTAAAATATTGAAATATTTTTTTCGAACGATTCAACCGAATTGAACCAAATCTTATATATAAGCTCTCGATTATAACCTCAGACGATGATATAATTTTCATTCATCTACTATAATTTGAAGTGCTACTTCATAGTTGGCAGTTGAACAGTAACATATGGTTTAAAATTTTGAAATATTTTTTTCGATCGATTCAACCAAATTGAACCAAATCCTATATATAAGCTAGCAATCATAACCTCAGACGATGATATAATTTTCATTCATCTACTATAACGCGAAGTGGTACTTCATACTTGGCAGTTGAACAGTAACATGTGGTTTAAAATATTGAAATATTTTTTTCGAACGATTCAACCGAATTGAACCAAATCTTATATATAAGCTAGCAATCATAACCTCAGACCATGATATAATTTTCATTCATCTACTATAACGCGAAGTGGTACTTCATAGTTGGCAGTTGAACAGTAACATATGGTTTAAAATTTTGAAATATTTTTTTCGAACGCCTCAAACAAATTGAACCAAATCTTATATATAAGCTATCAATCATAACCTCAGACGATGATATAATTTTCATTCATCTACTATAACGCGAAGTGCTACTTCATAGTTGGCAGTTGAACAGTAACATATGGTTTAAAATTTTGAAATATTTTTTTCGAACGATTCAACCAAATTGAACCAAATCTTATATATAAGCTTTCAATCATAACCTCAGACGATGATATAATTTTCATTCATCTACTATAATTTGAAGTGCTACTTCATAGTTGGCAGTTGAACAGTAACATATGGTTTAAAATTTTGAAATATTTTTTTCGAACGATTCAACCAAATT
This sequence comes from Pediacus dermestoides, assembly GCA_963942485.1. NCBI lineage: Eukaryota > Metazoa > Arthropoda > Insecta > Coleoptera > Cucujidae > Pediacus > Pediacus dermestoides. The sequence goes on along the minus strand of CAWWDI010000078.1, from coordinate 115,441 downwards.
GAACCAAATCTTATATATAAGCTCTCGATTATAACCTCAGACGATGATATAATTTTCATTCATCTACTATAATTTGAAGTGCTACTTCATAGTTGGCAGTTGAACAGTAACATATGGTTTAAAATTTTGAAATATTTTTTTCGATCGATTCAACCAAATTGAACCAAATCCTATATATAAGCTAGCAATCATAACCTCAGACGATGATATAATTTTCATTCATCTACTATAACGCGAAGTGGTACTTCATACTTGGCAGTTGAACAGTAACATGTGGTTTAAAATATTGAAATATTTTTTTCGAACGATTCAACCGAATTGAACCAAATCTTATATATAAGCTAGCAATCATAACCTCAGACCATGATATAATTTTCATTCATCTACTATAACGCGAAGTGGTACTTCATACTTGGCAGTTGAACAGTAACATGTGGTTTACAAATTTGAATTATTTTTTCGAAAAGCTTAACCAAATTGAACCAAATCCTATATATAAGCTAGCTTTCATAACCTCAGACGATTGTTTAATTTTCATTCATCTACTATAACGCGAAGTGGTACTTCACACTTGGTAGTAGAACAGTAACATGTGGTTTAAAAATTTGAATTATTTCTTCGATTGGCTTAACCAAATCAAACCAAATCTTATATATAAGCTAGTATTCATAACCTCAGACGACTGTTTAATTTTCATTCATCTACTATAACGCAAACGGGTACTTCATACTTGGCACTAGAACTGTATAATATGGTTTAAAATTTTGAATTTTTTTTTAAACGGCCCAATCAAATTGAACTAAATTTTATATTTAAGCTTGCATTCATCACCTCAAACGTTGGTAAAAATTTCATTGATCTACTACAATGCAAAGGGCTACTACATGACGATTGCATTTTTAGCGTTTTCAGCTTGAGATCTCTTCAATTATGATGGTTAGCATAAAATACTACTTTGCGTTATAGTAGACCAATGAAAATTTTACCTATGTCTGAGGGGATGAATGAAAGCTTAAATATAAAATTTGGTTCAATTTGGTTAAGCGGTTCAAAAAAAAATAAATCAAAATTTTAAACAGTAACATATGGTTTAAAATTTTGAAATATTTTTTTCGAACGGCTCAACCAAATAGAACCAAATCTTATATATAACCTTTCAATCATAACCTCAGAGGATGATATAATTTTCATTCATCTACTAGAACGCGAAGTGCTACTTCATAGTTGGCAGTTGAACAGTAACATATGGTTTAAAATTTTGAAATATTTTTTTCGAACGGCTCAACCAAATTGAATCAAATCTTATATATAAGCTTTCAATCATAACCTCAGACGATGATATAATTTTCATTTATCTACTATAACTCGAAGTGCTACTTCATAGTTGGCAGTTGAACAGTAACATATGGTTTAAAATTTTGAAATATTTTTTTCGAACGATTCAACCAAATTGAACCAAAGCTTTCAATCATAACATCAGACGATGATATAATTTTCATTCATCTACTAAAACGCGAAGTGCTACTTCATAGTTGGCAGTTGAACAGTAACATATGGTTTAAAATTTTGAAATATTTTTTTCGAACGGCTCAACCAAATTGAACCAAATCTTATATATAAGCTAGCAATCATAACCTCAGACCATGATATAATTTTCATTCATCTACTATAACGCGAAGTGGTACTTCATACTTGGCAGTTGAACAGTAACATGTGGTTTAAAAATTTGAATTATTTTTTCGAAAAGCTTAATCAAATTGAACCAAATCCTATATATAAGCTAGCTTTCATAACCTCAGACGATTGTTTAATTTTCATTCATCTACTATGACGCAAACGGGTACTTCATACTTGACACTAGAACTGTATAATATGGTTTAAAATTTTCAATTTTATTTTAAACGGCCCCAATAAATTGAACCAAATTTTATATTTAAACTTGCATTCATCACCTCAAACGTTGGTAAAAATTTCATTGATCTACTACAACGCAAAGGGCTACTACATACGTTTACCATCACGACTGCATATTTAGCATTTTCAGCCTGAGATCTCTTCAAATATGATGCCTAGCATAAAATACTACTTTGCGTTATAGTAGACCCATGAAAATTTTACCAGTGTCTGAGGTTACGAATGAAAGCTTAAATATAAAATTACATTCAATTTGGTTTAGCCGTTCGGAAAAAATAAATCAAAATTTTAAATAGTAACATATGGTTTAAAATTTTGAAATATTTTTTTCGAACGCCTCAACCAAATTGAACCAAATCTTATATATAAGCTATCAATCATAACCTCAGACGATGATATAATTTTCATTCATCTACTACAACGCGAAGTGCTACTTCATAGTTGGCAGTTGAACAGTAACATATGGTTTAAAATTTTGAAATATTTTTTTCGAACGGCTCAAACAAATTGAACCAAATCTTATATATAAGCTTTCAATCATAACCTCAGACGATGATATAATTTTCATTCATCTACTATAACGCGAAGTGGTACTTCATACTTGGCAGTTGAACAGTAACATGTGGTTTAAAATATTGAAATATTTTTTTCGAACGATTCAACCGAATTGAACCAAATCTTATATATAAACTAGCAATCATAACCTCAGAGGATGATATAATTTTCATTCATCTACTAGAACGCGAAGTGCTACTTCATAGTTGGCAGTTGAACAGTAACATATGGTTTAAAATTTTGAAATATTTTTTTCGAACGGCTCAACCAAATTGAACCAAATCTTATATATAAGCTTTCAATCATAACCTCAGACGATGATATAATTTTCATTCATCTACTATAATTTGAAGTGCTACTTCATAGTTGGCAGTTGAACAGTAACATATGGTTTAAAATTTTGAAATATTTTTTTCGAACGATTCAACCAAATTGAACCAAATCTTATATATAAGCTCTCGATTATAACCTCAGACGATGATATAATTTTCATTCATCTACTATAACGCGAAGTGGTACTTCATACTTGGCAGTTGAACAGTAACATGTGGTTTAAAATATTGAAATATTTTTTTCGAACGATTCAACCGAATTGAACCAAATCTTATATATAAGCTAGCAATCATAACCTCAGACCATGATATAATTTTCATTCATCTACTATAACGCGAAGTAGTACTTCATACTTGGCAGTTGAACAGTAACATGTGGTTTAAAAATTTGAATTATTTTTTCGAAAAGCTTAACCAAATTGAACCAAATCCTATATATAAGCTAGCTTTCATAACCTCAGACGATTGTTTAATTTTCATTCATCTACTATAACGCGAAGTGGTACTTCACACTTGGCAGTAGAACAGTAACATGTGGTTTAAAAATTTGAATTATTTCTTCGATTGGCTTAACCAAATCAAACCAAATCTTATATATAAGCTAGCATTCATAACCTCAGACGACTGTTTAATTTTCATTCATCTACTATAACACAAACGGGTACTTCATACTTGGCACTAGAACTGAATAATATGGTTTAAAATTTTGAATTTTTTTTTAAACGGCCCAATCAAATTGAACTAAATTTTATATTTAAGCTTGCATTCATCACCTCAAACGTTGGTAAAAATTTCATTGATCTACTACAATGCAAAGGGCTACTACATGACGATTGCATTTTTAGCGTTTTCAGCTTGAGATCTCTTCAATTATGATGGTTAGCATAAAATACTACTTTGCGTTATAGTAGAAAAAATGAAAATTTTACCTATGTCTGAGGGGATGAATGAAAGCTTAAATATAAAATTTGGTTCAATTTGGTTAAGCGGTTCAAAAAAAAATAAATCAAAATTTTAAACAGTAACATATGGTTTAAAATTTTGAAATATTTTTTTCGAACGGCTCAACCAAATAGAACCAAATCTTATATATAACCTTTCAATCATAACCTCAGAGGATGATATAATTTTCATTCATCTACTATAACTCGAAGTGCTACTTCATAGTTGGCAGTTGAACAGTAACATATGGTTTAAAATTTTGAAATATTTTTTTCGAACGGCTCAACAAAATTGAATCAAATCTTATATATAAGCTTTCAATCATAACCTCAGACGATGATATAATTTTCATTCATCTACTATAACTCGAAGTGCTACTTCATAGTTGGCAGTTGAACAGTAACATATGGTTTAAAATTTTGAAATATTTTTTTCGAACGGCTCAACCAAATTGAATCAAATCTTATATATAAGCTTTCAATCATAACCTCAGACGATGATATAATTTTCATTTATCTACTATAACTCGAAGTGCTACTTCATAGTTGGCAGTTGAACAGTAACATATGGTTTAAAATTTTGAAATATTTTTTTCGAACGATTCAACCAAATTGAACCAAAGCTTTCAATCATAACATCAGACGATGATATAATTTTCATTCATCTACTAAAACGCGAAGTGCTACTTCATAGTTGGCAGTTGAACAGTAACATATGGTTTAAAATTTTGAAATATTTTTTTCGAACGGCTCAACCAAATTGAACCAAATCTTATATATAAGCTAGCAATCATAACCTCAGACGATGATTTAATTTTCATTCATCTTCTATAACGCGAAGTGGTACTTCATACTTGGCAGTTGAACAGTAACATGTGGTTTAAAAATTTGAATTATTTTTTCGAAAAGCTTAACCAAATTGAACCAAATCCTATATATAAGCTAGCAATCATAACCTCAGACGATGATTTAATTTTCATTCATCTTCTATAACGCGAAGTGGTACTTCATACTTGGCAGCAGAACAGTAACATGTGGTTTAAAAATTTGAATTATTTTTTCGAAGGGCTTAACCAAATCGAACCAAATCTTATATATAAGCTAGCATTTATAACCTCAGACGTTTGTTTAATGACATCTCTTTAATTATGATGTAACAGTAACATATGGTTTAAAATTTTGAAATATTTTTTTCGAACATCTCAACCAAATTGAACCAAATCTTATATATAAGCTAGCAATCATAACCTCAGACGATGATATAATTTTCATTTATCTACTATAACGCGAAGTGGTACTTCATACTTGGCAGTTGAACAGTAACATGTGGTTTAAAAATTTGAATTATTTTTTCGAAAAGCTTAACCAAATTGAACCAAATCCTATATATAAGCTAGCAATCATAACCTCAGACGATGATATAATTTTCATTCATCTACTATAACGCGAAGTGGTACTTCATACTTGGCAGTAGAACAGTAACGAGGTTTAAAAACTTGAATTATTTTTTCGAAGGGCTTAACCAAATCGAACCAAATCTTATATATAAGCTAGCATTCATAACCTCAGACGATTGTTTAATTTTCATTCATCTACTATAACGCAAACGGGTACTTCATACTTGGCACTAGAACTGTATAATATGGTTTAAAATTTTGAATTTTTTTTTAAACGGCCCAATCAAATTGAACCAAATTTTATATTTAAGCTTGCATTCAGCACCTAAAACGTTGGTAAAAATTTCCTTGATCTACTACAACGCAAAGGGCTACTACATGACGATTGCATTTTTAGCGTTTTCAGCCTGAGATCTCTTCAATTATGATGGTTAACATAAAATACTACTTTGCGTTATAGTAGGACCAATGAAAATTTTACCTATGTCTGAGGTGACGAATGAAAGCTTAAATATCAAATTTGGTTCAATTTGGTTAAGCGGCTCAAAAAAAAATCAAAATTTTAAACAGTAACATATGGTTTAAAATTTTGAAATATTTTTTTCGAACGATTCAACCAAATTGAACCAAATCTTATATATAAGCTTTCAATCATAACCTCAGACGATGATATAATTTTCATTCATCTACTATAAATAACGCGAAGTGCTACTTCATAGTTGGCAGTTGAACAGTAACATATGGTTTAAAATTTTGAAATATTTTTATCGAACGGCTCAACCAAATTGAACCAAATCTTATATATAAGCTAGCAATCATAACCTCAGACGATGATATAATTTTCATTCATCTACTATAACGCGAACTGCTACTTCATAGTTGGCAGTTGAACAGTAACATATGGTTTAAAATTTTGAAATATTTTTTTCGAACGCCTCAAACAAATTGAACCAAATCTTATATATAAGCTATCAATCATAACCTCAGACGATGATATAATTTTCATTCATCTACTATAACGCGAAGTGCTACTTCATAGTTGGCAGTTGAACAGTAACATATGGTTTAAAATTTTGAAATATTTTTTTCGAACGATTCAACCAAATTGAACCAAATCCTATATATAAGCTAGCAATCATAACCTCAGACGATGATATAATTTTCATTCATCTACTATAACGCGAAGTGGTACTTCATACTTGGCAGTAGAACAGTAACGAGGTTTAAAAATTTGAATTATTTTTTCGATAGGCTTAACCAAATCGAACCAAATCTTATATATAAGCTAGCATTCATAACCTCAGACGATTGTTTAATTTTCATTCATCTACTATAACTCGAAGTGCTACTTCATAGTTGGCAGTTGAACAGTAACATATGGTTTAAAATTTTGAAATATTTTTTTCGAACGATTCAACCAAATTGAACCAAATCCTATATATAAGCTAGCAATCATAACCTCAGACGATGATATAATTTTCATTCATCTACTATAACGCAAAGTGGTACTTCATACTTGGCAGTAGAACAGTAACATGTGGTTTAAAATTTTGAAATATTTTTTTCGAACGATTTAACCGAATTGAACCAATTCTTTTATATAAGCTAGCAATCATAAACTCAGACGATGATATAATTTTCATTCATCTACTATAACGCGAGGTGGTACTTCATACTTGGCAGTAGAACAGTAACATGTGGTTTAAAATATTGAAATATTTTTTTCGAACGATTCAACCGAATTGAACCAAATCTTATATATAAGCTAGCAATCATAAACTCAGACGATGATATAATTTTCATTCATCTACTATAACGCGAGGTGGTACTTCATACTTGGCAGTAGAACAGTAACATGTGGTTTAAAAATTTGAATTATTTTTTCGATTGGCTTAACCAAATCAAACCAAATCTTATATATAAGCTAGCATTCATAACCTCAGACGACTATATATGGTTTAAAATTTTGAATTTTTTTTTAAACGGCCCAATCAAATTGAACCAAATTTTATATTTAAGCTTGCATTCATCACCTCAAACGTTGGTAAAAATTTCATTGATCTCCTACAACGCATAGGGCTACTACATGACGATTGCATTTTTAGCGTTTTCAGCTTGAGATCTCTTCAATTATGATGGTTAGCATAAAATACTACTTTGCGTTATAGTAGACCAATGAAAATTTTACCTATGTCTGAGGGAACGAATGAAAGCTTAAATATCAAATTTGGTTCAATTTGGTTAAGCGGCTCAAAAAAAAATAAATCAAAATTTTAAACAGTAACATATGGTTTAAAATTTTGAAATATTTTTTTCGAACGGCTCAACCAAATTAAACCAAATCTTATATATAAGCTTTCAATCATAACCTCAGACGATGATATAATTTTCATTCATCTACTATAAATAACGCGAAGTGCTACTTCATAGTTGGCAGTTGAACAGTAACATATGGTTTAAAATTTTGAAATATTTTTATCGAACGGCTCAACCAAATTGAACCAAATCTTATATATAAGCTAGCAATCATAACCTCAGACGATGATATAATTTTCATTCATCTACTATAACGCGAAGTGCTACTTCATAGTTGGCAGTTGAACAGTAACATATGGTTTAAAATTTTGAAATATTTTTTTCGAACGCCTCAAACAAATTGAACCAAATCTTATATATAAGCTATCAATCATAACCTCAGACGATGATATAATTTTCATTCATCTACTATAACGCGAAGTGCTACTTCATAGTTGGCAGTTGAACAGTAACATATGGTTTAAAATTTTGAAATATTTTTTTCGAACGATTCAACCAAATTGAACCAAATCCTATATATAAGCCAGCAATCATAACCTCAGACGATGATATAATTTTCATTCATCTACTATAACGCGAAGTGGTACTTCATACTTGGCAGTAGAACAGTAACGAGGTTTAAAAATTTGAATTATTTTTTCGAAGGGCTTAGCCAAATCGAACCAAATCTTATATATAAGCTTGCATTCATAACCTCAGACGATTGTTTAATTTTCATTCATCTACTATAACTCCAAGTGCTACTTCATAGTTGGCAGTTGAACAGTAACATATGGTTTAAAATTTTGAAATATTTTTTTCGAACGATTCAACCAAATTGAACCAAATCCTATATATAAGCTAGCAATCATAACCTCAGACGATGATATAATTTTCATTCATCTACTATAACGCCAAGTGCTACTTCATAGTTGGCAGTTGAACAGTAACATGTGGTTTAAAATTTTGAATTATTTTTTCGAACGGCTCAACCAAATTGAACCAAACCTTATATATAAGCAAGCAATCATAACCTCAGACGATGATATAATTTTCATTTATCTACTATAACGCGAGGTGGTACTTCATACTTGGCAGTAGAACAGTAACATGTGGTTTAAAAATTTTAATTATTTTTTCGATTGGCTTAACCAAATCAAACCAAATCTTATATATAAGCTAGCAATCATAACCTCAGACGACTGTTTAATTTTCATTCATCTACTATAACGCAAACGGGTACTTCATACTTGGCACTAGAACTGTATAATATGGTTTAAAATTTTGAATTTTTTTTTAAACGGCCCAATCAAATTGAACCAAATTTTATATTTAAGCTTGCATTCATCACCTCAGACGATTGTTTAATTTTCATTCATCTACTATAACGCGAAGTGGTACTTCATACTTGGCAGCAGAACAGTAACATGTGGTTTAAAAATTTGAATTATTTTTTTCGAACTGCTCAACCAAATTGAACCAAATCTTATATATAAGCTTTCAATCATAACCTCAGACGATGATATAATTTTCATTCATCTACTATAACTCGAAGTGCTACTTCGTAGTTGGCAGTTGAACAGTAACATATGGTTTAAAATTTTGAAATATTTTTTTCGAACGGCTCAACCAAATTGAACCAAATCTTATATATAAGCTTTCAATCATAACCTCAGACGATGATATAATTTTCATTCATCTTCTATAACGCCAAGTGCTACTTCATAGTTGGCAGTTGAACAGTAACATATGGTTTAAAATTTTGAAATATTTTTTTCGAACGGCTCAACCAAATTGAACCAAATCTTATATATAAGCTCTCAATTATAACCTCAGACGATGATATAATTTTCATTCATCTACTATAACGCGAAGTGGTACTTCATACTTGGCAGTTGAACAGTAACATATAGTTTAAAATTTTGAAATATTTTTTTCGAACGACTCAACCAAATTGAACAAAATCTTATATATAAGTTAGCAATCATAACCTCAGACGATGATATAATTTTCATTCATCTTCTATAACGCGAAGTGGTACTTCATACTTGGCAGCAGAACAGTAACATGTGGTTTAAAAATTTGAATTATTTTTTGGAAGGGCTTAACCAAATCGAACCAAATCTTATATATAAGCTAGCATTCATAACCTCAGACGATTGTTTAATTTTCATTCATCTACTATAACGCAAACGGGTACTTCATACTTGGCACTAGAACTGTATATGGTTTAAAATTTTGAATTTTTTTTTAAACGGCCCAATCAAATTGAACCAAATTTTAAATTTAAGCTTGAATTCAGCACCTAAAACGTTGGTAAAAATTTCATTGATCTACTACAACGCAAAGGGCTACTACATGACGATTGCATTTTTAGCGTTTTCAGCCTGAGATCTCTTCAATTATGATGGTTAACATAAAATACTACTTTGCGTTATAGTAGGACCAATGAAAATTTTACCTATGTCTGAGGTGACGAATGAAAGCTTAAATATCAAATTTGGTTCAATTTGGTTAAGCGGCTCAAAAAAAATCAAAATTTTAAACAGTAACATATGGTTTAAAATTTTGAAATATTTTTTTCGAACGGCTCAACCAAATTGAACCAAATCTTATATATAAGCTTTCAAACATAACCTCAGAGGATGATATAATTTTCATTCATCTACTATAACGCGAAGTGCTACTTCATAGTTGGCAGTTGAACAGTAACATATGGTTTAAAATTTTGAAATATTTTTGTCGAACGGCTCAACCAAATTGAACCAAATCTTATATATAAGCTAGCAATCATAACTTCAGACGATGATATAATTTTCATTCATCTACTATAACGCGAAGTGCTACTTCATAGTTGGCAGTTGAACAGTAACATATGGTTTAAAATTTTGAAATATTTTTTTCGAACGGCTCAAACAAATTGAACCAAATCTTATATATAAGCTATCAATCATAACCTCAGACGATAATATAATTTTCATTCATCTACTACAACGCGAAGTGCTACTTCATAGTTGGCAGTTGAACAGTAACATATGGTTTAAAATTTTGAAATATTTTTTTCGAACGGCTCAACCAAATTGAACCAAATCTTATATATAAGCTTTCAATCATAACATCAGACGATGATATGATTTTCATTCATCTACTATAACTCGAAGTGCTACTTCATACTTGGCAGTTGAACAGTAACATGTGGTTTAAAATTTTGAAATATTTTTTTCGAACGATTCAACCAAATTGAACCAAATCCTATATATAAGCTAGCAATCATAACCTCAGACGATGATATAATTTTCATTCATCTACTATAACGCGAAGTGGTACTTCATACCTGGAAGTTGAACAGTAACATGTGGTTTAAAATATTGAAATATTTTTTTCGAACGATTCAACCGAATTGAACCAAATCTTATATATAAGCTAGCAATCATAACCTCAGACCATGATATAATTTTCATTCATCTACTATAACGCGAAGTGGTACTTCATACTTGGCAGTTGAACAGTAACATGTGGTTTAAAAATTTGAATTATTTTTTCGAAAAGCTTAACCAAATTGAACCAAATCCTATATATAAGCTAGCTTTCATAACCTCAGACGATTGTTTAATTTTCATTCATCTACTATAACGCGAAGTGGTACTTCACACTTGGCAGTAGAACAGTAACATGTGGTTTAAAAATTTGAATTATTTCTTCGATTGGCTTAACCAAATCAAACCAAATCTTATATATAAGCTAGTATTCATAACCTCAGACGACTGTTTAATTTTCATTCATCTACTATAACGCAAACGGGTACTTCATACTTGGCACTAGAACTGTATAATATGGTTTAAAATTTTGAATTTTTTTTTAAACGGCCCAATCAAATTGAACTAAATTTTATATTTAAGCTTGCATTCATCACCTCAAACGTTGGTAAAAATTTCATTGATCTACTACAATGCAAAGGGCTACTACATGACGATTGCATTTTTAGCGTTTTCAGCTTGAGATCTCTTCAATTATGATGGTTAGCATAAAATACTACTTTGCGTTATAGTAGACCAATGAAAATTTTACCTATGTCTGAGGGGATGAATGAAAGCTTAAATATAAAATTTGGTTCAATTTGGTTAAGCGGTTCAAAAAAAAATAAATCAAAATTTTAAACAGTAACATATGGTTTAAAATTTTGAAATATTTTTTTCGAACGGCTCAACCAAATAGAACCAAATCTTATATATAACCTTTCAATCATAACCTCAGAGGATGATATAATTTTCATTCATCTACTATAACGCCAAGTGCTACTTCATAGTTGGCAGTTGAACAGTAACATGTGGTTTAAAATTTTGACTTATTTTTTCGAACGGCTCAACCAAATTGAACCAAACCTTATATATAAGCAAGCAATCATAACCTCAGACGATGATATAATTTTCATTTATCTACTATAACGCGAGGTGGTACTTCATACTTGGCAGTAGAACAGTAACATGTGGTTTAAAAATTTGAATTATTTTTTCGAAAAGCTTAACCAAATTGAACCAAATCCTATATATAAGCTAGCTTTCATAACCTCAGACGATTGTTTAATTTTCATTCATCTACTATAACGCGAAGTGGTACTTCACACTTGGCAGTAGAACAGTAACATGTGGTTTAAAAATTTGAATTATTTCTTCGATTGGCTTAACCAAATCAAACCAAATCTTATATATAAGCTAGCAATCATAACCTCAGACGACTGTTTAATTTTCATTCATCTACTATAACGCAAACGGGTACTTCATACTTGGCACTAGAACTGTATAATATGGTTTAAAATTTTGAATTTTTTTTTAAACGGCCCAATCAAATTGAACCAAATTTTATATTTAAGCTTGCATTCATCACCTCAGACGATTGTTTAATTTTCATTCATCTACTATAACGCGAAGTGGTACTTCATACTTGGCAGCAGAACAGTAACATGTGGTTTAAAAATTTGAATTATTTTTTTCGAACGGCTCAACCAAATTGAACCAAATCTTATATATAAGCTTTCAATCATAACCTCAGACGATGATATAATTTTCATTCATCTACTATAACTCGAAGTGCTACTTCGTAGTTGGCAGTTGAACAGTAACATATGGTTTAAAATTTTGAAATATTTTTTTCGAACGGCTCAACCAAATTGAACCAAATCTTATATATAAGCTTTCAATCATAACCTCAGACGATGATATAATTTTCATTCATCTTCTATAACGCGAAGTGCTACTTCATAGTTGGCAGTTGAACAGTAACATATGGTTTAAAATTTTGAAATATTTTTTTCGAACGCCTCAAACAAATTGAACCAAATCTTATATATAAGCTATCAATCATAACCTCAGACGATGATATAATTTTCATTCATCTACTATAACGCGAAGTGGTACTTCATACTTGGCAGTTGAACAGTAACATGTGGTTTAAAAATTTGAATTATTTTTTCGAAAAGCTTAACCAAATTGAACCAAATCTTATATATAAGCTAGCAATCATAACCTCAGACGATGATATAATTTTCATTCATCTACTATAACGCGAACTGCTACTTCATAGTTGGCAGTTGAACAGTAACATATGGTTTAAAATTTTGAAATATTTTTTTCGAACGCCTCAAACAAATTGAACCAAATCTTATATATAAGCTATCAATCATAACCTCAGACGATGATATAATTTTCATTCATCTACTATAACGCGAAGTGCTACTTCATAGTTGGCAGTTGATCAGTAACATATGGTTTAAAATTTTGAAATATTTTTTTCGAACGCCTCAAACAAATTGAACCAAATCTTATATATAAGCTATCAATCATAACCTCAGACGATGATATAATTTTCATTCATCTACTATAACGCGAAGTGCTACTTCATAGTTGGCAGTTGAACAGTAACATATGGTTTAAAATTTTGAAATATTTTTTTCGAACGATTCAACCAAATTGAACCAAATCCTATATATAAGCTAGCAATCATAACCTCAGACGATGATATAATTTTCATTCATCTACTATAACGCGAAGTGGTACTTCATACTTGGCAGTAGAACAGTAACGAGGTTTAAAAATTTGAATTATTTTTTCGATAGGCTTAACCAAATCGAACCAAATCTTATATATAAGCTAGCATTCATAACCTCAGACGATTGTTTAATTTTCATTCATCTACTATAACTCGAAGTGCTACTTCATAGTTGGCAGTTGAACAGTAACATATGGTTTAAAATTTTGAAATATTTTTTTCGAACGATTCAACCAAATTGAACCAAATCCTATATATAAGCTAGCAATCATAACCTCAGACGATGATATAATTTTCATTCATCTACTATAACGCAAAGTGGTACTTCATACTTGGCAGTTGAACAGTAACATGTGGTTTAAAATATTGAAATATTTTTTTCGAACGATTCAACCGAATTGAACCAAATCTTATATATAAGCTAGCAATCATAAACTCAGACGATGATATAATTTTCATTCATCTACTATAACGCGAAGTGGTACTTCATACTTGGCAGTAGAACAGTAACATGTGGTTTAAAATTTTGAAATATTTTTTTCGAACGATTTAACCGAATTGAACCAATTCTTTTATATAAGCTAGCAATCATAAACTCAGACGATGATATAATTTTCATTCATCTACTATAACGCGAAGTGGTACTTCATACTTGGCAGTAGAACAGTAACATGTGGTTTAAAATATTGAAATATTTTTTTCGAACGATTCAACCGAATTGAACCAAATCTTATATATAAGCTAGCAATCATAAACTCAGACGATGATATAATTTTCATTCATCTACTATAACGCGAGGTGGTACTTCATACTTGGCAGTAGAACAGTAACATGTGGTTTAAAAATTTGAATTATTTTTTCGATTGGCTTAACCAAATCAAACCAAATCTTATATATAAGCTAGCATTCATAACCTCAGACGACTATATATGGTTTAAAATTTTGAATTTTTTTTTAAACGGCCCAATCAAATTGAACCAAATTTTATATTTAAGCTTGCATTCATCACCTCAAACGTTGGTAAAAATTTCATTGATCTCCTACAACGCATAGGGCTACTACATGACGATTGCATTTTTAGCGTTTTCAGCTTGAGATCTCTTCAATTATGATGGTTAGCATAAAATACTACTTTGCGTTATAGTAGACCAATGAAAATTTTACCTATGTCTGAGGGGACGAATGAAAGCTTAAATATCAAATTTGGTTCAATTTGGTTAAGCGGCTCAAAAAAAAATAAATCAAAATTTTAAACAGTAACATATGGTTTAAAATTTTGAAATATTTTTTTCGAACGGCTCAACCAAATTAAACCAAATCTTATATATAAGCTTTCAATCATAACCTCAGACGATGATATAATTTTCATTCATCTACTATAAATAACGCGAAGTGCTACTTCATAGTTGGCAGTTGAACAGTAACATATGGTTTAAAATTTTGAAATATTTTTATCGAACGGCTCAACCAAATTGAACCAAATCTTATATATAAGCTAGCAATCATAACCTCAGACGATGATATAATTTTCATTCATCTACTATAACGCGAAGTGCTACTTCATAGTTGGCAGTTGAACAGTAACATATGGTTTAAAATTTTGAAATATTTTTTTCGAACGCCTCAAACAAATTGAACCAAATCTTATATATAAGCTATCAATCATAACCTCAGACGATGATATAATTTTCATTCATCTACTATAACGCGAAGTGCTACTTCATAGTTGGCAGTTGAACAGTAACATGGTTTAAAATTTTGAAATATTTTTTTCGAACGATTCAACCAAATTGAACCAAATCCTATATATAAGCCAGCAATCATAACCTCAGACGATGATATAATTTTCATTCATCTACTATAACGCGAAGTGGTACTTCATACTTGGCAGTAGAACAGTAACGAGGTTTAAAAATTTGAATTATTTTTTCGAAGGGCTTAGCCAAATCGAACCAAATCTTATATATAAGCTTGCATTCATAACCTCAGACGATTGTTTAATTTTCATTCATCTACTATAACTCCAAGTGCTACTTCATAGTTGGCAGTAGAACAGTAACATATGGTTTAAAATTTTGAAATATTTTTTTCGAACGATTCAACCAAATTGAACCAAATCCTATATATAAGCTAGCAATCATAACCTCAGACGATGATATAATTTTCATTCATCTACTATAACGCCAAGTGCTACTTCATAGTTGGCAGTTGAACAGTAACATGTGGTTTAAAATTTTGAATTATTTTTTCGAACGGCTCAACCAAATTGAACCAAACCTTATATATAAGCAAGCAATCATAACCTCAGACGATGATATAATTTTCATTTATCTACTATAACGCGAGGTGGTACTTCATACTTGGCAGTAGAACAGTAACATGTGGTTTAAAAATTTTAATTATTTTTTCGATTGGCTTAACCAAATCAAACCAAATCTTATATATAAGCTAGCAATCATAACCTCAGACGACTGTTTAATTTTCATTCATCTACTATAACGCAAACGGGTACTTCATACTTGGCACTAGAACTGTATAATATGGTTTAAAATTTTGAATTTTTTTTTAAACGGCCCAATCAAATTGAACCAAATTTTATATTTAAGCTTGCATTCATCACCTCAGACGATTGTTTAATTTTCATTCATCTACTATAACGCGAAGTGGTACTTCATACTTGGCAGCAGAACAGTAACATGTGGTTTAAAAATTTGAATTATTTTTTTCGAACGGCTCAACCAAATTGAACCAAATCTTATATATAAGCTTTCAATCATAACCTCAGACGATGATATAATTTTCATTCATCTACTATAACTCGAAGTGCTACTTCGTAGTTGGCAGTTGAACAGTAACATATGGTTTAAAATTTTGAAATATTTTTTTCGAACGGCTCAACCAAATTGAACCAAATCTTATATATAAGCTTTCAATCATAACCTCAGACGATGATATAATTTTCATTCATCTTCTATAACGCCAAGTGCTACTTCATAGTTGGCAGTTGAACAGTAACATATGGTTTAAAATTTTGAAATATTTTTTTCGAACGGCTCAACCAAATTGAACCAAATCTTATATATAAGCTCTCAATTATAACCTCAGACGATGATATAATTTTCATTCATCTACTATAACGCGAAGTGGTACTTCATACTTGGCAGTTGAACAGTAACATATAGTTTAAAATTTTGAAATATTTTTTTCGAACGACTCAACCAAATTGCACAAAATCTTATATATAAGTTAGCAATCATAACCTCAGACGATGATATAATTTTCATTCATCTTCTATAACGCGAAGTGGTACTTCATACTTGGCAGCAGAACAGTAACATGTGGTTTAAAAATTTGAATTATTTTTTCGAAGGGCTTAACCAAATCGAACCAAATCTTATATATAAGCTAGCATTCATAACCTCAGACGATTGTTTAATTTTCATTCATCTACTATAACGCAAACGGGTACTTCATACTTGGCACTAGAACTGTATATGGTTTAAAATTTTGAATTTTTTTTTAAACGGCCCAATCAAATTGAACCAAATTTTAAATTTAAGCTTGCATTCAGCACCTAAAACGTTGGTAAAAATTTCATTGATCTACTACAACGCAAAGGGCTACTACATGACGATTGCATTTTTAGCGTTTTCAGCCTGAGATCTCTTCAATTATGATGGTTAACATAAAATACTACTTTGCGTTATAGTAGGACCAATGAAAATTTTACCTATGTCTGAGGTGACGAATGAAAGCTTAAATATCAAATTTGGTTCAATTTGGTTAAGCGGCTCAAAAAAAATCAAAATTTTAAACAGTAACATATGGTTTAAAATTTTGAAATATTTTTTTCGAACGGCTCAACCAAATTGAACCAAATCTTATATATAAGCTTTCAATCATAACCTCAGAGGATGATATAATTTTCATTCATCTACTATAACGCGAAGTGCCACTTCATAGTTGGCAGTTGAACAGTAACATATGGTTTAAAATTTTGAAATATTTTTGTCGAACGGCTCAACCAAATTGAACCAAATCTTATATATAAGCTAGCAATCATAACCTCAGACGATGATATAATTTTCATTCATCTACTATAACGCGAAGTGCTACTTCATAGTTGGCAGTTGAACAGTAACATATGGTTTAAAATTTTGAAATATTTTTTTCGAACGGCTCAAACAAATTGAACCAAATCTTATATATAAGCTATCAATCATAACCTCAGACGATAATATAATTTTCATTCATCTACTACAACGCGAAGTGCTACTTCATAGTTGGCAGTTGAACAGTAACATATGGTTTAAAATGTTGAAATATTTTTTTCGAACGATTCAACCAAATTGAACCAAATCCTATATATAAGCTAGCAATCATAACCTCAGACGATGATATAATTTTCATTCATCTACTATAACGCGAAGTGGTACTTCATACCTGGAAGTTGAACAGTAACATGTGGTTTAAAATATTGAAATATTTTTTTCGAACGATTCAACCGAATTGAACCAAATCTTATATATAAGCTAGCAATCATAACCTCAGACCATGATATAATTTTCATTCATCTACTATAACGCGAAGTGGTACTTCATACTTGGCAGTTGAACAGTAACATGTGGTTTAAAAATTTGAATTATTTTTTCGAAAAGCTTAACCAAATTGAACCAAATCCTATATATAAGCTAGCTTTCATAACCTCAGACGATTGTTTAATTTTCATTCATCTACTATAACGCGAAGTGGTACTTCACACTTGGCAGTAGAACAGTAACATGTGGTTTAAAAATTTGAATTATTTCTTCGATTGGTTTAACCAAATCAAACCAAATCTTATATATAAGCTAGCATTCATAACCTCAGACGACTGTTTAATTTTCATTCATCTACTATAACGCAAACGGGTACTTCATACTTGGCACTAGAACTGTATAATATGGTTTAAAATTTTGAATTTTTTTTTAAACGGCCCAATCAAATTGAACCAAATTTTATATTTAAGCTTGCATTCATCACCTCAGACGATTGTTTAATTTTCATTCATCTACTATAACGCGAAGTGGTACTTCATACTTGGCAGCAGAACAGTAACATGTGATTTAAAAATTTGAATTATTTTTTTCGAACGGCTCAACCAAATTGAACCAAATCTTATATATAAGCTTTCAATCATAACCTCAGACGATGATATAATTTTCATTCATCTACTATAACTCGAAGTGCTACTTCGTAGTTGGCAGTTGAACAGTAACATATGGTTTAAAATTTTGAAATATTTTTTTCGAACGGCTCAACCAAATTGAACCAAATCTTATATATAAGCTTTCAATCATAACCTCAGACGATGATATAATTTTCATTCATCATCTATAACGCCAAGTGCTACTTCATAGTTGGCAGTTGAACAGTAACATATGGTTTAAAATTTTGAAATATTTTTTTCGAACGGCTCAACCAAATTGAACCAAATCTTATATATAAGCTCTCAATTATAACCTCAGACGATGATATAATTTTCATTCATCTACTATAACGCGAAGTGGTACTTCATACTTGGCAGTTGAACAGTAACATATAGTTTAAAATTTTGAAATATTTTTTTCGAACGACTCAACCAAATTGAACAAAATCTTATATATAAGTTAGCAATCATAACCTCAGACGATGATATAATTTTCATTCATCTTCTATAACGCGAAGTGGTACTTCATACTTGGCAGCAGAACAGTAACATGTGGTTTAAAAATTTGAATTATTTTTTCGAAGGGCTTAACCAAATCGAACCAAATCTTATATATAAGCTAGCATTCATAACCTCAGACGATTGTTTAATTTTCATTCATCTACTATAACGCAAACGGGTACTTCATACTTGGCACTAGAACTGTATATGGTTTAAAATTTTGAATTTTTTTTTAAACGGCCCAATCAAATTGAACCAAATTTTAAATTTAAGCTTGCATTCAGCACCTAAAACGTTGGTAAAAATTTCATTGATCTACTACAACGCAAAGGGCTACTACATGACGATTGCATTTTTAGCGTTTTCAGCCTGAGATCTCTTCAATTATGATGGTTAACATAAAATACTACTTTGCGTTATAGTAGGACCAATGAAAATTTTACCTATGTCTGAGGTGACGAATGAAAGCTTAAATATCAAATTTGGTTCAATTTGGTTAAGCGGCTCAAAAAAAATCAAAATTTTAAACAGTAACATATGGTTTAAAATTTTGAAATATTTTTTTCGAACGGCTCAACCAAATTGAACCAAATCTTATATATAAGCTTTCAATCATAACCTCAGAGGATGATATAATTTTCATTCATCTACTATAACGCGAAGTGCTACTTCATAGTTGGCAGTTGAACAGTAACATATGGTTTAAAATTTTGAAATATTTTTGTCGAACGGCTCAACCAAATTGAACCAAATCTTATATATAAGCTAGCAATCATAACCTCAGACGATGATATAATTTTCATTCATCTACTATAACGCGAAGTGCTACTTCATAGTTGGCAGTTGAACAGTAACATATGGTTTAAAATTTTGAAATATTTTTTTCGAACGGCTCAAACAAATTGAACCAAATCTTATATATAAGCTATCAATCATAACCTCAGACGATAATATAATTTTCATTCATCTACTACAACGCGAAGTGCTACTTCATAGTTGGCAGTTGAACAGTAACATATGGTTTAAAATTTTGAAATATTTTTTTCGAACGGCTCAACCAAATTGAACCAAATCTTATATATAAGCTTTCAATCATAACATCAGACGATGATATGATTTTCATTCATCTACTATAACTCGAAGTGCTACTTCATACTTGGCAGTTGAACAGTAACATGTGGTTTAAAATTTTGAAATATTTTTTTCGAACGATTCAACCAAATTGAACCAAATCCTATATATAAGCTAGCAATCATAACCTCAGACGATGATATAATTTTCATTCATCTACTATAACGCGAAGTGGTACTTCATACCTGGAAGTTGAACAGTAACATGTGGTTTAAAATATTGAAATATTTTTTTCGAACGATTCAACCGAATTGAACCAAATCTTATATATAAGCTAGCAATCATAACCTCAGACCATGATATAATTTTCATTCATCTACTATAACGCGAAGTGGTACTTCATACTTGGCAGTTGAACAGTAACATGTGGTTTAAAAATTTGAATTATTTTTTCGAAAAGCTTAACCAAATTGAACCAAATCCTATATATAAGCTAGCTTTCATAACCTCAGACGATTGTTTAATTTTCATTCATCTACTATAACGCGAAGTGGTACTTCACACTTGGCAGTAGAACAGTAACATGTGGTTTAAAAATTTGAATTATTTCTTCGATTGGCTTAACCAAATCAAACCAAATCTTATATATAAGCTAGCATTCATAACCTCAGACGACTGTTTAATTTTCATTCATCTACTATAACGCAAACGGGTACTTCATACTTGGCACTAGAACTGTATAATATGGTTTAAAATTTTGAATTTTTTTTTAAACGCCCAATCAAATTGAACCAAATTTTATATTTAAGCTTGCATTCATCACCTCAAACGTTGGTAAAAATTTCATTGATCTACTACAACGCAAAGGGCTACTACATGACGATTGCATTTTTAGCGTTTTCAGCTTGAGATCTCTTCAATTATGATGGTTAGCATAAAATACTACTTTGCGTTATAGTAGACCAATGAAAATTTTACCTATGTCTGAGGGGACGAATGAAATCTTAAATATAAAATTTGGTTCAATTTGGTTAAGCGGCTCAAAAAAAATAAATCAAAATTTTAAACAGTAACATATGGTTTAAAATTTTGAATTATTTTTTCGATTGGCTTAACCAAATCAAACCAAATCTTATATATAAGCTAGCTTTCATAACCTCAGACGATTGTTTAATTTTCATTCATCTACTATGACGCAAACGGGTACTTCATACTTGGCACTAGAACTGTATAATATGGTTTAAAATTTTCAATTTTTTTTTAAACGGCCCCATTAAATTGAACCAAATTTTATATTTAAACTTGCATTCATCACCTCAAACGTTGGTAAAAATTTCATTGATCTACTACAACGCAAAGGGCTACTACATAATTTTACCATGACGACTGCATATTTAGCGTTTTCAGCCTGAGATCTCTTCAAATATGATGCCTAGCATAAAATACTACTTTGCGTTATAGTAGACCCATGAAAATTTTACCAGTGTCTGAGGTTACGAATGAAAGCTTAAATATAAAATTACATTCAATTTGGTTTAGCCGTTCGGAAAAAATAAATCAAAATTTTAAACAGTAACATATGGTTTAAAATTTTGAAATATTTTTTTCGAACGGCTCAACCAAATTGAACCAAATCTTATATATAAGCTTTCAATCATAACCTCAGAGGATGATATAATTTTCATTCATCTACTATAACGCGAAGTGCTACTTCATAGTTGGCAGTTGAACAGTAACATATGGTTTAAAATTTTGAAATATTTTTGTCGAACGGCTCAACCAAATTGAACCAAATCTTATATATAAGCTAGCAATCATAACCTCAGACGATGATATAATTTTCATTCATCTACTATAACGCGAAGTGCTACTTCATAGTTGGCAGTTGAACAGTAACATATGGTTTAAAATTTTGAAATATTTTTTTCGAACGGCTCAAACAAATTGAACCAAATCTTATATATAAGCTATCAGTCATAACCTCAGACGATGATATAATTTTCATTCATCTACTACAACGCGAAGTGCTACTTCATAGTTGGCAGTTGAACAGTAACATATGGTTTAAAATTTTGAAATATTTTTTTCGAACGGCTCAACCAAATTGAACCAAATCTTATATATAAGCTTTCAATCATAACCTCAGACGATGATATGATTTTCATTCATCTACTATAACTCGAAGTGCTACTTCATAGTTGGCAGTTGAACAGTAACATATGGTTTAAAATTTTGAAATATTTTTTTCGAACGATTCAACCAAATTGAACCAAATCCTATATATAAGCTAGCAATCATAACCTCAGACGATGATATAATTTTCATTCATCTACTATAACGCGAAGTGGTACTTCATACTTGGCAGTTGAACAGTAACATGTGGTTTAAAATATTGAAATATTTTTTTCGAACGATTCAACCGAATTGAACCAAATCTTATATATAAGCTAGCAATCATAACCTCAGACGATGATATAATTTTCATTCATCTACTATAACGCGAAGTGCTACTTCATACTTGGCAGTAGAACAGTAACATGTGGTTTAAAATTTTGAAATATTTTTTTCGAACGATTCAACCAAATTGAACCAAATCCTATATATAAGCTAGCAATCATAACCTCAGACGATGATATAATTTTCATTCATCTACTATAACGCGAAGTGGTACTTCATACTTGGCAGTTGAACAGTAACATGTGGTTTAAAAATTTGAATTATTTTTTCGAAAAGCTTAACCAAATTGAACCAAATCCTATATATAAGCTAGCTTTCATAACCTCAGACGATTGTTTAATTTTCATTCATCTACTATAACGCGAAGTGGTACTTCACACTTGGCAGTAGAACAGTAACATGTGGTTTAAAAATTTGAATTATTTCTTCGATTGGCTTAACCAAATCAAACCAAATCTTATATATAAGCTAGCATTCATAACCTCAGACGACTGTTTAATTTTCATTCATCTACTATAACGCAAACGGGTACTTCATACTTGGCACTAGAACTGTATAATATGGTTTAAAATTTTGAATTTTTTTTTAAACGGCCCCATTAAATTGAACCAAATTTTATATTTAAACTTGCATTCATCACCTCAAACGTTGGTAAAAATTTCATTGATCTACTACAACGCAAAGGGCTACTACATAATTTTACCATGACGACTGCATATTTAGCGTTTTCAGCCTGAGATCTCTTCAAATATGATGCCTAGCATGAAATACTACTTTGCGTTATAGTAGACCCATGAAAATTTTACCAGTGTCTGAGGTTACGAATGAAAGCTTAAATATAAAATTACATTCAATTTGGTTTAGCCGTTCGGAAAAAATAAATCAAAATTTTAAACAGTAACATATGGTTTAAAATTTTGAAATATTTTTTTCGAACGGCTCAACCAAATTGAACCAAATCTTATATATAAGCTAGCAATCATAACCTCAGACGATGATATAATTTTCATTCATCTACTATAACGCAAAGTGCTACTTCATAGTTGGCAGTTGAACAGTAACATATGGTTTAAAATTTTGAAATATTTTTTTCGAACGGCTCAACCAAATTGAACCAAATCTTATATATAAGCTTTCAATCATAACCTCAGACGATGATATGATTTTCATTCATCTACTATAACTCGAAGTGCTACTTCATAGTTGGCAGTTGAACAGTAACATATGGTTTAAAATTTTGAAATATTTTTTTCAAACGATTCAACCAAATTGAACCAAATCCTATATATAAGCTAGCAATCATAACCTCAGACGATGATATAATTTTCATTCATCTACTATAACGCGAAGTGGTACTTCATACTTGGCAGTAGAACAGTAACGAGGTTTAAAAATTTGAATTATTTTTTCGATAGGCTTAACCAAATCGAACCAAATCTTATATATAAGCTAGCATTCATAACCTCAGACGATTGTTTAATTTTCATTCATCTACTATAACTCGAAGTGCTACTTCATAGTTGGCAGTTGAACAGTAACATATGGTTTAAAATTTTGAAATATTTTTTTCGAACGGCTCAACCAAATTGAACCAAATCTTATATATAAGCTAGCAATCATAACCTCAGACGATGATATAATTTTCATTCATCTACTATAACGCAAAGTGCTACTTCATAGTTGGCAGTTGAACAGTAACATATGGTTTAAAATTTTGAAATATTTTTTTCGAACGATTCAACCAAATTGAACCAAATCCTATATATAAGCTAGCAATCATAACCTCAGACGATGATATAATTTTCATTCATCTACTATAACGCGAAGTGGTACTTCATACTTGGCAGTAGAACAGTAACGAGGTTTAAAAATTTGAATTATTTTTTCGATAGGCTTAACCAAATCGAACCAAATCTTATATATAAGCTAGCATTCATAACCTCAGACGATTGTTTAATTTTCATTCATCTACTATAACTCGAAGTGCTACTTCATAGTTGGCAGTTGAACAGTAACATATGGTTTAAAATTTTGAAATATTTTTTTCGAACGATTCAACCAAATTGAACCAAATCCTATATATAAGCTAGCAATCATAACCTCAGACGATGATATAATTTTCATTCATCTACTATAACGCAAAGTGGTACTTCATACTTGGCAGTAGAACAGTAACATGTGGTTTAAAATTTTGAAATATTTTTTTCGAACGATTTAACCGAATTGAACCAATTCTTTTATATAAGCTAGCAATCATAAACTCAGACGATGATATAATTTTCATTCATCTACTATAACGCGAGGTGGTACTTCATACTTGGCAGTAGAACAGTAACATGTGGTTTAAAATATTGAAATATTTTTTTCGAACGATTCAACCGAATTGAACCAAATCTTATATATAAGCTAGCAATCATAAACTCAGACGATGATATAATTTTCATTCATCTACTATAACGCGAGGTGGTACTTCATACTTGGCAGTAGAACAGTAACATGTGGTTTAAAAATTTGAATTATTTTTTCGATTGGCTTAACCAAATCAAACCAAATCTTATATATAAGCTAGCATTCATAACCTCAGACGACTATATATGGTTTAAAATTTTGAATTTTTTTTTAAACGGCCCAATCAAATTGAACCAAATTTTATATTTAAGCTTGCATTCATCACCTCAAACGTTGGTAAAAATTTCATTGATCTCCTACAACGCATAGGGCTACTACATGACGATTGCATTTTTAGCGTTTTCAGCTTGAGATCTCTTCAATTATGATGGTTAGCATAAAATACTACTTTGCGTTATAGTAGACCAATGAAAATTTTACCTATGTCTGAGGGAACGAATGAAAGCTTAAATATCAAATTTGGTTCAATTTGGTTAAGCGGCTCAAAAAAAAATAAATCAAAATTTTAAACAGTAACATATGGTTTAAAATTTTGAAATATTTTTTTCAAACGGCTCAACCAAATTAAACCAAATCTTATATATAAGCTTTCAATCATAACCTCAGACGATGATATAATTTTCATTCATCTACTATAAATAACGCGAAGTGCTACTTCATAGTTGGCAGTTGAACAGTAACATATGGTTTAAAATTTTGAAATATTTTTATCGAACGGCTCAACCAAATTGAACCAAATCTTATATATAAGCTAGCAATCATAACCTCAGACGATGATATAATTTTCATTCATCTACTATAACGCGAAGTGCTACTTCATAGTTGGCAGTTGAACAGTAACATATGGTTTAAAATTTTGAAATATTTTTTTCGAACGCCTCAAACAAATTGAACCAAATCTTATATATAAGCTATCAATCATAACCTCAGACGATGATATAATTTTCATTCATCTACTATAACGCGAAGTGCTACTTCATAGTTGGCAGTTGAACAGTAACATATGGTTTAAAATTTTGAAATATTTTTTTCGAACGATTCAACCAAATTGAACCAAATCCTATATATAAGCCAGCAATCATAACCTCAGACGATGATATAATTTTCATTCATCTACTATAACGCGAAGTGGTACTTCATACTTGGCAGTAGAACAGTAACGAGGTTTAAAAATTTGAATTATTTTTTCGAAGGGCTTAGCCAAATCGAACCAAATCTTATATATAAGCTTGCATTCATAACCTCAGACGATTGTTTAATTTTCATTCATCTACTATAACTCCAAGTGCTACTTCATAGTTGGCAGTTGAACAGTAACATATGGTTTAAAATTTTGAAATATTTTTTTCGAACGATTCAACCAAATTGAACCAAATCCTATATATAAGCTAGCAATCATAACCTCAGACGATGATATAATTTTCATTCATCTACTATAACGCCAAGTGCTACTTCATAGTTGGCAGTTGAACAGTAACATGTGGTTTAAAATTTTGAATTATTTTTTCGAACGGCTCAACCAAATTGAACCAAACCTTATATATAAGCAAGCAATCATAACCTCAGACGATGATATAATTTTCATTTATCTACTATAACGCGAGGTGGTACTTCATACTTGGCAGTAGAACAGTAACATGTGGTTTAAAAATTTTAATTATTTTTTCGATTGGCTTAACCAAATCAAACCAAATCTTATATATAAGCTAGCAATCATAACCTCAGACGACTGTTTAATTTTCATTCATCTACTATAACGCAAACGGGTACTTCATACTTGGCACTAGAACTGTATAATATGGTTTAAAATTTTGAATTTTTTTTTAAACGGCCCAATCAAATTGAACCAAATTTTATATTTAAGCTTGCATTCATCACCTCAGACGATTGTTTAATTTTCATTCATCTACTATAACGCGAAGTGGTACTTCATACTTGGCAGCAGAACAGTAACATGTGGTTTAAAAATTTGAATTATTTTTTTCGAACGGCTCAACCAAATTGAACCAAATCTTATATATAAGCTTTCAATCATAACCTCAGACGATGATATAATTTTCATTCATCTACTATAACTCGAAGTGCTACTTCGTAGTTGGCAGTTGAACAGTAACATATGGTTTAAAATTTTGAAATATTTTTTTCGAACGGCTCAACCAAATTGAACCAAATCTTATATATAAGCTTTCAATCATAACCTCAGACGATGATATAATTTTCATTCATCTTCTATAACGCCAAGTGCTACTTCATAGTTGGCAGTTGAACAGTAACATATGGTTTAAAATTTTGAAATATTTTTTTCGAACGGCTCAACCAAATTGAACCAAATCTTATATATAAGCTCTCAATTATAACCTCAGACGATGATATAATTTTCATTCATCTACTATAACGCGAAGTGGTACTTCATACTTGGCAGTTGAACAGTAACATATAGTTTAAAATTTTGAAATATTTTTTTCGAACGACTCAACCAAATTGAACAAAATCTTATATATAAGTTAGCAATCATAACCTCAGACGATGATATAATTTTCATTCATCTTCTATAACGCGAAGTGGTACTTCATACTTGGCAGCAGAACAGTAACATGTGGTTTAAAAATTTGAATTATTTTTTGGAAGGGCTTAACCAAATCGAACCAAATCTTATATATAAGCTAGCATTCATAACCTCAGACGATTGTTTAATTTTCATTCATCTACTATAACGCAAACGGGTACTTCATACTTGGCACTAGAACTGTATATGGTTTAAAATTTTGAATTTTTTTTTAAACGGCCCAATCAAATTGAACCAAATTTTAAATTTAAGCTTGAATTCAGCACCTAAAACGTTGGTAAAAATTTCATTGATCTACTACAACGCAAAGGGCTACTACATGACGATTGCATTTTTAGCGTTTTCAGCCTGAGATCTCTTCAATTATGATGGTTAACATAAAATACTACTTTGCGTTATAGTAGGACCAATGAAAATTTTACCTATGTCTGAGGTGACGAATGAAAGCTTAAATATCAAATTTGGTTCAATTTGGTTAAGCGGCTCAAAAAAAATCAAAATTTTAAACAGTAACATATGGTTTAAAATTTTGAAATATTTTTTTCGAACGGCTCAACCAAATTGAACCAAATCTTATATATAAGCTTTCAAACATAACCTCAGAGGATGATATAATTTTCATTCATCTACTATAACGCGAAGTGCTACTTCATAGTTGGCAGTTGAACAGTAACATATGGTTTAAAATTTTGAAATATTTTTGTCGAACGGCTCAACCAAATTGAACCAAATCTTATATATAAGCTAGCAATCATAACCTCAGACGATGATATAATTTTCATTCATCTACTATAACGCGAAGTGCTACTTCATAGTTGGCAGTTGAACAGTAACATATGGTTTAAAATTTTGAAATATTTTTTTCGAACGGCTCAAACAAATTGAACCAAATCTTATATATAAGCTATCAATCATAACCTCAGACGATAATATAATTTTCATTCATCTACTACAACGCGAAGTGCTACTTCATAGTTGGCAGTTGAACAGTAACATATGGTTTAAAATTTTGAAATATTTTTTTCGAACGGCTCAACCAAATTGAACCAAATCTTATATATAAGCTTTCAATCATAACATCAGACGATGATATGATTTTCATTCATCTACTATAACTCGAAGTGCTACTTCATACTTGGCAGTTGAACAGTAACATGTGGTTTAAAATTTTGAAATATTTTTTTCGAACGATTCAACCAAATTGAACCAAATCCTATATATAAGCTAGCAATCATAACCTCAGACGATGATATAATTTTCATTCATCTACTATAACGCGAAGTGGTACTTCATACCTGGAAGTTGAACAGTAACATGTGGTTTAAAATATTGAAATATTTTTTTCGAACGATTCAACCGAATTGAACCAAATCTTATATATAAGCTAGCAATCATAACCTCAGACCATGATATAATTTTCATTCATCTACTATAACGCGAAGTGGTACTTCATACTTGGCAGTTGAACAGTAACATGTGGTTTAAAAATTTGAATTATTTTTTCGAAAAGCTTAACCAAATTGAACCAAATCCTATATATAAGCTAGCTTTCATAACCTCAGACGATTGTTTAATTTTCATTCATCTACTATAACGCGAAGTGGTACTTCACACTTGGCAGTAGAACAGTAACATGTGGTTTAAAAATTTGAATTATTTCTTCGATTGGCTTAACCAAATCAAACCAAATCTTATATATAAGCTAGTATTCATAACCTCAGACGACTGTTTAATTTTCATTCATCTACTATAACGCAAACGGGTACTTCATACTTGGCACTAGAACTGTATAATATGGTTTAAAATTTTGAATTTTTTTTTAAACGGCCCAATCAAATTGAACTAAATTTTATATTTAAGCTTGCATTCATCACCTCAAACGTTGGTAAAAATTTCATTGATCTACTACAATGCAAAGGGCTACTACATGACGATTGCATTTTTAGCGTTTTCAGCTTGAGATCTCTTCAATTATGATGGTTAGCATAAAATACTACTTTGCGTTATAGTAGACCAATGAAAATTTTACCTATGTCTGAGGGGATGAATGAAAGCTTAAATATAAAATTTGGTTCAATTTGGTTAAGCGGTTCAAAAAAAAATAAATCAAAATTTTAAACAGTAACATATGGTTTAAAATTTTGAAATATTTTTTTCGAACGGCTCAACCAAATAGAACCAAATCTTATATATAACCTTTCAATCATAACCTCAGAGGATGATATAATTTTCATTCATCTACTATAACGCCAAGTGCTACTTCATAGTTGGCAGTTGAACAGTAACATGTGGTTTAAAATTTTGACTTATTTTTTCGAACGGCTCAACCAAATTGAACCAAACCTTATATATAAGCAAGCAATCATAACCTCAGACGATGATATAATTTTCATTTATCTACTATAACGCGAGGTGGTACTTCATACTTGGCAGTAGAACAGTAACATGTGGTTTAAAAATTTTAATTATTTTTTCGATTGGCTTAACCAAATCAAACCAAATCTTATATATAAGCTAGCAATCATAACCTCAGACGACTGTTTAATTTTCATTCATCTACTATAACGCAAACGGGTACTTCATACTTGGCACTAGAACTGTATAATATGGTTTAAAATTTTGAATTTTTTTTTAAACGGCCCAATCAAATTGAACCAAATTTTATATTTAAGCTTGCATTCATCACCTCAGACGATTGTTTAATTTTCATTCATCTACTATAACGCGAAGTGGTACTTCATACTTGGCAGCAGAACAGTAACATGTGGTTTAAAAATTTGAATTATTTTTTTCGAACGGCTCAACCAAATTGAACCAAATCTTATATATAAGCTTTCAATCATAACCTCAGACGATGATATAATTTTCATTCATCTACTATAACTCGAAGTGCTACTTCGTAGTTGGCAGTTGAACAGTAACATATGGTTTAAAATTTTGAAATATTTTTTTCGAACGGCTCAACCAAATTGAACCAAATCTTATATATAAGCTTTCAATCATAACCTCAGACGATGATATAATTTTCATTCATCTTCTATAACGCGAAGTGCTACTTCATAGTTGGCAGTTGAACAGTAACATATGGTTTAAAATTTTGAAATATTTTTTTCGAACGCCTCAAACAAATTGAACCAAATCTTATATATAAGCTATCAATCATAACCTCAGACGATGATATAATTTTCATTCATCTACTATAACGCGAAGTGGTACTTCATACTTGGCAGTTGAACAGTAACATGTGGTTTAAAAATTTGAACTATTTTTTCGAAAAGCTTAACCAAATTGAACCAAATCTTATATATAAGCTAGCAATCATAACCTCAGACGATGATATAATTTTCATTCATCTACTATAACGCGAACTGCTACTTCATAGTTGGCAGTTGAACAGTAACATATGGTTTAAAATTTTGAAATATTTTTTTCGAACGCCTCAAACAAATTGAACCAAATCTTATATATAAGCTATCAATCATAACCTCAGACGATGATATAATTTTCATTCATCTACTATAACGCGAAGTGCTACTTCATAGTTGGCAGTTGATCAGTAACATATGGTTTAAAATTTTGAAATATTTTTTTCGAACGCCTCAAACAAATTGAACCAAATCTTATATATAAGCTATCAATCATAACCTCAGACGATGATATAATTTTCATTCATCTACTATAACGCGAAGTGCTACTTCATAGTTGGCAGTTGAACAGTAACATATGGTTTAAAATTTTGAAATATTTTTTTCGAACGATTCAACCAAATTGAACCAAATCCTATATATAAGCTAGCAATCATAACCTCAGACGATGATATAATTTTCATTCATCTACTATAACGCGAAGTGGTACTTCATACTTGGCAGTAGAACAGTAACGAGGTTTAAAAATTTGAATTATTTTTTCGATAGGCTTAACCAAATCGAACCAAATCTTATATATAAGCTAGCATTCATAACCTCAGACGATTGTTTAATTTTCATTCATCTACTATAACTCGAAGTGCTACTTCATAGTTGGCAGTTGAACAGTAACATATGGTTTAAAATTTTGAAATATTTTTTTCGAACGATTCAACCAAATTGAACCAAATCCTATATATAAGCTAGCAATCATAACCTCAGACGATGATATAATTTTCATTCATCTACTATAACGCAAAGTGGTACTTCATACTTGGCAGTTGAACAGTAACATGTGGTTTAAAATATTGAAATATTTTTTTCGAACGATTCAACCGAATTGAACCAAATCTTATATATAAGCTAGCAATCATAAACTCAGACGATGATATAATTTTCATTCATCTACTATAACGCGAAGTGGTACTTCATACTTGGCAGTAGAACAGTAACATGTGGTTTAAAATTTTGAAATATTTTTTTCGAACGATTTAACCGAATTGAACCAATTCTTTTATATAAGCTAGCAATCATAAACTCAGACGATGATATAATTTTCATTCATCTACTATAACGCGAAGTGGTACTTCATACTTGGCAGTAGAACAGTAACATGTGGTTTAAAATATTGAAATATTTTTTTCGAACGATTCAACCGAATTGAACCAAATCTTATATATAAGCTAGCAATCATAAACTCAGACGATGATATAATTTTCATTCATCTACTATAACGCGAGGTGGTACTTCATACTTGGCAGTAGAACAGTAACATGTGGTTTAAAAATTTGAATTATTTTTTCGATTGGCTTAACCAAATCAAACCAAATCTTATATATAAGCTAGCATTCATAACCTCAGACGACTATATATGGTTTAAAATTTTGAATTTTTTTTTAAACGGCCCAATCAAATTGAACCAAATTTTATATTTAAGCTTGCATTCATCACCTCAAACGTTGGTAAAAATTTCATTGATCTCCTACAACGCATAGGGCTACTACATGACGATTGCATTTTTAGCGTTTTCAGCTTGAGATCTCTTCAATTATGATGGTTAGCATAAAATACTACTTTGCGTTATAGTAGACCAATGAAAATTTTACCTATGTCTGAGGGGACGAATGAAAGCTTAAATATCAAATTTGGTTCAATTTGGTTAAGCGGCTCAAAAAAAAATAAATCAAAATTTTAAACAGTAACATATGGTTTAAAATTTTGAAATATTTTTTTCGAACGGCTCAACCAAATTAAACCAAATCTTATATATAAGCTTTCAATCATAACCTCAGACGATGATATAATTTTCATTCATCTACTATAAATAACGCGAAGTGCTACTTCATAGTTGGCAGTTGAACAGTAACATATGGTTTAAAATTTTGAAATATTTTTATCGAACGGCTCAACCAAATTGAACCAAATCTTATATATAAGCTAGCAATCATAACCTCAGACGATGATATAATTTTCATTCATCTACTATAACGCGAAGTGCTACTTCATAGTTGGCAGTTGAACAGTAACATATGGTTTAAAATTTTGAAATATTTTTTTCGAACGCCTCAAACAAATTGAACCAAATCTTATATATAAGCTATCAATCATAACCTCAGACGATGATATAATTTTCATTCATCTACTATAACGCGAAGTGCTACTTCATAGTTGGCAGTTGAACAGTAACATGGTTTAAAATTTTGAAATATTTTTTTCGAACGATTCAACCAAATTGAACCAAATCCTATATATAAGCCAGCAATCATAACCTCAGACGATGATATAATTTTCATTCATCTACTATAACGCGAAGTGGTACTTCATACTTGGCAGTAGAACAGTAACGAGGTTTAAAAATTTGAATTATTTTTTCGAAGGGCTTAGCCAAATCGAACCAAATCTTATATATAAGCTTGCATTCATAACCTCAGACGATTGTTTAATTTTCATTCATCTACTATAACTCCAAGTGCTACTTCATAGTTGGCAGTAGAACAGTAACATATGGTTTAAAATTTTGAAATATTTTTTTCGAACGATTCAACCAAATTGAACCAAATCCTATATATAAGCTAGCAATCATAACCTCAGACGATGATATAATTTTCATTCATCTACTATAACGCCAAGTGCTACTTCATAGTTGGCAGTTGAACAGTAACATGTGGTTTAAAATTTTGAATTATTTTTTCGAACGGCTCAACCAAATTGAACCAAACCTTATATATAAGCAAGCAATCATAACCTCAGACGATGATATAATTTTCATTTATCTACTATAACGCGAGGTGGTACTTCATACTTGGCAGTAGAACAGTAACATGTGGTTTAAAAATTTTAATTATTTTTTCGATTGGCTTAACCAAATCAAACCAAATCTTATATATAAGCTAGCAATCATAACCTCAGACGACTGTTTAATTTTCATTCATCTACTATAACGCAAACGGGTACTTCATACTTGGCACTAGAACTGTATAATATGGTTTAAAATTTTGAATTTTTTTTTAAACGGCCCAATCAAATTGAACCAAATTTTATATTTAAGCTTGCATTCATCACCTCAGACGATTGTTTAATTTTCATTCATCTACTATAACGCGAAGTGGTACTTCATACTTGGCAGCAGAACAGTAACATGTGGTTTAAAAATTTGAATTATTTTTTTCGAACGGCTCAACCAAATTGAACCAAATCTTATATATAAGCTTTCAATCATAACCTCAGACGATGATATAATTTTCATTCATCTACTATAACTCGAAGTGCTACTTCGTAGTTGGCAGTTGAACAGTAACATATGGTTTAAAATTTTGAAATATTTTTTTCGAACGGCTCAACCAAATTGAACCAAATCTTATATATAAGCTTTCAATCATAACCTCAGACGATGATATAATTTTCATTCATCTTCTATAACGCCAAGTGCTACTTCATAGTTGGCAGTTGAACAGTAACATGTGGTTTAAAATATTGAAATATTTTTTTCGAACGATTCAACCGAATTGAACCAAATCTTATATATAAGCTAGCAATCATAACCTCAGACCATGATATAATTTTCATTCATCTACTATAACGCGAAGTAGTACTTCATACTTGGCAGTTGAACAGTAACATGTGGTTTAAAAATTTGAATTATTTTTTCGAAAAGCTTAACCAAATTGAACCAAATCCTATATATAAGCTAGCTTTCATAACCTCAGACGATTGTTTAATTTTCATTCATCTACTATAACGCGAAGTGGTACTTCACACTTGGCAGTAGAACAGTAACATGTGGTTTAAAAATTTGAATTATTTCTTCGATTGGCTTAACCAAATCAAACCAAATCTTATATATAAGCTAGCATTCATAACCTCAGACGACTGTTTAATTTTCATTCATCTACTATAACACAAACGGGTACTTCATACTTGGCACTAGAACTGAATAATATGGTTTAAAATTTTGAATTTTTTTTTAAACGGCCCAATCAAATTGAACTAAATTTTATATTTAAGCTTGCATTCATCACCTCAAACGTTGGTAAAAATTTCATTGATCTACTACAATGCAAAGGGCTACTACATGACGATTGCATTTTTAGCGTTTTCAGCTTGAGATCTCTTCAATTATGATGGTTAGCATAAAATACTACTTTGCGTTATAGTAGAAAAAATGAAAATTTTACCTATGTCTGAGGGGATGAATGAAAGCTTAAATATAAAATTTGGTTCAATTTGGTTAAGCGGTTCAAAAAAAAATAAATCAAAATTTTAAACAGTAACATATGGTTTAAAATTTTGAAATATTTTTTTCGAACGGCTCAACCAAATAGAACCAAATCTTATATATAACCTTTCAATCATAACCTCAGAGGATGATATAATTTTCATTCATCTACTATAACTCGAAGTGCTACTTCATAGTTGGCAGTTGAACAGTAACATATGGTTTAAAATTTTGAAATATTTTTTTCGAACGGCTCAACAAAATTGAATCAAATCTTATATATAAGCTTTCAATCATAACCTCAGACGATGATATAATTTTCATTCATCTACTATAACTCGAAGTGCTACTTCATAGTTGGCAGTTGAACAGTAACATATGGTTTAAAATTTTGAAATATTTTTTTCGAACGGCTCAACCAAATTGAATCAAATCTTATATATAAGCTTTCAATCATAACCTCAGACGATGATATAATTTTCATTTATCTACTATAACTCGAAGTGCTACTTCATAGTTGGCAGTTGAACAGTAACATATGGTTTAAAATTTTGAAATATTTTTTTCGAACGATTCAACCAAATTGAACCAAAGCTTTCAATCATAACATCAGACGATGATATAATTTTCATTCATCTACTAAAACGCGAAGTGCTACTTCATAGTTGGCAGTTGAACAGTAACATATGGTTTAAAATTTTGAAATATTTTTTTCGAACGGCTCAACCAAATTGAACCAAATCTTATATATAAGCTAGCAATCATAACCTCAGACGATGATTTAATTTTCATTCATCTTCTATAACGCGAAGTGGTACTTCATACTTGGCAGTTGAACAGTAACATGTGGTTTAAAAATTTGAATTATTTTTTCGAAAAGCTTAACCAAATTGAACCAAATCCTATATATAAGCTAGCAATCATAACCTCAGACGATGATTTAATTTTCATTCATCTTCTATAACGCGAAGTGGTACTTCATACTTGGCAGCAGAACAGTAACATGTGGTTTAAAAATTTGAATTATTTTTTCGAAGGGCTTAACCAAATCGAACCAAATCTTATATATAAGCTAGCATTTATAACCTCAGACGTTTGTTTAATGACATCTCTTTAATTATGATGTAACAGTAACATATGGTTTAAAATTTTGAAATATTTTTTTCGAACATCTCAACCAAATTGAACCAAATCTTATATATAAGCTAGCAATCATAACCTCAGACGATGATATAATTTTCATTTATCTACTATAACGCGAAGTGGTACTTCATACTTGGCAGTTGAACAGTAACATGTGGTTTAAAAATTTGAATTATTTTTTCGAAAAGCTTAACCAAATTGAACCAAATCCTATATATAAGCTAGCAATCATAACCTCAGACGATGATATAATTTTCATTCATCTACTATAACGCGAAGTGGTACTTCATACTTGGCAGTAGAACAGTAACGAGGTTTAAAAACTTGAATTATTTTTTCGAAGGGCTTAACCAAATCGAACCAAATCTTATATATAAGCTAGCATTCATAACCTCAGACGATTGTTTAATTTTCATTCATCTACTATAACGCAAACGGGTACTTCATACTTGGCACTAGAACTGTATAATATGGTTTAAAATTTTGAATTTTTTTTTAAACGGCCCAATCAAATTGAACCAAATTTTATATTTAAGCTTGCATTCAGCACCTAAAACGTTGGTAAAAATTTCCTTGATCTACTACAACGCAAAGGGCTACTACATGACGATTGCATTTTTAGCGTTTTCAGCCTGAGATCTCTTCAATTATGATGGTTAACATAAAATACTACTTTGCGTTATAGTAGGACCAATGAAAATTTTACCTATGTCTGAGGTGACGAATGAAAGCTTAAATATCAAATTTGGTTCAATTTGGTTAAGCGGCTCAAAAAAAAATCAAAATTTTAAACAGTAACATATGGTTTAAAATTTTGAAATATTTTTTTCGAACGATTCAACCAAATTGAACCAAATCTTATATATAAGCTTTCAATCATAACCTCAGACGATGATATAATTTTCATTCATCTACTATAAATAACGCGAAGTGCTACTTCATAGTTGGCAGTTGAACAGTAACATATGGTTTAAAATTTTGAAATATTTTTATCGAACGGCTCAACCAAATTGAACCAAATCTTATATATAAGCTAGCAATCATAACCTCAGACGATGATATAATTTTCATTCATCTACTATAACGCGAACTGCTACTTCATAGTTGGCAGTTGAACAGTAACATATGGTTTAAAATTTTGAAATATTTTTTTCGAACGCCTCAAACAAATTGAACCAAATCTTATATATAAGCTATCAATCATAACCTCAGACGATGATATAATTTTCATTCATCTACTATAACGCGAAGTGCTACTTCATAGTTGGCAGTTGAACAGTAACATATGGTTTAAAATTTTGAAATATTTTTTTCGAACGATTCAACCAAATTGAACCAAATCCTATATATAAGCTAGCAATCATAACCTCAGACGATGATATAATTTTCATTCATCTACTATAACGCGAAGTGGTACTTCATACTTGGCAGTAGAACAGTAACGAGGTTTAAAAATTTGAATTATTTTTTCGATAGGCTTAACCAAATCGAACCAAATCTTATATATAAGCTAGCATTCATAACCTCAGACGATTGTTTAATTTTCATTCATCTACTATAACTCGAAGTGCTACTTCATAGTTGGCAGTTGAACAGTAACATATGGTTTAAAATTTTGAAATATTTTTTTCGAACGATTCAACCAAATTGAACCAAATCCTATATATAAGCTAGCAATCATAACCTCAGACGATGATATAATTTTCATTCATCTACTATAACGCAAAGTGGTACTTCATACTTGGCAGTAGAACAGTAACATGTGGTTTAAAATTTTGAAATATTTTTTTCGAACGATTTAACCGAATTGAACCAATTCTTTTATATAAGCTAGCAATCATAAACTCAGACGATGATATAATTTTCATTCATCTACTATAACGCGAGGTGGTACTTCATACTTGGCAGTAGAACAGTAACATGTGGTTTAAAATATTGAAATATTTTTTTCGAACGATTCAACCGAATTGAACCAAATCTTATATATAAGCTAGCAATCATAAACTCAGACGATGATATAATTTTCATTCATCTACTATAACGCGAGGTGGTACTTCATACTTGGCAGTAGAACAGTAACATGTGGTTTAAAAATTTGAATTATTTTTTCGATTGGCTTAACCAAATCAAACCAAATCTTATATATAAGCTAGCATTCATAACCTCAGACGACTATATATGGTTTAAAATTTTGAATTTTTTTTTAAACGGCCCAATCAAATTGAACCAAATTTTATATTTAAGCTTGCATTCATCACCTCAAACGTTGGTAAAAATTTCATTGATCTCCTACAACGCATAGGGCTACTACATGACGATTGCATTTTTAGCGTTTTCAGCTTGAGATCTCTTCAATTATGATGGTTAGCATAAAATACTACTTTGCGTTATAGTAGACCAATGAAAATTTTACCTATGTCTGAGGGAACGAATGAAAGCTTAAATATCAAATTTGGTTCAATTTGGTTAAGCGGCTCAAAAAAAAATAAATCAAAATTTTAAACAGTAACATATGGTTTAAAATTTTGAAATATTTTTTTCGAACGGCTCAACCAAATTAAACCAAATCTTATATATAAGCTTTCAATCATAACCTCAGACGATGATATAATTTTCATTCATCTACTATAAATAACGCGAAGTGCTACTTCATAGTTGGCAGTTGAACAGTAACATATGGTTTAAAATTTTGAAATATTTTTATCGAACGGCTCAACCAAATTGAACCAAATCTTATATATAAGCTAGCAATCATAACCTCAGACGATGATATAATTTTCATTCATCTACTATAACGCGAAGTGCTACTTCATAGTTGGCAGTTGAACAGTAACATATGGTTTAAAATTTTGAAATATTTTTTTCGAACGCCTCAAACAAATTGAACCAAATCTTATATATAAGCTATCAATCATAACCTCAGACGATGATATAATTTTCATTCATCTACTATAACGCGAAGTGCTACTTCATAGTTGGCAGTTGAACAGTAACATATGGTTTAAAATTTTGAAATATTTTTTTCGAACGATTCAACCAAATTGAACCAAATCCTATATATAAGCCAGCAATCATAACCTCAGACGATGATATAATTTTCATTCATCTACTATAACGCGAAGTGGTACTTCATACTTGGCAGTAGAACAGTAACGAGGTTTAAAAATTTGAATTATTTTTTCGAAGGGCTTAGCCAAATCGAACCAAATCTTATATATAAGCTTGCATTCATAACCTCAGACGATTGTTTAATTTTCATTCATCTACTATAACTCCAAGTGCTACTTCATAGTTGGCAGTTGAACAGTAACATATGGTTTAAAATTTTGAAATATTTTTTTCGAACGATTCAACCAAATTGAACCAAATCCTATATATAAGCTAGCAATCATAACCTCAGACGATGATATAATTTTCATTCATCTACTATAACGCCAAGTGCTACTTCATAGTTGGCAGTTGAACAGTAACATGTGGTTTAAAATTTTGAATTATTTTTTCGAACGGCTCAACCAAATTGAACCAAACCTTATATATAAGCAAGCAATCATAACCTCAGACGATGATATAATTTTCATTTATCTACTATAACGCGAGGTGGTACTTCATACTTGGCAGTAGAACAGTAACATGTGGTTTAAAAATTTTAATTATTTTTTCGATTGGCTTAACCAAATCAAACCAAATCTTATATATAAGCTAGCAATCATAACCTCAGACGACTGTTTAATTTTCATTCATCTACTATAACGCAAACGGGTACTTCATACTTGGCACTAGAACTGTATAATATGGTTTAAAATTTTGAATTTTTTTTTAAACGGCCCAATCAAATTGAACCAAATTTTATATTTAAGCTTGCATTCATCACCTCAGACGATTGTTTAATTTTCATTCATCTACTATAACGCGAAGTGGTACTTCATACTTGGCAGCAGAACAGTAACATGTGGTTTAAAAATTTGAATTATTTTTTTCGAACTGCTCAACCAAATTGAACCAAATCTTATATATAAGCTTTCAATCATAACCTCAGACGATGATATAATTTTCATTCATCTACTATAACTCGAAGTGCTACTTCGTAGTTGGCAGTTGAACAGTAACATATGGTTTAAAATTTTGAAATATTTTTTTCGAACGGCTCAACCAAATTGAACCAAATCTTATATATAAGCTTTCAATCATAACCTCAGACGATGATATAATTTTCATTCATCTTCTATAACGCCAAGTGCTACTTCATAGTTGGCAGTTGAACAGTAACATATGGTTTAAAATTTTGAAATATTTTTTTCGAACGGCTCAACCAAATTGAACCAAATCTTATATATAAGCTCTCAATTATAACCTCAGACGATGATATAATTTTCATTCATCTACTATAACGCGAAGTGGTACTTCATACTTGGCAGTTGAACAGTAACATATAGTTTAAAATTTTGAAATATTTTTTTCGAACGACTCAACCAAATTGAACAAAATCTTATATATAAGTTAGCAATCATAACCTCAGACGATGATATAATTTTCATTCATCTTCTATAACGCGAAGTGGTACTTCATACTTGGCAGCAGAACAGTAACATGTGGTTTAAAAATTTGAATTATTTTTTGGAAGGGCTTAACCAAATCGAACCAAATCTTATATATAAGCTAGCATTCATAACCTCAGACGATTGTTTAATTTTCATTCATCTACTATAACGCAAACGGGTACTTCATACTTGGCACTAGAACTGTATATGGTTTAAAATTTTGAATTTTTTTTTAAACGGCCCAATCAAATTGAACCAAATTTTAAATTTAAGCTTGAATTCAGCACCTAAAACGTTGGTAAAAATTTCATTGATCTACTACAACGCAAAGGGCTACTACATGACGATTGCATTTTTAGCGTTTTCAGCCTGAGATCTCTTCAATTATGATGGTTAACATAAAATACTACTTTGCGTTATAGTAGGACCAATGAAAATTTTACCTATGTCTGAGGTGACGAATGAAAGCTTAAATATCAAATTTGGTTCAATTTGGTTAAGCGGCTCAAAAAAAATCAAAATTTTAAACAGTAACATATGGTTTAAAATTTTGAAATATTTTTTTCGAACGGCTCAACCAAATTGAACCAAATCTTATATATAAGCTTTCAAACATAACCTCAGAGGATGATATAATTTTCATTCATCTACTATAACGCGAAGTGCTACTTCATAGTTGGCAGTTGAACAGTAACATATGGTTTAAAATTTTGAAATATTTTTGTCGAACGGCTCAACCAAATTGAACCAAATCTTATATATAAGCTAGCAATCATAACTTCAGACGATGATATAATTTTCATTCATCTACTATAACGCGAAGTGCTACTTCATAGTTGGCAGTTGAACAGTAACATATGGTTTAAAATTTTGAAATATTTTTTTCGAACGGCTCAAACAAATTGAACCAAATCTTATATATAAGCTATCAATCATAACCTCAGACGATAATATAATTTTCATTCATCTACTACAACGCGAAGTGCTACTTCATAGTTGGCAGTTGAACAGTAACATATGGTTTAAAATTTTGAAATATTTTTTTCGAACGGCTCAACCAAATTGAACCAAATCTTATATATAAGCTTTCAATCATAACATCAGACGATGATATGATTTTCATTCATCTACTATAACTCGAAGTGCTACTTCATACTTGGCAGTTGAACAGTAACATGTGGTTTAAAATTTTGAAATATTTTTTTCGAACGATTCAACCAAATTGAACCAAATCCTATATATAAGCTAGCAATCATAACCTCAGACGATGATATAATTTTCATTCATCTACTATAACGCGAAGTGGTACTTCATACCTGGAAGTTGAACAGTAACATGTGGTTTAAAATATTGAAATATTTTTTTCGAACGATTCAACCGAATTGAACCAAATCTTATATATAAGCTAGCAATCATAACCTCAGACCATGATATAATTTTCATTCATCTACTATAACGCGAAGTGGTACTTCATACTTGGCAGTTGAACAGTAACATGTGGTTTAAAAATTTGAATTATTTTTTCGAAAAGCTTAACCAAATTGAACCAAATCCTATATATAAGCTAGCTTTCATAACCTCAGACGATTGTTTAATTTTCATTCATCTACTATAACGCGAAGTGGTACTTCACACTTGGCAGTAGAACAGTAACATGTGGTTTAAAAATTTGAATTATTTCTTCGATTGGCTTAACCAAATCAAACCAAATCTTATATATAAGCTAGTATTCATAACCTCAGACGACTGTTTAATTTTCATTCATCTACTATAACGCAAACGGGTACTTCATACTTGGCACTAGAACTGTATAATATGGTTTAAAATTTTGAATTTTTTTTTAAACGGCCCAATCAAATTGAACTAAATTTTATATTTAAGCTTGCATTCATCACCTCAAACGTTGGTAAAAATTTCATTGATCTACTACAATGCAAAGGGCTACTACATGACGATTGCATTTTTAGCGTTTTCAGCTTGAGATCTCTTCAATTATGATGGTTAGCATAAAATACTACTTTGCGTTATAGTAGACCAATGAAAATTTTACCTATGTCTGAGGGGATGAATGAAAGCTTAAATATAAAATTTGGTTCAATTTGGTTAAGCGGTTCAAAAAAAAATAAATCAAAATTTTAAACAGTAACATATGGTTTAAAATTTTGAAATATTTTTTTCGAACGGCTCAACCAAATAGAACCAAATCTTATATATAACCTTTCAATCATAACCTCAGAGGATGATATAATTTTCATTCATCTACTATAACGCCAAGTGCTACTTCATAGTTGGCAGTTGAACAGTAACATGTGGTTTAAAATTTTGACTTATTTTTTCGAACGGCTCAACCAAATTGAACCAAACCTTATATATAAGCAAGCAATCAT
Source organism: Pediacus dermestoides (assembly GCA_963942485.1). NCBI lineage: Eukaryota > Metazoa > Arthropoda > Insecta > Coleoptera > Cucujidae > Pediacus > Pediacus dermestoides. The sequence continues at coordinate 72,082 of CAWWDI010000078.1, read as the reverse complement.
AACCTCAGACGATGATATAATTTTCATTTATCTACTATAACGCGAGGTGGTACTTCATACTTGGCAGTAGAACAGTAACATGTGGTTTAAAAATTTGAATTATTTTTTCGAAAAGCTTAACCAAATTGAACCAAATCCTATATATAAGCTAGCTTTCATAACCTCAGACGATTGTTTAATTTTCATTCATCTACTATAACGCGAAGTGGTACTTCACACTTGGCAGTAGAACAGTAACATGTGGTTTAAAAATTTGAATTATTTCTTCGATTGGCTTAACCAAATCAAACCAAATCTTATATATAAGCTAGCAATCATAACCTCAGACGACTGTTTAATTTTCATTCATCTACTATAACGCAAACGGGTACTTCATACTTGGCACTAGAACTGTATAATATGGTTTAAAATTTTGAATTTTTTTTTAAACGGCCCAATCAAATTGAACCAAATTTTATATTTAAGCTTGCATTCATCACCTCAGACGATTGTTTAATTTTCATTCATCTACTATAACGCGAAGTGGTACTTCATACTTGGCAGCAGAACAGTAACATGTGGTTTAAAAATTTGAATTATTTTTTTCGAACGGCTCAACCAAATTGAACCAAATCTTATATATAAGCTTTCAATCATAACCTCAGACGATGATATAATTTTCATTCATCTACTATAACTCGAAGTGCTACTTCGTAGTTGGCAGTTGAACAGTAACATATGGTTTAAAATTTTGAAATATTTTTTTCGAACGGCTCAACCAAATTGAACCAAATCTTATATATAAGCTTTCAATCATAACCTCAGACGATGATATAATTTTCATTCATCTTCTATAACGCGAAGTGCTACTTCATAGTTGGCAGTTGAACAGTAACATATGGTTTAAAATTTTGAAATATTTTTTTCGAACGCCTCAAACAAATTGAACCAAATCTTATATATAAGCTATCAATCATAACCTCAGACGATGATATAATTTTCATTCATCTACTATAACGCGAAGTGGTACTTCATACTTGGCAGTTGAACAGTAACATGTGGTTTAAAAATTTGAATTATTTTTTCGAAAAGCTTAACCAAATTGAACCAAATCTTATATATAAGCTAGCAATCATAACCTCAGACGATGATATAATTTTCATTCATCTACTATAACGCGAACTGCTACTTCATAGTTGGCAGTTGAACAGTAACATATGGTTTAAAATTTTGAAATATTTTTTTCGAACGCCTCAAACAAATTGAACCAAATCTTATATATAAGCTATCAATCATAACCTCAGACGATGATATAATTTTCATTCATCTACTATAACGCGAAGTGCTACTTCATAGTTGGCAGTTGATCAGTAACATATGGTTTAAAATTTTGAAATATTTTTTTCGAACGCCTCAAACAAATTGAACCAAATCTTATATATAAGCTATCAATCATAACCTCAGACGATGATATAATTTTCATTCATCTACTATAACGCGAAGTGCTACTTCATAGTTGGCAGTTGAACAGTAACATATGGTTTAAAATTTTGAAATATTTTTTTCGAACGATTCAACCAAATTGAACCAAATCCTATATATAAGCTAGCAATCATAACCTCAGACGATGATATAATTTTCATTCATCTACTATAACGCGAAGTGGTACTTCATACTTGGCAGTAGAACAGTAACGAGGTTTAAAAATTTGAATTATTTTTTCGATAGGCTTAACCAAATCGAACCAAATCTTATATATAAGCTAGCATTCATAACCTCAGACGATTGTTTAATTTTCATTCATCTACTATAACTCGAAGTGCTACTTCATAGTTGGCAGTTGAACAGTAACATATGGTTTAAAATTTTGAAATATTTTTTTCGAACGATTCAACCAAATTGAACCAAATCCTATATATAAGCTAGCAATCATAACCTCAGACGATGATATAATTTTCATTCATCTACTATAACGCAAAGTGGTACTTCATACTTGGCAGTTGAACAGTAACATGTGGTTTAAAATATTGAAATATTTTTTTCGAACGATTCAACCGAATTGAACCAAATCTTATATATAAGCTAGCAATCATAAACTCAGACGATGATATAATTTTCATTCATCTACTATAACGCGAAGTGGTACTTCATACTTGGCAGTAGAACAGTAACATGTGGTTTAAAATTTTGAAATATTTTTTTCGAACGATTTAACCGAATTGAACCAATTCTTTTATATAAGCTAGCAATCATAAACTCAGACGATGATATAATTTTCATTCATCTACTATAACGCGAAGTGGTACTTCATACTTGGCAGTAGAACAGTAACATGTGGTTTAAAATATTGAAATATTTTTTTCGAACGATTCAACCGAATTGAACCAAATCTTATATATAAGCTAGCAATCATAAACTCAGACGATGATATAATTTTCATTCATCTACTATAACGCGAGGTGGTACTTCATACTTGGCAGTAGAACAGTAACATGTGGTTTAAAAATTTGAATTATTTTTTCGATTGGCTTAACCAAATCAAACCAAATCTTATATATAAGCTAGCATTCATAACCTCAGACGACTATATATGGTTTAAAATTTTGAATTTTTTTTTAAACGGCCCAATCAAATTGAACCAAATTTTATATTTAAGCTTGCATTCATCACCTCAAACGTTGGTAAAAATTTCATTGATCTCCTACAACGCATAGGGCTACTACATGACGATTGCATTTTTAGCGTTTTCAGCTTGAGATCTCTTCAATTATGATGGTTAGCATAAAATACTACTTTGCGTTATAGTAGACCAATGAAAATTTTACCTATGTCTGAGGGGACGAATGAAAGCTTAAATATCAAATTTGGTTCAATTTGGTTAAGCGGCTCAAAAAAAAATAAATCAAAATTTTAAACAGTAACATATGGTTTAAAATTTTGAAATATTTTTTTCGAACGGCTCAACCAAATTAAACCAAATCTTATATATAAGCTTTCAATCATAACCTCAGACGATGATATAATTTTCATTCATCTACTATAAATAACGCGAAGTGCTACTTCATAGTTGGCAGTTGAACAGTAACATATGGTTTAAAATTTTGAAATATTTTTATCGAACGGCTCAACCAAATTGAACCAAATCTTATATATAAGCTAGCAATCATAACCTCAGACGATGATATAATTTTCATTCATCTACTATAACGCGAAGTGCTACTTCATAGTTGGCAGTTGAACAGTAACATATGGTTTAAAATTTTGAAATATTTTTTTCGAACGCCTCAAACAAATTGAACCAAATCTTATATATAAGCTATCAATCATAACCTCAGACGATGATATAATTTTCATTCATCTACTATAACGCGAAGTGCTACTTCATAGTTGGCAGTTGAACAGTAACATGGTTTAAAATTTTGAAATATTTTTTTCGAACGATTCAACCAAATTGAACCAAATCCTATATATAAGCCAGCAATCATAACCTCAGACGATGATATAATTTTCATTCATCTACTATAACGCGAAGTGGTACTTCATACTTGGCAGTAGAACAGTAACGAGGTTTAAAAATTTGAATTATTTTTTCGAAGGGCTTAGCCAAATCGAACCAAATCTTATATATAAGCTTGCATTCATAACCTCAGACGATTGTTTAATTTTCATTCATCTACTATAACTCCAAGTGCTACTTCATAGTTGGCAGTAGAACAGTAACATATGGTTTAAAATTTTGAAATATTTTTTTCGAACGATTCAACCAAATTGAACCAAATCCTATATATAAGCTAGCAATCATAACCTCAGACGATGATATAATTTTCATTCATCTACTATAACGCCAAGTGCTACTTCATAGTTGGCAGTTGAACAGTAACATGTGGTTTAAAATTTTGAATTATTTTTTCGAACGGCTCAACCAAATTGAACCAAACCTTATATATAAGCAAGCAATCATAACCTCAGACGATGATATAATTTTCATTTATCTACTATAACGCGAGGTGGTACTTCATACTTGGCAGTAGAACAGTAACATGTGGTTTAAAAATTTTAATTATTTTTTCGATTGGCTTAACCAAATCAAACCAAATCTTATATATAAGCTAGCAATCATAACCTCAGACGACTGTTTAATTTTCATTCATCTACTATAACGCAAACGGGTACTTCATACTTGGCACTAGAACTGTATAATATGGTTTAAAATTTTGAATTTTTTTTTAAACGGCCCAATCAAATTGAACCAAATTTTATATTTAAGCTTGCATTCATCACCTCAGACGATTGTTTAATTTTCATTCATCTACTATAACGCGAAGTGGTACTTCATACTTGGCAGCAGAACAGTAACATGTGGTTTAAAAATTTGAATTATTTTTTTCGAACGGCTCAACCAAATTGAACCAAATCTTATATATAAGCTTTCAATCATAACCTCAGACGATGATATAATTTTCATTCATCTACTATAACTCGAAGTGCTACTTCGTAGTTGGCAGTTGAACAGTAACATATGGTTTAAAATTTTGAAATATTTTTTTCGAACGGCTCAACCAAATTGAACCAAATCTTATATATAAGCTTTCAATCATAACCTCAGACGATGATATAATTTTCATTCATCTTCTATAACGCCAAGTGCTACTTCATAGTTGGCAGTTGAACAGTAACATATGGTTTAAAATTTTGAAATATTTTTTTCGAACGGCTCAACCAAATTGAACCAAATCTTATATATAAGCTCTCAATTATAACCTCAGACGATGATATAATTTTCATTCATCTACTATAACGCGAAGTGGTACTTCATACTTGGCAGTTGAACAGTAACATATAGTTTAAAATTTTGAAATATTTTTTTCGAACGACTCAACCAAATTGCACAAAATCTTATATATAAGTTAGCAATCATAACCTCAGACGATGATATAATTTTCATTCATCTTCTATAACGCGAAGTGGTACTTCATACTTGGCAGCAGAACAGTAACATGTGGTTTAAAAATTTGAATTATTTTTTCGAAGGGCTTAACCAAATCGAACCAAATCTTATATATAAGCTAGCATTCATAACCTCAGACGATTGTTTAATTTTCATTCATCTACTATAACGCAAACGGGTACTTCATACTTGGCACTAGAACTGTATATGGTTTAAAATTTTGAATTTTTTTTTAAACGGCCCAATCAAATTGAACCAAATTTTAAATTTAAGCTTGCATTCAGCACCTAAAACGTTGGTAAAAATTTCATTGATCTACTACAACGCAAAGGGCTACTACATGACGATTGCATTTTTAGCGTTTTCAGCCTGAGATCTCTTCAATTATGATGGTTAACATAAAATACTACTTTGCGTTATAGTAGGACCAATGAAAATTTTACCTATGTCTGAGGTGACGAATGAAAGCTTAAATATCAAATTTGGTTCAATTTGGTTAAGCGGCTCAAAAAAAATCAAAATTTTAAACAGTAACATATGGTTTAAAATTTTGAAATATTTTTTTCGAACGGCTCAACCAAATTGAACCAAATCTTATATATAAGCTTTCAATCATAACCTCAGAGGATGATATAATTTTCATTCATCTACTATAACGCGAAGTGCCACTTCATAGTTGGCAGTTGAACAGTAACATATGGTTTAAAATTTTGAAATATTTTTGTCGAACGGCTCAACCAAATTGAACCAAATCTTATATATAAGCTAGCAATCATAACCTCAGACGATGATATAATTTTCATTCATCTACTATAACGCGAAGTGCTACTTCATAGTTGGCAGTTGAACAGTAACATATGGTTTAAAATTTTGAAATATTTTTTTCGAACGGCTCAAACAAATTGAACCAAATCTTATATATAAGCTATCAATCATAACCTCAGACGATAATATAATTTTCATTCATCTACTACAACGCGAAGTGCTACTTCATAGTTGGCAGTTGAACAGTAACATATGGTTTAAAATGTTGAAATATTTTTTTCGAACGATTCAACCAAATTGAACCAAATCCTATATATAAGCTAGCAATCATAACCTCAGACGATGATATAATTTTCATTCATCTACTATAACGCGAAGTGGTACTTCATACCTGGAAGTTGAACAGTAACATGTGGTTTAAAATATTGAAATATTTTTTTCGAACGATTCAACCGAATTGAACCAAATCTTATATATAAGCTAGCAATCATAACCTCAGACCATGATATAATTTTCATTCATCTACTATAACGCGAAGTGGTACTTCATACTTGGCAGTTGAACAGTAACATGTGGTTTAAAAATTTGAATTATTTTTTCGAAAAGCTTAACCAAATTGAACCAAATCCTATATATAAGCTAGCTTTCATAACCTCAGACGATTGTTTAATTTTCATTCATCTACTATAACGCGAAGTGGTACTTCACACTTGGCAGTAGAACAGTAACATGTGGTTTAAAAATTTGAATTATTTCTTCGATTGGTTTAACCAAATCAAACCAAATCTTATATATAAGCTAGCATTCATAACCTCAGACGACTGTTTAATTTTCATTCATCTACTATAACGCAAACGGGTACTTCATACTTGGCACTAGAACTGTATAATATGGTTTAAAATTTTGAATTTTTTTTTAAACGGCCCAATCAAATTGAACCAAATTTTATATTTAAGCTTGCATTCATCACCTCAGACGATTGTTTAATTTTCATTCATCTACTATAACGCGAAGTGGTACTTCATACTTGGCAGCAGAACAGTAACATGTGATTTAAAAATTTGAATTATTTTTTTCGAACGGCTCAACCAAATTGAACCAAATCTTATATATAAGCTTTCAATCATAACCTCAGACGATGATATAATTTTCATTCATCTACTATAACTCGAAGTGCTACTTCGTAGTTGGCAGTTGAACAGTAACATATGGTTTAAAATTTTGAAATATTTTTTTCGAACGGCTCAACCAAATTGAACCAAATCTTATATATAAGCTTTCAATCATAACCTCAGACGATGATATAATTTTCATTCATCATCTATAACGCCAAGTGCTACTTCATAGTTGGCAGTTGAACAGTAACATATGGTTTAAAATTTTGAAATATTTTTTTCGAACGGCTCAACCAAATTGAACCAAATCTTATATATAAGCTCTCAATTATAACCTCAGACGATGATATAATTTTCATTCATCTACTATAACGCGAAGTGGTACTTCATACTTGGCAGTTGAACAGTAACATATAGTTTAAAATTTTGAAATATTTTTTTCGAACGACTCAACCAAATTGAACAAAATCTTATATATAAGTTAGCAATCATAACCTCAGACGATGATATAATTTTCATTCATCTTCTATAACGCGAAGTGGTACTTCATACTTGGCAGCAGAACAGTAACATGTGGTTTAAAAATTTGAATTATTTTTTCGAAGGGCTTAACCAAATCGAACCAAATCTTATATATAAGCTAGCATTCATAACCTCAGACGATTGTTTAATTTTCATTCATCTACTATAACGCAAACGGGTACTTCATACTTGGCACTAGAACTGTATATGGTTTAAAATTTTGAATTTTTTTTTAAACGGCCCAATCAAATTGAACCAAATTTTAAATTTAAGCTTGCATTCAGCACCTAAAACGTTGGTAAAAATTTCATTGATCTACTACAACGCAAAGGGCTACTACATGACGATTGCATTTTTAGCGTTTTCAGCCTGAGATCTCTTCAATTATGATGGTTAACATAAAATACTACTTTGCGTTATAGTAGGACCAATGAAAATTTTACCTATGTCTGAGGTGACGAATGAAAGCTTAAATATCAAATTTGGTTCAATTTGGTTAAGCGGCTCAAAAAAAATCAAAATTTTAAACAGTAACATATGGTTTAAAATTTTGAAATATTTTTTTCGAACGGCTCAACCAAATTGAACCAAATCTTATATATAAGCTTTCAATCATAACCTCAGAGGATGATATAATTTTCATTCATCTACTATAACGCGAAGTGCTACTTCATAGTTGGCAGTTGAACAGTAACATATGGTTTAAAATTTTGAAATATTTTTGTCGAACGGCTCAACCAAATTGAACCAAATCTTATATATAAGCTAGCAATCATAACCTCAGACGATGATATAATTTTCATTCATCTACTATAACGCGAAGTGCTACTTCATAGTTGGCAGTTGAACAGTAACATATGGTTTAAAATTTTGAAATATTTTTTTCGAACGGCTCAAACAAATTGAACCAAATCTTATATATAAGCTATCAATCATAACCTCAGACGATAATATAATTTTCATTCATCTACTACAACGCGAAGTGCTACTTCATAGTTGGCAGTTGAACAGTAACATATGGTTTAAAATTTTGAAATATTTTTTTCGAACGGCTCAACCAAATTGAACCAAATCTTATATATAAGCTTTCAATCATAACATCAGACGATGATATGATTTTCATTCATCTACTATAACTCGAAGTGCTACTTCATACTTGGCAGTTGAACAGTAACATGTGGTTTAAAATTTTGAAATATTTTTTTCGAACGATTCAACCAAATTGAACCAAATCCTATATATAAGCTAGCAATCATAACCTCAGACGATGATATAATTTTCATTCATCTACTATAACGCGAAGTGGTACTTCATACCTGGAAGTTGAACAGTAACATGTGGTTTAAAATATTGAAATATTTTTTTCGAACGATTCAACCGAATTGAACCAAATCTTATATATAAGCTAGCAATCATAACCTCAGACCATGATATAATTTTCATTCATCTACTATAACGCGAAGTGGTACTTCATACTTGGCAGTTGAACAGTAACATGTGGTTTAAAAATTTGAATTATTTTTTCGAAAAGCTTAACCAAATTGAACCAAATCCTATATATAAGCTAGCTTTCATAACCTCAGACGATTGTTTAATTTTCATTCATCTACTATAACGCGAAGTGGTACTTCACACTTGGCAGTAGAACAGTAACATGTGGTTTAAAAATTTGAATTATTTCTTCGATTGGCTTAACCAAATCAAACCAAATCTTATATATAAGCTAGCATTCATAACCTCAGACGACTGTTTAATTTTCATTCATCTACTATAACGCAAACGGGTACTTCATACTTGGCACTAGAACTGTATAATATGGTTTAAAATTTTGAATTTTTTTTTAAACGCCCAATCAAATTGAACCAAATTTTATATTTAAGCTTGCATTCATCACCTCAAACGTTGGTAAAAATTTCATTGATCTACTACAACGCAAAGGGCTACTACATGACGATTGCATTTTTAGCGTTTTCAGCTTGAGATCTCTTCAATTATGATGGTTAGCATAAAATACTACTTTGCGTTATAGTAGACCAATGAAAATTTTACCTATGTCTGAGGGGACGAATGAAATCTTAAATATAAAATTTGGTTCAATTTGGTTAAGCGGCTCAAAAAAAATAAATCAAAATTTTAAACAGTAACATATGGTTTAAAATTTTGAATTATTTTTTCGATTGGCTTAACCAAATCAAACCAAATCTTATATATAAGCTAGCTTTCATAACCTCAGACGATTGTTTAATTTTCATTCATCTACTATGACGCAAACGGGTACTTCATACTTGGCACTAGAACTGTATAATATGGTTTAAAATTTTCAATTTTTTTTTAAACGGCCCCATTAAATTGAACCAAATTTTATATTTAAACTTGCATTCATCACCTCAAACGTTGGTAAAAATTTCATTGATCTACTACAACGCAAAGGGCTACTACATAATTTTACCATGACGACTGCATATTTAGCGTTTTCAGCCTGAGATCTCTTCAAATATGATGCCTAGCATAAAATACTACTTTGCGTTATAGTAGACCCATGAAAATTTTACCAGTGTCTGAGGTTACGAATGAAAGCTTAAATATAAAATTACATTCAATTTGGTTTAGCCGTTCGGAAAAAATAAATCAAAATTTTAAACAGTAACATATGGTTTAAAATTTTGAAATATTTTTTTCGAACGGCTCAACCAAATTGAACCAAATCTTATATATAAGCTTTCAATCATAACCTCAGAGGATGATATAATTTTCATTCATCTACTATAACGCGAAGTGCTACTTCATAGTTGGCAGTTGAACAGTAACATATGGTTTAAAATTTTGAAATATTTTTGTCGAACGGCTCAACCAAATTGAACCAAATCTTATATATAAGCTAGCAATCATAACCTCAGACGATGATATAATTTTCATTCATCTACTATAACGCGAAGTGCTACTTCATAGTTGGCAGTTGAACAGTAACATATGGTTTAAAATTTTGAAATATTTTTTTCGAACGGCTCAAACAAATTGAACCAAATCTTATATATAAGCTATCAGTCATAACCTCAGACGATGATATAATTTTCATTCATCTACTACAACGCGAAGTGCTACTTCATAGTTGGCAGTTGAACAGTAACATATGGTTTAAAATTTTGAAATATTTTTTTCGAACGGCTCAACCAAATTGAACCAAATCTTATATATAAGCTTTCAATCATAACCTCAGACGATGATATGATTTTCATTCATCTACTATAACTCGAAGTGCTACTTCATAGTTGGCAGTTGAACAGTAACATATGGTTTAAAATTTTGAAATATTTTTTTCGAACGATTCAACCAAATTGAACCAAATCCTATATATAAGCTAGCAATCATAACCTCAGACGATGATATAATTTTCATTCATCTACTATAACGCGAAGTGGTACTTCATACTTGGCAGTTGAACAGTAACATGTGGTTTAAAATATTGAAATATTTTTTTCGAACGATTCAACCGAATTGAACCAAATCTTATATATAAGCTAGCAATCATAACCTCAGACGATGATATAATTTTCATTCATCTACTATAACGCGAAGTGCTACTTCATACTTGGCAGTAGAACAGTAACATGTGGTTTAAAATTTTGAAATATTTTTTTCGAACGATTCAACCAAATTGAACCAAATCCTATATATAAGCTAGCAATCATAACCTCAGACGATGATATAATTTTCATTCATCTACTATAACGCGAAGTGGTACTTCATACTTGGCAGTTGAACAGTAACATGTGGTTTAAAAATTTGAATTATTTTTTCGAAAAGCTTAACCAAATTGAACCAAATCCTATATATAAGCTAGCTTTCATAACCTCAGACGATTGTTTAATTTTCATTCATCTACTATAACGCGAAGTGGTACTTCACACTTGGCAGTAGAACAGTAACATGTGGTTTAAAAATTTGAATTATTTCTTCGATTGGCTTAACCAAATCAAACCAAATCTTATATATAAGCTAGCATTCATAACCTCAGACGACTGTTTAATTTTCATTCATCTACTATAACGCAAACGGGTACTTCATACTTGGCACTAGAACTGTATAATATGGTTTAAAATTTTGAATTTTTTTTTAAACGGCCCCATTAAATTGAACCAAATTTTATATTTAAACTTGCATTCATCACCTCAAACGTTGGTAAAAATTTCATTGATCTACTACAACGCAAAGGGCTACTACATAATTTTACCATGACGACTGCATATTTAGCGTTTTCAGCCTGAGATCTCTTCAAATATGATGCCTAGCATAAAATACTACTTTGCGTTATAGTAGACCCATGAAAATTTTACCAGTGTCTGAGGTTACGAATGAAAGCTTAAATATAAAATTACATTCAATTTGGTTTAGCCGTTCGGAAAAAATAAATCAAAATTTTAAACAGTAACATATGGTTTAAAATTTTGAAATATTTTTTTCGAACGGCTCAACCAAATTGAACCAAATCTTATATATAAGCTAGCAATCATAACCTCAGACGATGATATAATTTTCATTCATCTACTATAACGCAAAGTGCTACTTCATAGTTGGCAGTTGAACAGTAACATATGGTTTAAAATTTTGAAATATTTTTTTCGAACGGCTCAACCAAATTGAACCAAATCTTATATATAAGCTTTCAATCATAACCTCAGACGATGATATGATTTTCATTCATCTACTATAACTCGAAGTGCTACTTCATAGTTGGCAGTTGAACAGTAACATATGGTTTAAAATTTTGAAATATTTTTTTCAAACGATTCAACCAAATTGAACCAAATCCTATATATAAGCTAGCAATCATAACCTCAGACGATGATATAATTTTCATTCATCTACTATAACGCGAAGTGGTACTTCATACTTGGCAGTAGAACAGTAACGAGGTTTAAAAATTTGAATTATTTTTTCGATAGGCTTAACCAAATCGAACCAAATCTTATATATAAGCTAGCATTCATAACCTCAGACGATTGTTTAATTTTCATTCATCTACTATAACTCGAAGTGCTACTTCATAGTTGGCAGTTGAACAGTAACATATGGTTTAAAATTTTGAAATATTTTTTTCGAACGGCTCAACCAAATTGAACCAAATCTTATATATAAGCTAGCAATCATAACCTCAGACGATGATATAATTTTCATTCATCTACTATAACGCAAAGTGCTACTTCATAGTTGGCAGTTGAACAGTAACATATGGTTTAAAATTTTGAAATATTTTTTTCGAACGATTCAACCAAATTGAACCAAATCCTATATATAAGCTAGCAATCATAACCTCAGACGATGATATAATTTTCATTCATCTACTATAACGCGAAGTGGTACTTCATACTTGGCAGTAGAACAGTAACGAGGTTTAAAAATTTGAATTATTTTTTCGATAGGCTTAACCAAATCGAACCAAATCTTATATATAAGCTAGCATTCATAACCTCAGACGATTGTTTAATTTTCATTCATCTACTATAACTCGAAGTGCTACTTCATAGTTGGCAGTTGAACAGTAACATATGGTTTAAAATTTTGAAATATTTTTTTCGAACGATTCAACCAAATTGAACCAAATCCTATATATAAGCTAGCAATCATAACCTCAGACGATGATATAATTTTCATTCATCTACTATAACGCAAAGTGGTACTTCATACTTGGCAGTAGAACAGTAACATGTGGTTTAAAATTTTGAAATATTTTTTTCGAACGATTTAACCGAATTGAACCAATTCTTTTATATAAGCTAGCAATCATAAACTCAGACGATGATATAATTTTCATTCATCTACTATAACGCGAGGTGGTACTTCATACTTGGCAGTAGAACAGTAACATGTGGTTTAAAATATTGAAATATTTTTTTCGAACGATTCAACCGAATTGAACCAAATCTTATATATAAGCTAGCAATCATAAACTCAGACGATGATATAATTTTCATTCATCTACTATAACGCGAGGTGGTACTTCATACTTGGCAGTAGAACAGTAACATGTGGTTTAAAAATTTGAATTATTTTTTCGATTGGCTTAACCAAATCAAACCAAATCTTATATATAAGCTAGCATTCATAACCTCAGACGACTATATATGGTTTAAAATTTTGAATTTTTTTTTAAACGGCCCAATCAAATTGAACCAAATTTTATATTTAAGCTTGCATTCATCACCTCAAACGTTGGTAAAAATTTCATTGATCTCCTACAACGCATAGGGCTACTACATGACGATTGCATTTTTAGCGTTTTCAGCTTGAGATCTCTTCAATTATGATGGTTAGCATAAAATACTACTTTGCGTTATAGTAGACCAATGAAAATTTTACCTATGTCTGAGGGAACGAATGAAAGCTTAAATATCAAATTTGGTTCAATTTGGTTAAGCGGCTCAAAAAAAAATAAATCAAAATTTTAAACAGTAACATATGGTTTAAAATTTTGAAATATTTTTTTCAAACGGCTCAACCAAATTAAACCAAATCTTATATATAAGCTTTCAATCATAACCTCAGACGATGATATAATTTTCATTCATCTACTATAAATAACGCGAAGTGCTACTTCATAGTTGGCAGTTGAACAGTAACATATGGTTTAAAATTTTGAAATATTTTTATCGAACGGCTCAACCAAATTGAACCAAATCTTATATATAAGCTAGCAATCATAACCTCAGACGATGATATAATTTTCATTCATCTACTATAACGCGAAGTGCTACTTCATAGTTGGCAGTTGAACAGTAACATATGGTTTAAAATTTTGAAATATTTTTTTCGAACGCCTCAAACAAATTGAACCAAATCTTATATATAAGCTATCAATCATAACCTCAGACGATGATATAATTTTCATTCATCTACTATAACGCGAAGTGCTACTTCATAGTTGGCAGTTGAACAGTAACATATGGTTTAAAATTTTGAAATATTTTTTTCGAACGATTCAACCAAATTGAACCAAATCCTATATATAAGCCAGCAATCATAACCTCAGACGATGATATAATTTTCATTCATCTACTATAACGCGAAGTGGTACTTCATACTTGGCAGTAGAACAGTAACGAGGTTTAAAAATTTGAATTATTTTTTCGAAGGGCTTAGCCAAATCGAACCAAATCTTATATATAAGCTTGCATTCATAACCTCAGACGATTGTTTAATTTTCATTCATCTACTATAACTCCAAGTGCTACTTCATAGTTGGCAGTTGAACAGTAACATATGGTTTAAAATTTTGAAATATTTTTTTCGAACGATTCAACCAAATTGAACCAAATCCTATATATAAGCTAGCAATCATAACCTCAGACGATGATATAATTTTCATTCATCTACTATAACGCCAAGTGCTACTTCATAGTTGGCAGTTGAACAGTAACATGTGGTTTAAAATTTTGAATTATTTTTTCGAACGGCTCAACCAAATTGAACCAAACCTTATATATAAGCAAGCAATCATAACCTCAGACGATGATATAATTTTCATTTATCTACTATAACGCGAGGTGGTACTTCATACTTGGCAGTAGAACAGTAACATGTGGTTTAAAAATTTTAATTATTTTTTCGATTGGCTTAACCAAATCAAACCAAATCTTATATATAAGCTAGCAATCATAACCTCAGACGACTGTTTAATTTTCATTCATCTACTATAACGCAAACGGGTACTTCATACTTGGCACTAGAACTGTATAATATGGTTTAAAATTTTGAATTTTTTTTTAAACGGCCCAATCAAATTGAACCAAATTTTATATTTAAGCTTGCATTCATCACCTCAGACGATTGTTTAATTTTCATTCATCTACTATAACGCGAAGTGGTACTTCATACTTGGCAGCAGAACAGTAACATGTGGTTTAAAAATTTGAATTATTTTTTTCGAACGGCTCAACCAAATTGAACCAAATCTTATATATAAGCTTTCAATCATAACCTCAGACGATGATATAATTTTCATTCATCTACTATAACTCGAAGTGCTACTTCGTAGTTGGCAGTTGAACAGTAACATATGGTTTAAAATTTTGAAATATTTTTTTCGAACGGCTCAACCAAATTGAACCAAATCTTATATATAAGCTTTCAATCATAACCTCAGACGATGATATAATTTTCATTCATCTTCTATAACGCCAAGTGCTACTTCATAGTTGGCAGTTGAACAGTAACATATGGTTTAAAATTTTGAAATATTTTTTTCGAACGGCTCAACCAAATTGAACCAAATCTTATATATAAGCTCTCAATTATAACCTCAGACGATGATATAATTTTCATTCATCTACTATAACGCGAAGTGGTACTTCATACTTGGCAGTTGAACAGTAACATATAGTTTAAAATTTTGAAATATTTTTTTCGAACGACTCAACCAAATTGAACAAAATCTTATATATAAGTTAGCAATCATAACCTCAGACGATGATATAATTTTCATTCATCTTCTATAACGCGAAGTGGTACTTCATACTTGGCAGCAGAACAGTAACATGTGGTTTAAAAATTTGAATTATTTTTTGGAAGGGCTTAACCAAATCGAACCAAATCTTATATATAAGCTAGCATTCATAACCTCAGACGATTGTTTAATTTTCATTCATCTACTATAACGCAAACGGGTACTTCATACTTGGCACTAGAACTGTATATGGTTTAAAATTTTGAATTTTTTTTTAAACGGCCCAATCAAATTGAACCAAATTTTAAATTTAAGCTTGAATTCAGCACCTAAAACGTTGGTAAAAATTTCATTGATCTACTACAACGCAAAGGGCTACTACATGACGATTGCATTTTTAGCGTTTTCAGCCTGAGATCTCTTCAATTATGATGGTTAACATAAAATACTACTTTGCGTTATAGTAGGACCAATGAAAATTTTACCTATGTCTGAGGTGACGAATGAAAGCTTAAATATCAAATTTGGTTCAATTTGGTTAAGCGGCTCAAAAAAAATCAAAATTTTAAACAGTAACATATGGTTTAAAATTTTGAAATATTTTTTTCGAACGGCTCAACCAAATTGAACCAAATCTTATATATAAGCTTTCAAACATAACCTCAGAGGATGATATAATTTTCATTCATCTACTATAACGCGAAGTGCTACTTCATAGTTGGCAGTTGAACAGTAACATATGGTTTAAAATTTTGAAATATTTTTGTCGAACGGCTCAACCAAATTGAACCAAATCTTATATATAAGCTAGCAATCATAACCTCAGACGATGATATAATTTTCATTCATCTACTATAACGCGAAGTGCTACTTCATAGTTGGCAGTTGAACAGTAACATATGGTTTAAAATTTTGAAATATTTTTTTCGAACGGCTCAAACAAATTGAACCAAATCTTATATATAAGCTATCAATCATAACCTCAGACGATAATATAATTTTCATTCATCTACTACAACGCGAAGTGCTACTTCATAGTTGGCAGTTGAACAGTAACATATGGTTTAAAATTTTGAAATATTTTTTTCGAACGGCTCAACCAAATTGAACCAAATCTTATATATAAGCTTTCAATCATAACATCAGACGATGATATGATTTTCATTCATCTACTATAACTCGAAGTGCTACTTCATACTTGGCAGTTGAACAGTAACATGTGGTTTAAAATTTTGAAATATTTTTTTCGAACGATTCAACCAAATTGAACCAAATCCTATATATAAGCTAGCAATCATAACCTCAGACGATGATATAATTTTCATTCATCTACTATAACGCGAAGTGGTACTTCATACCTGGAAGTTGAACAGTAACATGTGGTTTAAAATATTGAAATATTTTTTTCGAACGATTCAACCGAATTGAACCAAATCTTATATATAAGCTAGCAATCATAACCTCAGACCATGATATAATTTTCATTCATCTACTATAACGCGAAGTGGTACTTCATACTTGGCAGTTGAACAGTAACATGTGGTTTAAAAATTTGAATTATTTTTTCGAAAAGCTTAACCAAATTGAACCAAATCCTATATATAAGCTAGCTTTCATAACCTCAGACGATTGTTTAATTTTCATTCATCTACTATAACGCGAAGTGGTACTTCACACTTGGCAGTAGAACAGTAACATGTGGTTTAAAAATTTGAATTATTTCTTCGATTGGCTTAACCAAATCAAACCAAATCTTATATATAAGCTAGTATTCATAACCTCAGACGACTGTTTAATTTTCATTCATCTACTATAACGCAAACGGGTACTTCATACTTGGCACTAGAACTGTATAATATGGTTTAAAATTTTGAATTTTTTTTTAAACGGCCCAATCAAATTGAACTAAATTTTATATTTAAGCTTGCATTCATCACCTCAAACGTTGGTAAAAATTTCATTGATCTACTACAATGCAAAGGGCTACTACATGACGATTGCATTTTTAGCGTTTTCAGCTTGAGATCTCTTCAATTATGATGGTTAGCATAAAATACTACTTTGCGTTATAGTAGACCAATGAAAATTTTACCTATGTCTGAGGGGATGAATGAAAGCTTAAATATAAAATTTGGTTCAATTTGGTTAAGCGGTTCAAAAAAAAATAAATCAAAATTTTAAACAGTAACATATGGTTTAAAATTTTGAAATATTTTTTTCGAACGGCTCAACCAAATAGAACCAAATCTTATATATAACCTTTCAATCATAACCTCAGAGGATGATATAATTTTCATTCATCTACTATAACGCCAAGTGCTACTTCATAGTTGGCAGTTGAACAGTAACATGTGGTTTAAAATTTTGACTTATTTTTTCGAACGGCTCAACCAAATTGAACCAAACCTTATATATAAGCAAGCAATCATAACCTCAGACGATGATATAATTTTCATTTATCTACTATAACGCGAGGTGGTACTTCATACTTGGCAGTAGAACAGTAACATGTGGTTTAAAAATTTTAATTATTTTTTCGATTGGCTTAACCAAATCAAACCAAATCTTATATATAAGCTAGCAATCATAACCTCAGACGACTGTTTAATTTTCATTCATCTACTATAACGCAAACGGGTACTTCATACTTGGCACTAGAACTGTATAATATGGTTTAAAATTTTGAATTTTTTTTTAAACGGCCCAATCAAATTGAACCAAATTTTATATTTAAGCTTGCATTCATCACCTCAGACGATTGTTTAATTTTCATTCATCTACTATAACGCGAAGTGGTACTTCATACTTGGCAGCAGAACAGTAACATGTGGTTTAAAAATTTGAATTATTTTTTTCGAACGGCTCAACCAAATTGAACCAAATCTTATATATAAGCTTTCAATCATAACCTCAGACGATGATATAATTTTCATTCATCTACTATAACTCGAAGTGCTACTTCGTAGTTGGCAGTTGAACAGTAACATATGGTTTAAAATTTTGAAATATTTTTTTCGAACGGCTCAACCAAATTGAACCAAATCTTATATATAAGCTTTCAATCATAACCTCAGACGATGATATAATTTTCATTCATCTTCTATAACGCGAAGTGCTACTTCATAGTTGGCAGTTGAACAGTAACATATGGTTTAAAATTTTGAAATATTTTTTTCGAACGCCTCAAACAAATTGAACCAAATCTTATATATAAGCTATCAATCATAACCTCAGACGATGATATAATTTTCATTCATCTACTATAACGCGAAGTGGTACTTCATACTTGGCAGTTGAACAGTAACATGTGGTTTAAAAATTTGAACTATTTTTTCGAAAAGCTTAACCAAATTGAACCAAATCTTATATATAAGCTAGCAATCATAACCTCAGACGATGATATAATTTTCATTCATCTACTATAACGCGAACTGCTACTTCATAGTTGGCAGTTGAACAGTAACATATGGTTTAAAATTTTGAAATATTTTTTTCGAACGCCTCAAACAAATTGAACCAAATCTTATATATAAGCTATCAATCATAACCTCAGACGATGATATAATTTTCATTCATCTACTATAACGCGAAGTGCTACTTCATAGTTGGCAGTTGATCAGTAACATATGGTTTAAAATTTTGAAATATTTTTTTCGAACGCCTCAAACAAATTGAACCAAATCTTATATATAAGCTATCAATCATAACCTCAGACGATGATATAATTTTCATTCATCTACTATAACGCGAAGTGCTACTTCATAGTTGGCAGTTGAACAGTAACATATGGTTTAAAATTTTGAAATATTTTTTTCGAACGATTCAACCAAATTGAACCAAATCCTATATATAAGCTAGCAATCATAACCTCAGACGATGATATAATTTTCATTCATCTACTATAACGCGAAGTGGTACTTCATACTTGGCAGTAGAACAGTAACGAGGTTTAAAAATTTGAATTATTTTTTCGATAGGCTTAACCAAATCGAACCAAATCTTATATATAAGCTAGCATTCATAACCTCAGACGATTGTTTAATTTTCATTCATCTACTATAACTCGAAGTGCTACTTCATAGTTGGCAGTTGAACAGTAACATATGGTTTAAAATTTTGAAATATTTTTTTCGAACGATTCAACCAAATTGAACCAAATCCTATATATAAGCTAGCAATCATAACCTCAGACGATGATATAATTTTCATTCATCTACTATAACGCAAAGTGGTACTTCATACTTGGCAGTTGAACAGTAACATGTGGTTTAAAATATTGAAATATTTTTTTCGAACGATTCAACCGAATTGAACCAAATCTTATATATAAGCTAGCAATCATAAACTCAGACGATGATATAATTTTCATTCATCTACTATAACGCGAAGTGGTACTTCATACTTGGCAGTAGAACAGTAACATGTGGTTTAAAATTTTGAAATATTTTTTTCGAACGATTTAACCGAATTGAACCAATTCTTTTATATAAGCTAGCAATCATAAACTCAGACGATGATATAATTTTCATTCATCTACTATAACGCGAAGTGGTACTTCATACTTGGCAGTAGAACAGTAACATGTGGTTTAAAATATTGAAATATTTTTTTCGAACGATTCAACCGAATTGAACCAAATCTTATATATAAGCTAGCAATCATAAACTCAGACGATGATATAATTTTCATTCATCTACTATAACGCGAGGTGGTACTTCATACTTGGCAGTAGAACAGTAACATGTGGTTTAAAAATTTGAATTATTTTTTCGATTGGCTTAACCAAATCAAACCAAATCTTATATATAAGCTAGCATTCATAACCTCAGACGACTATATATGGTTTAAAATTTTGAATTTTTTTTTAAACGGCCCAATCAAATTGAACCAAATTTTATATTTAAGCTTGCATTCATCACCTCAAACGTTGGTAAAAATTTCATTGATCTCCTACAACGCATAGGGCTACTACATGACGATTGCATTTTTAGCGTTTTCAGCTTGAGATCTCTTCAATTATGATGGTTAGCATAAAATACTACTTTGCGTTATAGTAGACCAATGAAAATTTTACCTATGTCTGAGGGGACGAATGAAAGCTTAAATATCAAATTTGGTTCAATTTGGTTAAGCGGCTCAAAAAAAAATAAATCAAAATTTTAAACAGTAACATATGGTTTAAAATTTTGAAATATTTTTTTCGAACGGCTCAACCAAATTAAACCAAATCTTATATATAAGCTTTCAATCATAACCTCAGACGATGATATAATTTTCATTCATCTACTATAAATAACGCGAAGTGCTACTTCATAGTTGGCAGTTGAACAGTAACATATGGTTTAAAATTTTGAAATATTTTTATCGAACGGCTCAACCAAATTGAACCAAATCTTATATATAAGCTAGCAATCATAACCTCAGACGATGATATAATTTTCATTCATCTACTATAACGCGAAGTGCTACTTCATAGTTGGCAGTTGAACAGTAACATATGGTTTAAAATTTTGAAATATTTTTTTCGAACGCCTCAAACAAATTGAACCAAATCTTATATATAAGCTATCAATCATAACCTCAGACGATGATATAATTTTCATTCATCTACTATAACGCGAAGTGCTACTTCATAGTTGGCAGTTGAACAGTAACATGGTTTAAAATTTTGAAATATTTTTTTCGAACGATTCAACCAAATTGAACCAAATCCTATATATAAGCCAGCAATCATAACCTCAGACGATGATATAATTTTCATTCATCTACTATAACGCGAAGTGGTACTTCATACTTGGCAGTAGAACAGTAACGAGGTTTAAAAATTTGAATTATTTTTTCGAAGGGCTTAGCCAAATCGAACCAAATCTTATATATAAGCTTGCATTCATAACCTCAGACGATTGTTTAATTTTCATTCATCTACTATAACTCCAAGTGCTACTTCATAGTTGGCAGTAGAACAGTAACATATGGTTTAAAATTTTGAAATATTTTTTTCGAACGATTCAACCAAATTGAACCAAATCCTATATATAAGCTAGCAATCATAACCTCAGACGATGATATAATTTTCATTCATCTACTATAACGCCAAGTGCTACTTCATAGTTGGCAGTTGAACAGTAACATGTGGTTTAAAATTTTGAATTATTTTTTCGAACGGCTCAACCAAATTGAACCAAACCTTATATATAAGCAAGCAATCATAACCTCAGACGATGATATAATTTTCATTTATCTACTATAACGCGAGGTGGTACTTCATACTTGGCAGTAGAACAGTAACATGTGGTTTAAAAATTTTAATTATTTTTTCGATTGGCTTAACCAAATCAAACCAAATCTTATATATAAGCTAGCAATCATAACCTCAGACGACTGTTTAATTTTCATTCATCTACTATAACGCAAACGGGTACTTCATACTTGGCACTAGAACTGTATAATATGGTTTAAAATTTTGAATTTTTTTTTAAACGGCCCAATCAAATTGAACCAAATTTTATATTTAAGCTTGCATTCATCACCTCAGACGATTGTTTAATTTTCATTCATCTACTATAACGCGAAGTGGTACTTCATACTTGGCAGCAGAACAGTAACATGTGGTTTAAAAATTTGAATTATTTTTTTCGAACGGCTCAACCAAATTGAACCAAATCTTATATATAAGCTTTCAATCATAACCTCAGACGATGATATAATTTTCATTCATCTACTATAACTCGAAGTGCTACTTCGTAGTTGGCAGTTGAACAGTAACATATGGTTTAAAATTTTGAAATATTTTTTTCGAACGGCTCAACCAAATTGAACCAAATCTTATATATAAGCTTTCAATCATAACCTCAGACGATGATATAATTTTCATTCATCTTCTATAACGCCAAGTGCTACTTCATAGTTGGCAGTTGAACAGTAACATATGGTTTAAAATTTTGAAATATTTTTTTCGAACGGCTCAACCAAATTGAACCAAATCTTATATATAAGCTCTCAATTATAACCTCAGACGATGATATAATTTTCATTCATCTACTATAACGCGAAGTGGTACTTCATACTTGGCAGTTGAACAGTAACATATAGTTTAAAATTTTGAAATATTTTTTTCGAACGACTCAACCAAATTGAACAAAATCTTATATATAAGTTAGCAATCATAACCTCAGACGATGATATAATTTTCATTCATCTTCTATAACGCGAAGTGGTACTTCATACTTGGCAGCAGAACAGTAACATGTGGTTTAAAAATATGAATTATTTTTTCGAAGGGCTTAACCAAATCGAACCAAATCTTATATATAAGCTAGCATTCATAACCTCAGACGATTGTTTAATTTTCATTCATCTACTATAACGCAAACGGGTACTTCATACTTGGCACTAGAACTGTATATGGTTTAAAATTTTGAATTTTTTTTTAAACGGCCCAATCAAATTGAACCAAATTTTAAATTTAAGCTTGCATTCAGCACCTAAAACGTTGGTAAAAATTTCATTGATCTACTACAACGCAAAGGGCTACTACATGACGATTGCATTTTTAGCGTTTTCAGCCTGAGATCTCTTCAATTATGATGGTTAACATAAAATACTACTTTGCGTTATAGTAGGACCAATGAAAATTTTACCTATGTCTGAGGTGACGAATGAAAGCTTAAATATCAAATTTGGTTCAATTTGGTTAAGCGGCTCAAAAAAAATCAAAATTTTAAACAGTAACATATGGTTTAAAATTTTGAAATATTTTTTTCGAACGGCTGAACCAAATTGAACCAAATCTTATATATAAGCTTTCAATCATAACCTCAGAGGATGATATAATTTTCATTCATCTACTATAACGCGAAGTGCCACTTCATAGTTGGCAGTTGAACAGTAACATATGGTTTAAAATTTTGAAATATTTTTGTCGAACGGCTCAACCAAATTGAACCAAATCTTATATATAAGCTAGCAATCATAACCTCAGACGATGATATAATTTTCATTCATCTACTATAACGCGAAGTGCTACTTCATAGTTGGCAGTTGAACAGTAACATATGGTTTAAAATTTTGAAATATTTTTTTCGAACGGCTCAAACAAATTGAACCAAATCTTATATATAAGCTATCAATCATAACCTCAGACGATAATATAATTTTCATTCATCTACTACAACGCGAAGTGCTACTTCATAGTTGGCAGTTGAACAGTAACATATGGTTTAAAATGTTGAAATATTTTTTTCGAACGGCTCAACCAAATTGAACCAAATCTTATATATAAGCTTTCAATCATAACATCAGACGATGATATGATTTTCATTCATCTACTATAACTCGAAGTGCTACTTCATACTTGGCAGTTGAACAGTAACATGTGGTTTAAAATTTTGAAATATTTTTTTCGAACGATTCAACCAAATTGAACCAAATCCTATATATAAGCTAGCAATCATAACCTCAGACGATGATATAATTTTCATTCATCTACTATAACGCGAAGTGGTACTTCATACCTGGAAGTTGAACAGTAACATGTGGTTTAAAATATTGAAATATTTTTTTCGAACGATTCAACCGAATTGAACCAAATCTTATATATAAGCTAGCAATCATAACCTCAGACCATGATATAATTTTCATTCATCTACTATAACGCGAAGTGGTACTTCATACTTGGCAGTTGAACAGTAACATGTGGTTTAAAAATTTGAATTATTTTTTCGAAAAGCTTAACCAAATTGAACCAAATCCTATATATAAGCTAGCTTTCATAACCTCAGACGATTGTTTAATTTTCATTCATCTACTATAACGCGAAGTGGTACTTCACACTTGGCAGTAGAACAGTAACATGTGGTTTAAAAATTTGAATTATTTCTTCGATTGGTTTAACCAAATCAAACCAAATCTTATATATAAGCTAGCATTCATAACCTCAGACGACTGTTTAATTTTCATTCATCTACTATAACGCAAACGGGTACTTCATACTTGGCACTAGAACTGTATAATATGGTTTAAAATTTTGAATTTTTTTTTAAACGGCCCAATCAAATTGAACCAAATTTTATATTTAAGCTTGCATTCATCACCTCAGACGATTGTTTAATTTTCATTCATCTACTATAACGCGAAGTGGTACTTCATACTTGGCAGCAGAACAGTAACATGTGATTTAAAAATTTGAATTATTTTTTTCGAACGGCTCAACCAAATTGAACCAAATCTTATATATAAGCTTTCAATCATAACCTCAGACGATGATATAATTTTCATTCATCTACTATAACTCGAAGTGCTACTTCGTAGTTGGCAGTTGAACAGTAACATATGGTTTAAAATTTTGAAATATTTTTTTCGAACGGCTCAACCAAATTGAACCAAATCTTATATATAAGCTTTCAATCATAACCTCAGACGATGATATAATTTTCATTCATCATCTATAACGCCAAGTGCTACTTCATAGTTGGCAGTTGAACAGTAACATATGGTTTAAAATTTTGAAATATTTTTTTCGAACGGCTCAACCAAATTGAACCAAATCTTATATATAAGCTCTCAATTATAACCTCAGACGATGATATAATTTTCATTCATCTACTATAACGCGAAGTGGTACTTCATACTTGGCAGTTGAACAGTAACATATAGTTTAAAATTTTGAAATATTTTTTTCGAACGACTCAACCAAATTGAACAAAATCTTATATATAAGTTAGCAATCATAACCTCAGACGATGATATAATTTTCATTCATCTTCTATAACGCGAAGTGGTACTTCATACTTGGCAGCAGAACAGTAACATGTGGTTTAAAAATTTGAATTATTTTTTCGAAGGGCTTAACCAAATCGAACCAAATCTTATATATAAGCTAGCATTCATAACCTCAGACGATTGTTTAATTTTCATTCATCTACTATAACGCAAACGGGTACTTCATACTTGGCACTAGAACTGTATATGGTTTAAAATTTTGAATTTTTTTTTAAACGGCCCAATCAAATTGAACCAAATTTTAAATTTAAGCTTGCATTCAGCACCTAAAACGTTGGTAAAAATTTCATTGATCTACTACAACGCAAAGGGCTACTACATGACGATTGCATTTTTAGCGTTTTCAGCCTGAGATCTCTTCAATTATGATGGTTAACATAAAATACTACTTTGCGTTATAGTAGGACCAATGAAAATTTTACCTATGTCTGAGGTGACGAATGAAAGCTTAAATATCAAATTTGGTTCAATTTGGTTAAGCGGCTCAAAAAAAATCAAAATTTTAAACAGTAACATATGGTTTAAAATTTTGAAATATTTTTTTCGAACGGCTCAACCAAATTGAACCAAATCTTATATATAAGCTTTCAATCATAACCTCAGAGGATGATATAATTTTCATTCATCTACTATAACGCGAAGTGCTACTTCATAGTTGGCAGTTGAACAGTAACATATGGTTTAAAATTTTGAAATATTTTTGTCGAACGGCTCAACCAAATTGAACCAAATCTTATATATAAGCTAGCAATCATAACCTCAGACGATGATATAATTTTCATTCATCTACTATAACGCGAAGTGCTACTTCATAGTTGGCAGTTGAACAGTAACATATGGTTTAAAATTTTGAAATATTTTTTTCGAACGGCTCAAACAAATTGAACCAAATCTTATATATAAGCTATCAATCATAACCTCAGACGATAATATAATTTTCATTCATCTACTACAACGCGAAGTGCTACTTCATAGTTGGCAGTTGAACAGTAACATATGGTTTAAAATTTTGAAATATTTTTTTCGAACGGCTCAACCAAATTGAACCAAATCTTATATATAAGCTTTCAATCATAACATCAGACGATGATATGATTTTCATTCATCTACTATAACTCGAAGTGCTACTTCATACTTGGCAGTTGAACAGTAACATGTGGTTTAAAATTTTGAAATATTTTTTTCGAACGATTCAACCAAATTGAACCAAATCCTATATATAAGCTAGCAATCATAACCTCAGACGATGATATAATTTTCATTCATCTACTATAACGCGAAGTGGTACTTCATACCTGGAAGTTGAACAGTAACATGTGGTTTAAAATATTGAAATATTTTTTTCGAACGATTCAACCGAATTGAACCAAATCTTATATATAAGCTAGCAATCATAACCTCAGACCATGATATAATTTTCATTCATCTACTATAACGCGAAGTGGTACTTCATACTTGGCAGTTGAACAGTAACATGTGGTTTAAAAATTTGAATTATTTTTTCGAAAAGCTTAACCAAATTGAACCAAATCCTATATATAAGCTAGCTTTCATAACCTCAGACGATTGTTTAATTTTCATTCATCTACTATAACGCGAAGTGGTACTTCACACTTGGCAGTAGAACAGTAACATGTGGTTTAAAAATTTGAATTATTTCTTCGATTGGCTTAACCAAATCAAACCAAATCTTATATATAAGCTAGCATTCATAACCTCAGACGACTGTTTAATTTTCATTCATCTACTATAACGCAAACGGGTACTTCATACTTGGCACTAGAACTGTATAATATGGTTTAAAATTTTGAATTTTTTTTTAAACGCCCAATCAAATTGAACCAAATTTTATATTTAAGCTTGCATTCATCACCTCAAACGTTGGTAAAAATTTCATTGATCTACTACAACGCAAAGGGCTACTACATGACGATTGCATTTTTAGCGTTTTCAGCTTGAGATCTCTTCAATTATGATGGTTAGCATAAAATACTACTTTGCGTTATAGTAGACCAATGAAAATTTTACCTATGTCTGAGGGGACGAATGAAATCTTAAATATAAAATTTGGTTCAATTTGGTTAAGCGGCTCAAAAAAAATAAATCAAAATTTTAAACAGTAACATATGGTTTAAAATTTTGAATTATTTTTTCGATTGGCTTAACCAAATCAAACCAAATCTTATATATAAGCTAGCTTTCATAACCTCAGACGATTGTTTAATTTTCATTCATCTACTATGACGCAAACGGGTACTTCATACTTGGCACTAGAACTGTATAATATGGTTTAAAATTTTCAATTTTTTTTTAAACGGCCCCATTAAATTGAACCAAATTTTATATTTAAACTTGCATTCATCACCTCAAACGTTGGTAAAAATTTCATTGATCTACTACAACGCAAAGGGCTACTACATAATTTTACCATGACGACTGCATATTTAGCGTTTTCAGCCTGAGATCTCTTCAAATATGATGCCTAGCATAAAATACTACTTTGCGTTATAGTAGACCCATGAAAATTTT
This sequence comes from Pediacus dermestoides, assembly GCA_963942485.1. Taxonomy (NCBI): domain Eukaryota; kingdom Metazoa; phylum Arthropoda; class Insecta; order Coleoptera; family Cucujidae; genus Pediacus; species Pediacus dermestoides. The sequence continues at coordinate 44,004 of CAWWDI010000078.1, read as the reverse complement.
ACCAGTGTCTGAGGTTACGAATGAAAGCTTAAATATAAAATTACATTCAATTTGGTTTAGCCGTTCGGAAAAAATAAATCAAAATTTTAAACAGTAACATATGGTTTAAAATTTTGAAATATTTTTTTCGAACGGCTCAACCAAATTGAACCAAATCTTATATATAAGCTTTCAATCATAACCTCAGAGGATGATATAATTTTCATTCATCTACTATAACGCGAAGTGCTACTTCATAGTTGGCAGTTGAACAGTAACATATGGTTTAAAATTTTGAAATATTTTTGTCGAACGGCTCAACCAAATTGAACCAAATCTTATATATAAGCTAGCAATCATAACCTCAGACGATGATATAATTTTCATTCATCTACTATAACGCGAAGTGCTACTTCATAGTTGGCAGTTGAACAGTAACATATGGTTTAAAATTTTGAAATATTTTTTTCGAACGGCTCAAACAAATTGAACCAAATCTTATATATAAGCTATCAGTCATAACCTCAGACGATGATATAATTTTCATTCATCTACTACAACGCGAAGTGCTACTTCATAGTTGGCAGTTGAACAGTAACATATGGTTTAAAATTTTGAAATATTTTTTTCGAACGGCTCAACCAAATTGAACCAAATCTTATATATAAGCTTTCAATCATAACCTCAGACGATGATATGATTTTCATTCATCTACTATAACTCGAAGTGCTACTTCATAGTTGGCAGTTGAACAGTAACATATGGTTTAAAATTTTGAAATATTTTTTTCGAACGATTCAACCAAATTGAACCAAATCCTATATATAAGCTAGCAATCATAACCTCAGACGATGATATAATTTTCATTCATCTACTATAACGCGAAGTGGTACTTCATACTTGGCAGTTGAACAGTAACATGTGGTTTAAAATATTGAAATATTTTTTTCGAACGATTCAACCGAATTGAACCAAATCTTATATATAAGCTAGCAATCATAACCTCAGACGATGATATAATTTTCATTCATCTACTATAACGCGAAGTGCTACTTCATACTTGGCAGTAGAACAGTAACATGTGGTTTAAAATTTTGAAATATTTTTTTCGAACGATTCAACCAAATTGAACCAAATCCTATATATAAGCTAGCAATCATAACCTCAGACGATGATATAATTTTCATTCATCTACTATAACGCGAAGTGGTACTTCATACTTGGCAGTTGAACAGTAACATGTGGTTTAAAAATTTGAATTATTTTTTCGAAAAGCTTAACCAAATTGAACCAAATCCTATATATAAGCTAGCTTTCATAACCTCAGACGATTGTTTAATTTTCATTCATCTACTATAACGCGAAGTGGTACTTCACACTTGGCAGTAGAACAGTAACATGTGGTTTAAAAATTTGAATTATTTCTTCGATTGGCTTAACCAAATCAAACCAAATCTTATATATAAGCTAGCATTCATAACCTCAGACGACTGTTTAATTTTCATTCATCTACTATAACGCAAACGGGTACTTCATACTTGGCACTAGAACTGTATAATATGGTTTAAAATTTTGAATTTTTTTTTAAACGGCCCAATCAAATTGAACCAAATTTTATATTTAAGCTTGCATTCATCACCTCAAACGTTGGTAAAAATTTCATTGATCTACTACAACGCAAAGGGCTACTACATGACGATTGCATTTTTAGCGTTTTCAGCTTGAGATCTCTTCAATTATGATGGTTAGCATAAAATACTACTTTGCGTTATAGTAGACCAATGAAAATTTTACCTATGTCAGAGGGGACGAATGAAAGCTTAAATATAAAATTTGGTTCAATTTGGTTAAGCGGCTCAAAAAAAATAAATCAAAATTTTAAACAGTAACATATGGTTTAAAATTTTTATTTATTTTTTCGATTGGCTTAACCAAATCAAACCAAATCTTATATGTAAGCTAGCTTTCATAACCTCAGACGATTGTTTAATTTTCATTCATCTACTATGACGCAACTGTATAATATGGTTTAAAATTTTCAATTTTTTTTTAAACGGCCCCATTAAATTGAACCAAATTTTATATTTAAACTTGCATTCATCACCTCAAACGTTGGTAAAAATTTCATTGATCTACTACAACGCAAAGGGCTACTACATAATTTTACCATGACGACTGCATATTTAGCGTTTTCAGCCTGAGATCTCTTCAAATATGATGCCTAGCATAAAATACTACTTTGCGTTATAGTAGACCCATGAAAATTTTACCAGTGTCTGAGGTTACGAATGAAAGCTTAAATATAAAATTACATTCAATTTGGTTTAGCCGTTCGGAAAAAATAAATCAAAATTTTAAACAGTAACATATGGTTTAAAATTTTGAAATATTTTTTTCGAACGGCTCAACCAAATTGAACCAAATCTTATATATAAGCTAGCAATCATAACCTCAGACGATGATATAATTTTCATTCATCTACTATAACGCAAAGTGCTACTTCATAGTTGGCAGTTGAACAGTAACATATGGTTTAAAATTTTGAAATATTTTTTTCGAACGGCTCAACCAAATTGAACCAAATCTTATATATAAGCTTTCAATCATAACCTCAGACGATGATATGATTTTCATTCATCTACTATAACTCGAAGTGCTACTTCATAGTTGGCAGTTGAACAGTAACATATGGTTTAAAATTTTGAAATATTTTTTTCGAACGGCTCAACCAAATTGAACCAAATCTTATATATAAGCTCTCAATTATAACCTCAGACGATGATATAATTTTCATTCATCTACTATAACGCGAAGTGGTACTTCATACTTGGCAGTTGAACAGTAACATATAGTTTAAAATTTTGAAATATTTTTTTCGAACGACTCAACCAAATTGAACAAAATCTTATATATAAGTTAGCAATCATAACCTCAGACGATGATATAATTTTCATTCATCTTCTATAACGCGAAGTGGTACTTCATACTTGGCAGCAGAACAGTAACATGTGGTTTAAAAATTTGAATTATTTTTTGGAAGGGCTTAACCAAATCGAACCAAATCTTATATATAAGCTAGCATTCATAACCTCAGACGATTGTTTAATTTTCATTCATCTACTATAACGCAAACGGGTACTTCATACTTGGCACTAGAACTGTATATGGTTTAAAATTTTGAATTTTTTTTTAAACGGCCCAATCAAATTGAACCAAATTTTAAATTTAAGCTTGAATTCAGCACCTAAAACGTTGGTAAAAATTTCATTGATCTACTACAACGCAAAGGGCTACTACATGACGATTGCATTTTTAGCGTTTTCAGCCTGAGATCTCTTCAATTATGATGGTTAACATAAAATACTACTTTGCGTTATAGTAGGACCAATGAAAATTTTACCTATGTCTGAGGTGACGAATGAAAGCTTAAATATCAAATTTGGTTCAATTTGGTTAAGCGGCTCAAAAAAAATCAAAATTTTAAACAGTAACATATGGTTTAAAATTTTGAAATATTTTTTTCGAACGGCTCAACCAAATTGAACCAAATCTTATATATAAGCTTTCAAACATAACCTCAGAGGATGATATAATTTTCATTCATCTACTATAACGCGAAGTGCTACTTCATAGTTGGCAGTTGAACAGTAACATATGGTTTAAAATTTTGAAATATTTTTGTCGAACGGCTCAACCAAATTGAACCAAATCTTATATATAAGCTAGCAATCATAACCTCAGACGATGATATAATTTTCATTCATCTACTATAACGCGAAGTGCTACTTCATAGTTGGCAGTTGAACAGTAACATATGGTTTAAAATTTTGAAATATTTTTTTCGAACGGCTCAAACAAATTGAACCAAATCTTATATATAAGCTATCAATCATAACCTCAGACGATAATATAATTTTCATTCATCTACTACAACGCGAAGTGCTACTTCATAGTTGGCAGTTGAACAGTAACATATGGTTTAAAATTTTGAAATATTTTTTTCGAACGGCTCAACCAAATTGAACCAAATCTTATATATAAGCTTTCAATCATAACATCAGACGATGATATGATTTTCATTCATCTACTATAACTCGAAGTGCTACTTCATACTTGGCAGTTGAACAGTAACATGTGGTTTAAAATTTTGAAATATTTTTTTCGAACGATTCAACCAAATTGAACCAAATCCTATATATAAGCTAGCAATCATAACCTCAGACGATGATATAATTTTCATTCATCTACTATAACGCGAAGTGGTACTTCATACCTGGAAGTTGAACAGTAACATGTGGTTTAAAATATTGAAATATTTTTTTCGAACGATTCAACCGAATTGAACCAAATCTTATATATAAGCTAGCAATCATAACCTCAGACCATGATATAATTTTCATTCATCTACTATAACGCGAAGTGGTACTTCATACTTGGCAGTTGAACAGTAACATGTGGTTTAAAAATTTGAATTATTTTTTCGAAAAGCTTAACCAAATTGAACCAAATCCTATATATAAGCTAGCTTTCATAACCTCAGACGATTGTTTAATTTTCATTCATCTACTATAACGCGAAGTGGTACTTCACACTTGGCAGTAGAACAGTAACATGTGGTTTAAAAATTTGAATTATTTCTTCGATTGGCTTAACCAAATCAAACCAAATCTTATATATAAGCTAGTATTCATAACCTCAGACGACTGTTTAATTTTCATTCATCTACTATAACGCAAACGGGTACTTCATACTTGGCACTAGAACTGTATAATATGGTTTAAAATTTTGAATTTTTTTTTAAACGGCCCAATCAAATTGAACTAAATTTTATATTTAAGCTTGCATTCATCACCTCAAACGTTGGTAAAAATTTCATTGATCTACTACAATGCAAAGGGCTACTACATGACGATTGCATTTTTAGCGTTTTCAGCTTGAGATCTCTTCAATTATGATGGTTAGCATAAAATACTACTTTGCGTTATAGTAGACCAATGAAAATTTTACCTATGTCTGAGGGGATGAATGAAAGCTTAAATATAAAATTTGGTTCAATTTGGTTAAGCGGTTCAAAAAAAAATAAATCAAAATTTTAAACAGTAACATGGTTTAAAATTTTGAAATATTTTTTTCGAACGGCTCAACCAAATAGAACCAAATCTTATATATAACCTTTCAATCATAACCTCAGAGGATGATATAATTTTCATTCATCTACTATAACGCCAAGTGCTACTTCATAGTTGGCAGTTGAACAGTAACATGTGGTTTAAAATTTTGACTTATTTTTTCGAACGGCTCAACCAAATTGAACCAAACCTTATATATAAGCAAGCAATCATAACCTCAGACGATGATATAATTTTCATTTATCTACTATAACGCGAGGTGGTACTTCATACTTGGCAGTAGAACAGTAACATGTGGTTTAAAAATTTTAATTATTTTTTCGATTGGCTTAACCAAATCAAACCAAATCTTATATATAAGCTAGCAATCATAACCTCAGACGACTGTTTAATTTTCATTCATCTACTATAACGCAAACGGGTACTTCATACTTGGCACTAGAACTGTATAATATGGTTTAAAATTTTGAATTTTTTTTTAAACGGCCCAATCAAATTGAACCAAATTTTATATTTAAGCTTGCATTCATCACCTCAGACGATTGTTTAATTTTCATTCATCTACTATAACGCGAAGTGGTACTTCATACTTGGCAGCAGAACAGTAACATGTGGTTTAAAAATTTGAATTATTTTTTTCGAACGGCTCAACCAAATTGAACCAAATCTTATATATAAGCTTTCAATCATAACCTCAGACGATGATATAATTTTCATTCATCTACTATAACTCGAAGTGCTACTTCGTAGTTGGCAGTTGAACAGTAACATATGGTTTAAAATTTTGAAATATTTTTTTCGAACGGCTCAACCAAATTGAACCAAATCTTATATATAAGCTTTCAATCATAACCTCAGACGATGATATAATTTTCATTCATCTTCTATAACGCGAAGTGCTACTTCATAGTTGGCAGTTGAACAGTAACATATGGTTTAAAATTTTGAAATATTTTTTTCGAACGCCTCAAACAAATTGAACCAAATCTTATATATAAGCTATCAATCATAACCTCAGACGATGATATAATTTTCATTCATCTACTATAACGCGAAGTGGTACTTCATACTTGGCAGTTGAACAGTAACATGTGGTTTAAAAATTTGAACTATTTTTTCGAAAAGCTTAACCAAATTGAACCAAATCTTATATATAAGCTAGCAATCATAACCTCAGACGATGATATAATTTTCATTCATCTACTATAACGCGAACTGCTACTTCATAGTTGGCAGTTGAACAGTAACATATGGTTTAAAATTTTGAAATATTTTTTTCGAACGCCTCAAACAAATTGAACCAAATCTTATATATAAGCTATCAATCATAACCTCAGACGATGATATAATTTTCATTCATCTACTATAACGCGAAGTGCTACTTCATAGTTGGCAGTTGATCAGTAACATATGGTTTAAAATTTTGAAATATTTTTTTCGAACGCCTCAAACAAATTGAACCAAATCTTATATATAAGCTATCAATCATAACCTCAGACGATGATATAATTTTCATTCATCTACTATAACGCGAAGTGCTACTTCATAGTTGGCAGTTGAACAGTAACATATGGTTTAAAATTTTGAAATATTTTTTTCGAACGATTCAACCAAATTGAACCAAATCCTATATATAAGCTAGCAATCATAACCTCAGACGATGATATAATTTTCATTCATCTACTATAACGCGAAGTGGTACTTCATACTTGGCAGTAGAACAGTAACGAGGTTTAAAAATTTGAATTATTTTTTCGATAGGCTTAACCAAATCGAACCAAATCTTATATATAAGCTAGCATTCATAACCTCAGACGATTGTTTAATTTTCATTCATCTACTATAACTCGAAGTGCTACTTCATAGTTGGCAGTTGAACAGTAACATATGGTTTAAAATTTTGAAATATTTTTTTCGAACGATTCAACCAAATTGAACCAAATCCTATATATAAGCTAGCAATCATAACCTCAGACGATGATATAATTTTCATTCATCTACTATAACGCAAAGTGGTACTTCATACTTGGCAGTTGAACAGTAACATGTGGTTTAAAATATTGAAATATTTTTTTCGAACGATTCAACCGAATTGAACCAAATCTTATATATAAGCTAGCAATCATAAACTCAGACGATGATATAATTTTCATTCATCTACTATAACGCGAAGTGGTACTTCATACTTGGCAGTAGAACAGTAACATGTGGTTTAAAATTTTGAAATATTTTTTTCGAACGATTTAACCGAATTGAACCAATTCTTTTATATAAGCTAGCAATCATAAACTCAGACGATGATATAATTTTCATTCATCTACTATAACGCGAAGTGGTACTTCATACTTGGCAGTAGAACAGTAACATGTGGTTTAAAATATTGAAATATTTTTTTCGAACGATTCAACCGAATTGAACCAAATCTTATATATAAGCTAGCAATCATAAACTCAGACGATGATATAATTTTCATTCATCTACTATAACGCGAGGTGGTACTTCATACTTGGCAGTAGAACAGTAACATGTGGTTTAAAAATTTGAATTATTTTTTCGATTGGCTTAACCAAATCAAACCAAATCTTATATATAAGCTAGCATTCATAACCTCAGACGACTATATATGGTTTAAAATTTTGAATTTTTTTTTAAACGGCCCAATCAAATTGAACCAAATTTTATATTTAAGCTTGCATTCATCACCTCAAACGTTGGTAAAAATTTCATTGATCTCCTACAACGCATAGGGCTACTACATGACGATTGCATTTTTAGCGTTTTCAGCTTGAGATCTCTTCAATTATGATGGTTAGCATAAAATACTACTTTGCGTTATAGTAGACCAATGAAAATTTTACCTATGTCTGAGGGGACGAATGAAAGCTTAAATATCAAATTTGGTTCAATTTGGTTAAGCGGCTCAAAAAAAAATAAATCAAAATTTTAAACAGTAACATATGGTTTAAAATTTTGAAATATTTTTTTCGAACGGCTCAACCAAATTAAACCAAATCTTATATATAAGCTTTCAATCATAACCTCAGACGATGATATAATTTTCATTCATCTACTATAAATAACGCGAAGTGCTACTTCATAGTTGGCAGTTGAACAGTAACATATGGTTTAAAATTTTGAAATATTTTTATCGAACGGCTCAACCAAATTGAACCAAATCTTATATATAAGCTAGCAATCATAACCTCAGACGATGATATAATTTTCATTCATCTACTATAACGCGAAGTGCTACTTCATAGTTGGCAGTTGAACAGTAACATATGGTTTAAAATTTTGAAATATTTTTTTCGAACGCCTCAAACAAATTGAACCAAATCTTATATATAAGCTATCAATCATAACCTCAGACGATGATATAATTTTCATTCATCTACTATAACGCGAAGTGCTACTTCATAGTTGGCAGTTGAACAGTAACATGGTTTAAAATTTTGAAATATTTTTTTCGAACGATTCAACCAAATTGAACCAAATCCTATATATAAGCCAGCAATCATAACCTCAGACGATGATATAATTTTCATTCATCTACTATAACGCGAAGTGGTACTTCATACTTGGCAGTAGAACAGTAACGAGGTTTAAAAATTTGAATTATTTTTTCGAAGGGCTTAGCCAAATCGAACCAAATCTTATATATAAGCTTGCATTCATAACCTCAGACGATTGTTTAATTTTCATTCATCTACTATAACTCCAAGTGCTACTTCATAGTTGGCAGTAGAACAGTAACATATGGTTTAAAATTTTGAAATATTTTTTTCGAACGATTCAACCAAATTGAACCAAATCCTATATATAAGCTAGCAATCATAACCTCAGACGATGATATAATTTTCATTCATCTACTATAACGCCAAGTGCTACTTCATAGTTGGCAGTTGAACAGTAACATGTGGTTTAAAATTTTGAATTATTTTTTCGAACGGCTCAACCAAATTGAACCAAACCTTATATATAAGCAAGCAATCATAACCTCAGACGATGATATAATTTTCATTTATCTACTATAACGCGAGGTGGTACTTCATACTTGGCAGTAGAACAGTAACATGTGGTTTAAAAATTTTAATTATTTTTTCGATTGGCTTAACCAAATCAAACCAAATCTTATATATAAGCTAGCAATCATAACCTCAGACGACTGTTTAATTTTCATTCATCTACTATAACGCAAACGGGTACTTCATACTTGGCACTAGAACTGTATAATATGGTTTAAAATTTTGAATTTTTTTTTAAACGGCCCAATCAAATTGAACCAAATTTTATATTTAAGCTTGCATTCATCACCTCAGACGATTGTTTAATTTTCATTCATCTACTATAACGCGAAGTGGTACTTCATACTTGGCAGCAGAACAGTAACATGTGGTTTAAAAATTTGAATTATTTTTTTCGAACGGCTCAACCAAATTGAACCAAATCTTATATATAAGCTTTCAATCATAACCTCAGACGATGATATAATTTTCATTCATCTACTATAACTCGAAGTGCTACTTCGTAGTTGGCAGTTGAACAGTAACATATGGTTTAAAATTTTGAAATATTTTTTTCGAACGGCTCAACCAAATTGAACCAAATCTTATATATAAGCTTTCAATCATAACCTCAGACGATGATATAATTTTCATTCATCTTCTATAACGCCAAGTGCTACTTCATAGTTGGCAGTTGAACAGTAACATATGGTTTAAAATTTTGAAATATTTTTTTCGAACGGCTCAACCAAATTGAACCAAATCTTATATATAAGCTCTCAATTATAACCTCAGACGATGATATAATTTTCATTCATCTACTATAACGCGAAGTGGTACTTCATACTTGGCAGTTGAACAGTAACATATAGTTTAAAATTTTGAAATATTTTTTTCGAACGACTCAACCAAATTGAACAAAATCTTATATATAAGTTAGCAATCATAACCTCAGACGATGATATAATTTTCATTCATCTTCTATAACGCGAAGTGGTACTTCATACTTGGCAGCAGAACAGTAACATGTGGTTTAAAAATATGAATTATTTTTTCGAAGGGCTTAACCAAATCGAACCAAATCTTATATATAAGCTAGCATTCATAACCTCAGACGATTGTTTAATTTTCATTCATCTACTATAACGCAAACGGGTACTTCATACTTGGCACTAGAACTGTATATGGTTTAAAATTTTGAATTTTTTTTTAAACGGCCCAATCAAATTGAACCAAATTTTAAATTTAAGCTTGCATTCAGCACCTAAAACGTTGGTAAAAATTTCATTGATCTACTACAACGCAAAGGGCTACTACATGACGATTGCATTTTTAGCGTTTTCAGCCTGAGATCTCTTCAATTATGATGGTTAACATAAAATACTACTTTGCGTTATAGTAGGACCAATGAAAATTTTACCTATGTCTGAGGTGACGAATGAAAGCTTAAATATCAAATTTGGTTCAATTTGGTTAAGCGGCTCAAAAAAAATCAAAATTTTAAACAGTAACATATGGTTTAAAATTTTGAAATATTTTTTTCGAACGGCTCAACCAAATTGAACCAAATCTTATATATAAGCTTTCAATCATAACCTCAGAGGATGATATAATTTTCATTCATCTACTATAACGCGAAGTGCCACTTCATAGTTGGCAGTTGAACAGTAACATATGGTTTAAAATTTTGAAATATTTTTGTCGAACGGCTCAACCAAATTGAACCAAATCTTATATATAAGCTAGCAATCATAACCTCAGACGATGATATAATTTTCATTCATCTACTATAACGCGAAGTGCTACTTCATAGTTGGCAGTTGAACAGTAACATATGGTTTAAAATTTTGAAATATTTTTTTCGAACGGCTCAAACAAATTGAACCAAATCTTATATATAAGCTATCAATCATAACCTCAGACGATAATATAATTTTCATTCATCTACTACAACGCGAAGTGCTACTTCATAGTTGGCAGTTGAACAGTAACATATGGTTTAAAATGTTGAAATATTTTTTTCGAACGGCTCAACCAAATTGAACCAAATCTTATATATAAGCTTTCAATCATAACATCAGACGATGATATGATTTTCATTCATCTACTATAACTCGAAGTGCTACTTCATACTTGGCAGTTGAACAGTAACATGTGGTTTAAAATTTTGAAATATTTTTTTCGAACGATTCAACCAAATTGAACCAAATCCTATATATAAGCTAGCAATCATAACCTCAGACGATGATATAATTTTCATTCATCTACTATAACGCGAAGTGGTACTTCATACCTGGAAGTTGAACAGTAACATGTGGTTTAAAATATTGAAATATTTTTTTCGAACGATTCAACCGAATTGAACCAAATCTTATATATAAGCTAGCAATCATAACCTCAGACCATGATATAATTTTCATTCATCTACTATAACGCGAAGTGGTACTTCATACTTGGCAGTTGAACAGTAACATGTGGTTTAAAAATTTGAATTATTTTTTCGAAAAGCTTAACCAAATTGAACCAAATCCTATATATAAGCTAGCTTTCATAACCTCAGACGATTGTTTAATTTTCATTCATCTACTATAACGCGAAGTGGTACTTCACACTTGGCAGTAGAACAGTAACATGTGGTTTAAAAATTTGAATTATTTCTTCGATTGGTTTAACCAAATCAAACCAAATCTTATATATAAGCTAGCATTCATAACCTCAGACGACTGTTTAATTTTCATTCATCTACTATAACGCAAACGGGTACTTCATACTTGGCACTAGAACTGTATAATATGGTTTAAAATTTTGAATTTTTTTTTAAACGGCCCAATCAAATTGAACCAAATTTTATATTTAAGCTTGCATTCATCACCTCAGACGATTGTTTAATTTTCATTCATCTACTATAACGCGAAGTGGTACTTCATACTTGGCAGCAGAACAGTAACATGTGATTTAAAAATTTGAATTATTTTTTTCGAACGGCTCAACCAAATTGAACCAAATCTTATATATAAGCTTTCAATCATAACCTCAGACGATGATATAATTTTCATTCATCTACTATAACTCGAAGTGCTACTTCGTAGTTGGCAGTTGAACAGTAACATATGGTTTAAAATTTTGAAATATTTTTTTCGAACGGCTCAACCAAATTGAACCAAATCTTATATATAAGCTTTCAATCATAACCTCAGACGATGATATAATTTTCATTCATCATCTATAACGCCAAGTGCTACTTCATAGTTGGCAGTTGAACAGTAACATATGGTTTAAAATTTTGAAATATTTTTTTCGAACGGCTCAACCAAATTGAACCAAATCTTATATATAAGCTCTCAATTATAACCTCAGACGATGATATAATTTTCATTCATCTACTATAACGCGAAGTGGTACTTCATACTTGGCAGTTGAACAGTAACATATAGTTTAAAATTTTGAAATATTTTTTTCGAACGACTCAACCAAATTGAACAAAATCTTATATATAAGTTAGCAATCATAACCTCAGACGATGATATAATTTTCATTCATCTTCTATAACGCGAAGTGGTACTTCATACTTGGCAGCAGAACAGTAACATGTGGTTTAAAAATTTGAATTATTTTTTCGAAGGGCTTAACCAAATCGAACCAAATCTTATATATAAGCTAGCATTCATAACCTCAGACGATTGTTTAATTTTCATTCATCTACTATAACGCAAACGGGTACTTCATACTTGGCACTAGAACTGTATATGGTTTAAAATTTTGAATTTTTTTTTAAACGGCCCAATCAAATTGAACCAAATTTTAAATTTAAGCTTGCATTCAGCACCTAAAACGTTGGTAAAAATTTCATTGATCTACTACAACGCAAAGGGCTACTACATGACGATTGCATTTTTAGCGTTTTCAGCCTGAGATCTCTTCAATTATGATGGTTAACATAAAATACTACTTTGCGTTATAGTAGGACCAATGAAAATTTTACCTATGTCTGAGGTGACGAATGAAAGCTTAAATATCAAATTTGGTTCAATTTGGTTAAGCGGCTCAAAAAAAATCAAAATTTTAAACAGTAACATATGGTTTAAAATTTTGAAATATTTTTTTCGAACGGCTCAACCAAATTGAACCAAATCTTATATATAAGCTTTCAATCATAACCTCAGAGGATGATATAATTTTCATTCATCTACTATAACGCGAAGTGCTACTTCATAGTTGGCAGTTGAACAGTAACATATGGTTTAAAATTTTGAAATATTTTTGTCGAACGGCTCAACCAAATTGAACCAAATCTTATATATAAGCTAGCAATCATAACCTCAGACGATGATATAATTTTCATTCATCTACTATAACGCGAAGTGCTACTTCATAGTTGGCAGTTGAACAGTAACATATGGTTTAAAATTTTGAAATATTTTTTTCGAACGGCTCAAACAAATTGAACCAAATCTTATATATAAGCTATCAATCATAACCTCAGACGATAATATAATTTTCATTCATCTACTACAACGCGAAGTGCTACTTCATAGTTGGCAGTTGAACAGTAACATATGGTTTAAAATTTTGAAATATTTTTTTCGAACGGCTCAACCAAATTGAACCAAATCTTATATATAAGCTTTCAATCATAACATCAGACGATGATATGATTTTCATTCATCTACTATAACTCGAAGTGCTACTTCATACTTGGCAGTTGAACAGTAACATGTGGTTTAAAATTTTGAAATATTTTTTTCGAACGATTCAACCAAATTGAACCAAATCCTATATATAAGCTAGCAATCATAACCTCAGACGATGATATAATTTTCATTCATCTACTATAACGCGAAGTGGTACTTCATACCTGGAAGTTGAACAGTAACATGTGGTTTAAAATATTGAAATATTTTTTTCGAACGATTCAACCGAATTGAACCAAATCTTATATATAAGCTAGCAATCATAACCTCAGACCATGATATAATTTTCATTCATCTACTATAACGCGAAGTGGTACTTCATACTTGGCAGTTGAACAGTAACATGTGGTTTAAAAATTTGAATTATTTTTTCGAAAAGCTTAACCAAATTGAACCAAATCCTATATATAAGCTAGCTTTCATAACCTCAGACGATTGTTTAATTTTCATTCATCTACTATAACGCGAAGTGGTACTTCACACTTGGCAGTAGAACAGTAACATGTGGTTTAAAAATTTGAATTATTTCTTCGATTGGCTTAACCAAATCAAACCAAATCTTATATATAAGCTAGCATTCATAACCTCAGACGACTGTTTAATTTTCATTCATCTACTATAACGCAAACGGGTACTTCATACTTGGCACTAGAACTGTATAATATGGTTTAAAATTTTGAATTTTTTTTTAAACGCCCAATCAAATTGAACCAAATTTTATATTTAAGCTTGCATTCATCACCTCAAACGTTGGTAAAAATTTCATTGATCTACTACAACGCAAAGGGCTACTACATGACGATTGCATTTTTAGCGTTTTCAGCTTGAGATCTCTTCAATTATGATGGTTAGCATAAAATACTACTTTGCGTTATAGTAGACCAATGAAAATTTTACCTATGTCTGAGGGGACGAATGAAATCTTAAATATAAAATTTGGTTCAATTTGGTTAAGCGGCTCAAAAAAAATAAATCAAAATTTTAAACAGTAACATATGGTTTAAAATTTTGAATTATTTTTTCGATTGGCTTAACCAAATCAAACCAAATCTTATATATAAGCTAGCTTTCATAACCTCAGACGATTGTTTAATTTTCATTCATCTACTATGACGCAAACGGGTACTTCATACTTGGCACTAGAACTGTATAATATGGTTTAAAATTTTCAATTTTTTTTTAAACGGCCCCATTAAATTGAACCAAATTTTATATTTAAACTTGCATTCATCACCTCAAACGTTGGTAAAAATTTCATTGATCTACTACAACGCAAAGGGCTACTACATAATTTTACCATGACGACTGCATATTTAGCGTTTTCAGCCTGAGATCTCTTCAAATATGATGCCTAGCATAAAATACTACTTTGCGTTATAGTAGACCCATGAAAATTTTACCAGTGTCTGAGGTTACGAATGAAAGCTTAAATATAAAATTACATTCAATTTGGTTTAGCCGTTCGGAAAAAATAAATCAAAATTTTAAACAGTAACATATGGTTTAAAATTTTGAAATATTTTTTTCGAACGGCTCAACCAAATTGAACCAAATCTTATATATAAGCTTTCAATCATAACCTCAGAGGATGATATAATTTTCATTCATCTACTATAACGCGAAGTGCTACTTCATAGTTGGCAGTTGAACAGTAACATATGGTTTAAAATTTTGAAATATTTTTGTCGAACGGCTCAACCAAATTGAACCAAATCTTATATATAAGCTAGCAATCATAACCTCAGACGATGATATAATTTTCATTCATCTACTATAACGCGAAGTGCTACTTCATAGTTGGCAGTTGAACAGTAACATATGGTTTAAAATTTTGAAATATTTTTTTCGAACGGCTCAAACAAATTGAACCAAATCTTATATATAAGCTATCAGTCATAACCTCAGACGATGATATAATTTTCATTCATCTACTACAACGCGAAGTGCTACTTCATAGTTGGCAGTTGAACAGTAACATATGGTTTAAAATTTTGAAATATTTTTTTCGAACGGCTCAACCAAATTGAACCAAATCTTATATATAAGCTTTCAATCATAACCTCAGACGATGATATGATTTTCATTCATCTACTATAACTCGAAGTGCTACTTCATAGTTGGCAGTTGAACAGTAACATATGGTTTAAAATTTTGAAATATTTTTTTCGAACGATTCAACCAAATTGAACCAAATCCTATATATAAGCTAGCAATCATAACCTCAGACGATGATATAATTTTCATTCATCTACTATAACGCGAAGTGGTACTTCATACTTGGCAGTTGAACAGTAACATGTGGTTTAAAATATTGAAATATTTTTTTCGAACGATTCAACCGAATTGAACCAAATCTTATATATAAGCTAGCAATCATAACCTCAGACGATGATATAATTTTCATTCATCTACTATAACGCGAAGTGCTACTTCATACTTGGCAGTAGAACAGTAACATGTGGTTTAAAATTTTGAAATATTTTTTTCGAACGATTCAACCAAATTGAACCAAATCCTATATATAAGCTAGCAATCATAACCTCAGACGATGATATAATTTTCATTCATCTACTATAACGCGAAGTGGTACTTCATACTTGGCAGTTGAACAGTAACATGTGGTTTAAAAATTTGAATTATTTTTTCGAAAAGCTTAACCAAATTGAACCAAATCCTATATATAAGCTAGCTTTCATAACCTCAGACGATTGTTTAATTTTCATTCATCTACTATAACGCGAAGTGGTACTTCACACTTGGCAGTAGAACAGTAACATGTGGTTTAAAAATTTGAATTATTTCTTCGATTGGCTTAACCAAATCAAACCAAATCTTATATATAAGCTAGCATTCATAACCTCAGACGACTGTTTAATTTTCATTCATCTACTATAACGCAAACGGGTACTTCATACTTGGCACTAGAACTGTATAATATGGTTTAAAATTTTGAATTTTTTTTTAAACGGCCCAATCAAATTGAACCAAATTTTATATTTAAGCTTGCATTCATCACCTCAAACGTTGGTAAAAATTTCATTGATCTACTACAACGCAAAGGGCTACTACATGACGATTGCATTTTTAGCGTTTTCAGCTTGAGATCTCTTCAATTATGATGGTTAGCATAAAATACTACTTTGCGTTATAGTAGACCAATGAAAATTTTACCTATGTCAGAGGGGACGAATGAAAGCTTAAATATAAAATTTGGTTCAATTTGGTTAAGCGGCTCAAAAAAAATAAATCAAAATTTTAAACAGTAACATATGGTTTAAAATTTTTATTTATTTTTTCGATTGGCTTAACCAAATCAAACCAAATCTTATATGTAAGCTAGCTTTCATAACCTCAGACGATTGTTTAATTTTCATTCATCTACTATGACGCAACTGTATAATATGGTTTAAAATTTTCAATTTTTTTTTAAACGGCCCCATTAAATTGAACCAAATTTTATATTTAAACTTGCATTCATCACCTCAAACGTTGGTAAAAATTTCATTGATCTACTACAACGCAAAGGGCTACTACATAATTTTACCATGACGACTGCATATTTAGCGTTTTCAGCCTGAGATCTCTTCAAATATGATGCCTAGCATAAAATACTACTTTGCGTTATAGTAGACCCATGAAAATTTTACCAGTGTCTGAGGTTACGAATGAAAGCTTAAATATAAAATTACATTCAATTTGGTTTAGCCGTTCGGAAAAAATAAATCAAAATTTTAAACAGTAACATATGGTTTAAAATTTTGAAATATTTTTTTCGAACGGCTCAACCAAATTGAACCAAATCTTATATATAAGCTAGCAATCATAACCTCAGACGATGATATAATTTTCATTCATCTACTATAACGCAAAGTGCTACTTCATAGTTGGCAGTTGAACAGTAACATATGGTTTAAAATTTTGAAATATTTTTTTCGAACGGCTCAACCAAATTGAACCAAATCTTATATATAAGCTTTCAATCATAACCTCAGACGATGATATGATTTTCATTCATCTACTATAACTCGAAGTGCTACTTCATAGTTGGCAGTTGAACAGTAACATATGGTTTAAAATTTTGAAATATTTTTTTCGAACGGCTCAACCAAATTGAACCAAATCTTATATATAAGCTCTCAATTATAACCTCAGACGATGATATAATTTTCATTCATCTTCTATAACGCCAAGTGCTACTTCATAGTTGGCAGTTGAACAGTAACATATGGTTTAAAATTTTGAAATATTTTTTTCGAACGGCTCAACCAAATTGAACCAAATCTTATATATAAGCTCTCAATTATAACCTCAGACGATGATATAATTTTCATTCATCTACTATAACGCGAAGTGGTACTTCATACTTGGCAGCACAACAGTAACATGTGGTTTAAAAATTTGAATTATTTTTTCGAAGGGCTTAACCAAATCGAACCAAATCTTATATATAAGCTAGCATCTATAACCTCAGACGATTGTTTAATGAGATCTCTTCAATTATGATGTAACAGTAACATATGGTTTAAAATTTTGAAATATTTTTTTCGAACATCTCAACCAAATTGAAAAAAATCTTATATAAAAGCTAGCAATCATAACCTCAGACGATGACATAATTTTCATTTGTCTACTATAACGCGAAGTGGTACTTCATACTTGGCAGTAGAACCGTAACATGTTGTTTAAAAATTTGAATTATTTTTTCGATTTGCTTAACCAAATCAAACCAAATCTTATATATAAGCTAGCATTCATAACCTCAGACGACTGTTTAATTTTCATTCATCTACTATAACGCAAACGGGTACTTCATACTTGGCACTAGAACTGTATAATATGGTTTAAAATTTTGAATTTTTTTTTAAACGGCCCAATCAAATTGAACCAAATTTTATATTTAAGCTTGCATTCATCACCTCAAACGTTGGTAAAAATTTCATTGATCTACTACAACGCAAAGGGCTACTACATGACGATTGCATTTTTAGCGTTTTCAGCTTGAGATCTCTTCAATTATGATGGTTAGCATAAAATACTACTTTGCGTTATAGTAGACCAATGAAAATTTTACCTATGTCTGAGGGGACGAATGAAAGCTTAAATATAAAATTTGGTTCAATTTGGTTAAGCGGCTCAAAAAAAATAAATCAAAATTTTAAACAGTAACATATGGTTTAAAATTTTGAATTATTTTTTCGATTGGCTTAACCAAATCAAACCAAATCTTATATGTAAGCTAGCTTTCATAACCTCAGACGATTGTTTAATTTTCATTCATCTACTATGACGCAAACGGGTACTTCATACTTGGCACTAGAACTGTATAATATGGTTTAAAATTTTCAATTTTTTTTTAAACGGCCCCATTAAATTGAACCAAATTTTATATTTAAACTTGCATTCATCACCTCAAACGTTGGTAAAAATTTCATTGATCTACTACAACGCAAAGGGCTACTACATAATTTTACCATGACGACTGCATATTTAGCGTTTTCAGCCTGAGATCTCTTCAAATATGATGCCTAGCATAAAATACTACTTTGCGTTATAGTAGACCCATGAAAATTTTACCAGTGTCTGAGGTTACGAATGAAAGCTTAAATATAAAATTACATTCAATTTGGTTTAGCCGTTCGGAAAAAATAAATCAAAATTTTAAACAGTAACATATGGTTTAAAATTTTGAAATATTTTTTTCGAACGGCTCAACCAAATTGAACCAAATCTTATATATAAGCTAGCAATCATAACCTCAGACGATGATATAATTTTCATTCACCTACTATAACGCGAAGTGCTACTTCATAGTTGGCAGTTGAACAGTAACATATGGTTTAAAATTTTGAAATATTTTTTTCGAACGGCTCAACCAAATTGAACCAAATCTTATATATAAGCTTTCAATCATAACCTCAGACGATGATATGATTTTCATTCATCTACTATAACTCGAAGTGCTACTTCATACTTGGCAGCAGAACAGTAACATGTGGTTTAAAAATTTGAATTATTTTTTCGAAAAGCTTAACCAAATTGAACCAAATCCTATATATAAGCTAGCTTTCATAACCTCAGACGATTGTTTAATTTTCATTCATCTACTATAACGCGAAGTGGTACTTCACACTTGGCAGTAGAACAGTGGTTTAAAAATTTGAATTATTTCTTCGATTGGCTTAACCAAATCAAACCAAATCTTATATATAAGCTAGCATTCATAACCTCAGACGACTGTTTAATTTTCATTCATCTACTATAACGCAAACGGGTACTTCATACTTTACACTAGAACTGTATAATATGGTTTAAAATTTTGAATTTTTTTTTAAACGGCCCAATCAAATTGAACCAAATTTTATATTTAAGCTTGCATTCATCACCTCAAACGTTGGTAAAAATTTCATTGATCTACTACAACGCAAAGGGCTACTACATGACGATTGCATTTTTAGCGTTTTCAGCTTGAGATCTCTTCAATTATGATGGTTAGCATAAAATACTACTTTGCGTTATAGTAGACCAATGAAAATTTTACCTATGTCAGAGGGGACGAATGAAAGCTTAAATATAAAATTTGGTTCAATTTGGTTAAGCGGCTCAAAAAAAATAAATCAAAATTTTAAACAGTAACATATGGTTTAAAATTTTGAAATATTTTTTTCGAACGTCTCAACCAAATTGAACCAAATCTTATATATAAGCTTTCAATCATAACCTCAGACGATGATATAATTTTCATTCATCTACTATAACGCGAAGTGCTACTTCATAGTTGGCAGTTGAACAGTAACATGTGGTTTAAAATATTGAAATATTTTTTTCGAACGATTCAACCGAATTGAACCAAATCTTATATATAAGCTAGCAATCATAACCTCAGAGGATGATATAATTTTCATTCATCTACTAGAACGCGAAGTGCTACTTCATAGTTGGCAGTTGAACAGTAACATATGGTTTAAAATTTTGAAATATTTTTTTCGAACGGCTCATCCAAATTGAACCAAATCTTATATATAAGCTTTCAATCATAACCTCAGACGATGATATGATTTTCATTCATCTACTATAACTCGAAGTGCTACTTCATAGTTGGCAGTTGAACAGTAACATATGGTTTAAAATTTTGAAATATTTTTTTCGAACGATTCAACCAAATTGAACCAAATCCTATATATAAGCTAGCAATCATAACCTCAGACGATGATATAATTTTCATTCATCTACTATAACGCGAAGTGGTACTTCATACTTGGCAGTTGAACAGTAACATGTGGTTTAAAATATTGAAATATTTTTTTCGAACGATTCAACCGATTTGAACCAAATCTTATATATAAGCTAGCAATCATAACCTCATAGGATGATATAATTTTCATTCATCTACTAGAACGCGAAGTGCTACTTCATAGTTGACAGTAGAAGAGTAACATGTGGTTTGAAATATTTTTTTCGAACGATTCAACCAAATTGAACCAAATCCTATATATAAGCTAGCAATCATAACCTCAGACGATGATATAATTTTCATTCATCTACTATAACGCGAAGTGGTACTTCATACTTGGCAGTTGAACAGTAACATGTGGTTTAAAATATTGAAATATTTTTTTCGAACGATTCAACCGAATTGAACCAAATCTTATATATAAGCTAGCAATCATAACCTCTGACCATGATATAATTTTCATTCATCTACTATAACGCGAAGTGGTACTTCATACTTGGCTGTTGAACAGTAACATGTGGTTTAAAAATTTGAATTATTTTTTCGAAAAGCTTAACCAAATTGAACCAAATCCTATATATAAGCTAGCTTTCATAACCTCAGACGATTGTTTAATTTTCATTCATCTACTATAACGCAAACGGGTACTTCATACTTGGCACTAGAACTGTATAATATGGTTTAAAATTTTCAATTTTTTTTGTAAACGGCCTCATTAAATTGAACCAAATTTTATATTTAAACTTGCATTCATCACCTCAAACGTTGGTAAAAATGTCATTGATCTACTACAACGCAAAGGGCTACTACATACTTTTACCATGACGACTGCATATTTAGCGTTTTCAGCCAGAGATCTCTTCAAATATGATGCCTAGCATAAAATACTACTTTGCGTTATAGTAGACCCATGAAAATTCTACCAGTGTCTGAGGTTACGAATGAAAGCTTAAATATAAAATTTGGTTCAATTTGGTTTAGACGTTCGGAAAAAATAAATCAAAATTTTAAACAGTAACATATGGTTTAAAATTTTGAAATATTTTTTTCGAACGGCTCAACCAAATTGAACCAAATCTTATATATAAGCTACCAATCATAACCTCAGACGATGATATAATTTTCATTCATCTACTATAACGCGAAGTGCTACTTCATAGTTTTCAGTTGAACAGTAACATATGGTTTAAAATTTTGAAATATTTTTTTCGAACGATTCAACCAAATTGAACCAAATCCTATATATAAGCTAGCAATTATAACCTCAGACGATGATATAATTTTCATTCATCTACTATAACGCGAAGTGGTACTTCATACTTGGCAGTAGAACAGTAACGAGGTTTAAAAATTTGAATTATTTTTTCGAAGAGCTTAACCAAATCGAACCAAATCTTATATATAAGCTAGCATTCATAACCTCAGACGATTGTTTAATTTTCATTCATCTACTATAACGCAAACGGGTACTTCATACTTGGCACTAGAACTGTATAATATGGTTTAAAATTTTGAATTTTTTTTTAAACGGCCCAATCAAATTGAACCAAATTTTATATTTAAGCTTACATTCAGCACCTAAAACGTTGGTAAAAATTTCATTGATCTACTACAACGCAAAGGGCTACTACATGACGATTGCATTTTTAGCGTTTTCAGCCTGAGATCTCTTCAATTATGATGGTTAACATAAAATACTACTTTGCGTTATAGTAGGACCAATGAAAATTTTACCTATGTCTGAGGTGACGAATGAAAGCTTAAATATCAAATTTGGTTCAATTTGGTTAAGCGGCTCAAAAAAAAAATCAAAATTTTAAACAGTAACATATGGTTTAAAATTTTGAAATATTTTTTTCGAACGGCTCAACCAAATTAAACCAAATCTTATAT
The DNA here is from genome assembly GCA_963942485.1 of Pediacus dermestoides. Classification (NCBI taxonomy): domain Eukaryota; kingdom Metazoa; phylum Arthropoda; class Insecta; order Coleoptera; family Cucujidae; genus Pediacus; species Pediacus dermestoides. The sequence goes on along the minus strand of CAWWDI010000078.1, from coordinate 21,077 downwards.
ATAAGCTTTCAATCATAACCTCAGACGATGATATAATTTTCATTCATCTACTACAACGCGAAGTGCTACTTCATAGTTGGCAGTTGAACAGTAACATATGGTTTAAAATTTTGAAATATTTTTTTCGAACGCCTCAACCAAATTGAACCAAATCTTATATATAAGCTAACAATCATAACCTCAGACGATGATATAATTTTCATTCATCTACTACAACGCGAAGTGCTACTTCATAGTTGGCAGTTGAACAGTAACATATGGTTTAAAATTTTGAAATATTTTTTTCGAACGGCTCAACCAAATTGAACCAAATCTTATATATAAGCTTTCAATCATAACCTCAGACGATGATATAATTTTCATTTATCTACTATAATTTGAAGTGCTACTTCATAGTTGGCAGTTGAACAGTAACATGTGGTTTAAAAATTTGAATTATTTTTTCGAAAAGCTTAATCAAATTGAACCAAATCCTATATATAAGCTAGCTTTCATAACCTCAGACGATTGTTTAATTTTCATTCATCTACTATGACGCAAACGGGTACTTCATACTTGACACTAGAACTGTATAATATGGTTTAAAATTTTCAATTTTATTTTAAACGGCCCAATTAAATTGAACCAAATTTTATATTTAAACTTGCATTCATCACCTCAAACGTTGGTAAAAATTTCATTGATCTACTACAACGCAAAGGGCTACTACATACGTTTACCATCACGACTGCATATTTAGCGTTTTCAGCCTGAGATCTCTTCAAATATGATGCCTAGCATAAAATACTACTTTGCGTTATAGTAGACCCATGAAAATTTTACCAGTGTCTGAGGTTACGAATGAAAGCTTAAATATAAAATTACATTCAATTTGGTTTAGCCGTTCGGAAAAAATAAATCAAAATTTTAAATAGTAACATATGGTTTAAAATTTTGAAATATTTTTTTCGAACGCCTCAACCAAATTGAACCAAATCTTATATATAAGCTATCAATCATAACCTCAGACGATGATATAATTTTCATTCATCTACTACAACGCGAAGTGCTACTTCATAGTTGGCAGTTGAACAGTAACATATGGTTTAAAATTTTGAAATATTTTTTTCGAACGATTCAACCAAATTGAACCAAATCTTATATATAAGCTCTCGATTATAACCTCAGACGATGATATAATTTTCATTCATCTACTATAACGCGAAGTGGTACTTCATACTTGGCAGTTGAACAGTAACATGTGGTTTAAAATATTGAAATATTTTTTTCGAACGATTCAACCGAATTGAACCAAATCTTATATATAAGCTAGCTTTCATAACCTCAGACGATTGTTTAATTTTCATTCATCTACTATAACGCGAAGTGGTACTTCACACTTGGCAGTAGAACAGTAACATGTGGTTTAAAAATTTGAATTATTTCTTCGATTGGCTTAACCAAATCAAACCAAATCTTATATATAAGCTAGCATTCATAACCTCAGACGACTCTTTAATTTTCATTCATCTACTATAACACAAACGGGTACTTCATACTTGGCACTAGAACTGTATAATATGGTTTAAAATTTTGAATTTTTTTTTAAACGGCCCAATCAAATTGAACTAAATTTTATATTTAAGCTTGCATTCATCACCTCAAACGTTGGTAAAAATTTCATTGATCTACTACAATGCAAAGGGCTACTACATGACGATTGCATTTTTAGCGTTTTCAGCTTGAGATCTCTTCAATTATGATGGTTAGCATAAAATACTACTTTGCGTTATAGTAGAAAAAATGAAAATTTTACCTATGTCTGAGGGGATGAATGAAAGCTTAAATATAAAATTTGGTTCAATTTGGTTAAGCGGTTCAAAAAAAAATAAATCAAAATTTTAAACAGTAACATATGGTTTAAAATTTTGAAATATTTTTTTCGAACGGCTCAACCAAATAGAACCAAATCTTATATATAACCTTTCAATCATAACCTCAGAGGATGATATAATTTTCATTCATCTACTAGAACGCGAAGTGCTACTTCATAGTTGGCAGTTGAACAGTAACATATGGTTTAAAATTTTGAAATATTTTTTTCGAACGGCTCAACAAAATTGAATCAAATCTTATATATGAGCTTTCAATCATAACCTCAGACGATGATATAATTTTCATTCATCTACTATAACTCGAAGTGCTACTTCATAGTTGGCAGTTGAACAGTAACATATGGTTTAAAATTTTGAAATATTTTTTTCGAACGGCTCAACCAAATTGAACCAAATCTTATATATAAGCTAGCAATCATAACCTCAGACGATGATTTAATTTTCATTCATCTTCTATAACGCGAAGTGGTACTTCATACTTGGCAGCAGAACAGTAACATGTGGTTTAAAAATTTGAATTATTTTTTCGAAGGGCTTAACCAAATCGAACCAAATCTTATATATAAGCTAGCATTTATAACCTCAGACGATTGTTTAATGAGATCTCTTCAATTATGATGTAACAGTAACATATGGTTTAAAATTTTGAAATATTTTTTTCGAACATCTCAACCAAATTGAACCAAATCTTATATATAAGCTAGCAATCATAACCTCAGACGATGATATAATTTTCATTTATCTACTATAACGCGAAGTGGTACTTCATACTTGGCAGTTGAACAGTAACATGTGGTTTAAAAATTTGAATTATTTTTTCGAAAAGCTTAACCAAATTGAACCAAATCCTATATATAAGCTAGCAATCATAACCTCAGACGATGATATAATTGTCATTCATCTACTATAACGCGAAGTGGTACTTCATACTTGGCAGTAGAACAGTAACGAGGTTTAAAAACTTGAATTATTTTTTCGAAGGGCTTAACCAAATCGAACCAAATCTTATATATAAGCTAGCATTCATAACCTCAGACGATTGTTTAATTTTCATTCATCTACTATAACGCAAACGGGTACTTCATACTTGGCACTAGAACTGTATATGGTTTAAAATTTTGAATTTTTTTTTAAACGGCCCAATCAAATTGAACCAAATTTTATATTTAAGCTTGCATTCAGCACCTAAAACGTTGGTAAAAATTTCCTTGATCTACTACAACGCAAAGGGCTACTACATGACGATTGCATTTTTAGCGTTTTCAGCCTGAGATCTCTTCAATTATGATGGTTAACATAAAATACTACTTTGCGTTATAGTAGGACCAATGAAAATTTTACCTATGTCTGAGGTGACGAATGAAAGCTTAAATATCAAATTTGGTTCAATTTGGTTAAGCGGCTCAAAAAAAAATCAAAATTTTAAACAGTAACATATGGTTTAAAATTTTGAAATATTTTTTTCGAACGATTCAACCAAATTGAACCAAATCTTATATATAAGCTTTCAATCATAACCTCAGACGATGATATAATTTTCATTCATCTACTATAAATAACGCGAAGTGCTACTTCATAGTTGGCAGTTGAACAGTAACATGTGGTTTAAAATATTGAAATATTTTTTTCGAACGATTCAACCGAATTGAACCAAATCTTATATATAAGCTAGCAATCATAACCTCAGACCATGATATAATTTTCATTCATCTACTATAACGCGAAGTGGTACTTCATACTTGGCAGTTGAACAGTAACATGTGGTTTAAAAATTTGAATTATTTTTTCGAAAAGCTTAACCAAATTGAACCAAATCCTATATATAAGCTAGCTTTCATAACCTCAGACGATTGTTTAATTTTCATTCATCTACTATAACGCGAAGTGGTACTTCACACTTGGCAGTAGAACAGTAACATGTGGTTTAAAAATTTGAATTATTTCTTCGATTGGCTTAACCAAATCAAACCAAATCTTATATATAAGCTAGCATTCATAACCTCAGACGACTGTTTAATTTTCATTCATCTACTATAACACAAACGGGTACTTCATACTTGGCACTAGAACTGTATAATATGGTTTAAAATTTTGAATTTTTTTTTAAACGGCCCAATCAAATTGAACTAAATTTTATATTTAAGCTTGCATTCATCACCTCAAACGTTGGTAAAAATTTCATTGATCTACTACAATGCAAAGGGCTACTACATGACGATTGCATTTTTAGCGTTTTCAGCTTGAGATCTCTTCAATTATGATGGTTAGCATAAAATACTACTTTGCGTTATAGTAGAAAAAATGAAAATTTTACCTATGTCTGAGGGGATGAATGAAAGCTTAAATATAAAATTTGGTTCAATTTGGTTAAGCGGTTCAAAAAAAAAAATCAAAATTTTAAACAGTAACATATGGTTTAAAATTTTGAAATATTTTTTTCGAACGGCTCAACCAAATAGAACCAAATCTTATATATAACCTTTCAATCATAACCTCAGAGGATGATATAATTTTCATTCATCTACTAGAACGCGAAGTGCTACTTCATAGTTGGCAGTTGAACAGTAACATATGGTTTAAAATTTTGAAATATTTTTTTCGAACGGCTCAACAAAATTGAATCAAATCTTATATATAAGCTTTCAATCATAACCTCAGACGATGATATAATTTTCATTCATCTACTATAACTCGAAGTGCTCCTTCATAGTTGGCAGTTGAACAGTAACATATGGTTTAAAATTTTGAAATATTTTTTTCGAACGGCTCAACCAAATTGAACCAAATCTTATATATAAGCTAGCAATCATAACCTCAGACGATGATTTAATTTTCATTCATCTTCTATAACGCGAAGTGGTACTTCATACTTGGCAGCAGAACAGTAACATGTGGTTTAAAAATTTGAATTATTTTTTCGAAGGGCTTAACCAAATCGAACCAAATCTTATATATAAGCTAGCATTTATAACCTCAGACGATTGTTTAATGAGATCTCTTCAATTATGATGTAACAGTAACATATGGTTTAAAATTTTGAAACATTTTTTTCGAACATCTCAACCAAATTGAACCAAATCTTATATATAAGCTAGCAATCATAACCTCAGACGATGATATAATTTTCATTTATCTACTATAACGCGAAGTGGTACTTCATACTTGGCAGTTGAACAGTAACATGTGGTTTATAAATTTGAATTATTTTTTCGAAAAGCTTAACCAAATTGAACCAAATCCTATATATAAGCTAGCAATCATAACCTCAGACGATGATATAATTTTCATTCATCTACTATAACGCGAAGTGGTACTTCATACTTGGCAGTAGAACAGTAACGAGGTTTAAAAACTTGAATTATTTTTTCGAAGGGCTTAACCAAATCGAACCAAATCTTATATATAAGCTAGCATTCATAACCTCAGACGATTGTTTAATTTTCATTCATCTACTATAACGCAAACGGGTACTTCATACTTGGCACTAGAACTGTATAATATGGTTTAAAGTTTTGAATTTTTTTTTAAACGGCCCAATCAAATTGAACCAAATTTTATATTTAAGCTTGCATTCAGCACCTAAAACGTTGGTAAAAATTTCATTGATCTACTACAACGCAAAGGGCTACTACATGACGATTGCATTTTTAGCGTTTTCAGCCTGAGATCTCTTCAATTATGATGGTTAACATAAAATACTACTTTGCGTTATAGTAGGACCAATGAAAATTTTACCTATGTCTGAGGTGACGAATGAAAGCTTAAATATCAAATTTGGTTCAATTTGGTTAAGCGGCTCAAAAAAAAATCAAAATTTTAAACAGTAACATATGGTTTAAAATTTTGAAATATTTTTTTCGAACGATTCAACCAAATTGAACCAAATCTTATATATAAGCTTTCAATCATAACCTCAGACGATGATATAATTTTCATTCATCTACTATAAATAACGCGAAGTGCTACTTCATAGTTGGCAGTTGAACAGTAACATATGGTTTAAAATTTTGAAATATTTTTATCGAACGGCTCAACCAAATTGAACCAAATCTTATATATAAGCTAGCAATCATAACCTCAGACGATGATATAATTTTCATTCATCTACTATAACGCGAACTGCTACTTCATAGTTGGCAGTTGAACAGTAACATATGGTTTAAAATTTTGAAATATTTTTTTCGAACGCCTCAAACAAATTGAACCAAATCTTATATATAAGCTATCAATCATAACCTCAGACGATGATATAATTTTCATTCATCTACTATAACGCGAAGTGCTACTTCATAGTTGGCAGTTGAACAGTAACATATGGTTTAAAATTTTGAAATATTTTTTTCGAACGCCTCAAACAAATTGAACCAAATCTTATATATAAGCTATCAATCATAACCTCAGACGATGATATAATTTTCATTCATCTACTATAACGCGAAGTGCTACTTCATAGTTGGCAGTTGAACAGTAACATATGGTTTAAAATTTTGAAATATTTTTTTCGAACGATTCAACCAAATTGAACCAAATCCTATATATAAGCTAGCAATCATAACCTCAGACGATGATATAATTTTCATTCATCTACTATAACGCGAAGTGGTACTTCATACTTGGCAGTAGAACAGTAACGAGGTTTAAAAATTTGAATTATTTTTTCGATAGGCTTAACCAAATCGAACCAAATCTTATATATAAGCTAGCATTCATAACCTCAGACGATTGTTTAATTTTCATTCATCTACTATAACTCGAAGTGCTACTTCATAGTTGGCAGTTGAACAGTAACATATGGTTTAAAATTTTGAAATATTTTTTTCGAACGATTCAACCAAATTGAACCAAATCCTATATATAAGCTAGCAATCATAACCTCAGACGATGATATAATTTTCATTCATCTACTATAACGCAAAGTGGTACTTCATACTTGGCAGTTGAACAGTAACATGTGGTTTAAAATATTGAAATATTTTTTTCGAACGATTCAACCGAATTGAACCAAATCTTATATATAAGCTAGCAATCATAAACTCAGACGATGATATAATTTTCATTCATCTACTATAACGCGAAGTGGTACTTCATACTTGGCAGTAGAACAGTAACATGTGGTTTAAAATTTTGAAATATTTTTTTCGAACGATTTAACCGAATTGAACCAATTCTTATATATAAGCTAGCAATCATAAACTCAGACGATGATATAATTTTCATTCATCTACTATAACGCGAAGTGGTACTTCATACTTGGCAGTAGAACAGTAACATGTGGTTTAAAATATTGAAATATTTTTTTCGAACGATTCAACCGAATTGAACCAAATCTTATATATAAGCTAGCAATCATAAACTCAGACGATGATATAATTTTCATTCATCTACTATAACGCGAGGTGGTACTTCATACTTGGCAGTAGAACAGTAACATGTGGTTTAAAAATTTGAATTATTTTTTCGATTGGCTTAACCAAATCAAACCAAATCTTATATATAAGCTAGCATTCATAACCTCAGACGACTATATATGGTTTAAAATTTTGAATTTTTTTTTAAACGGCCCAATCAAATTGAACCAAATTTTATATTTAAGCTTGCATTCATCACCTCAAACGTTGGTAAAAATTTCATTGATCTACTACAACGCATAGGGCTACTACATGACGATTGCATTTTTAGCGTTTTCAGCTTGAGATCTCTTCAATTATGATGGTTAGCATAAAATACTACTTTGCGTTATAGTAGACCAATGAAAATTTTACCTATGTCTGAGGGGACGAATGAAAGCTTAAATATCAAATTTGGTTCAATTTGGTTAAGCGGCTCAAAAAAAAATAAATCAAAATTTTAAACAGTAACATATGGTTTAAAATTTTGAAATATTTTTTTCGAACGGCTCAACCAAATTAAACCAAATCTTATATATAAGCTTTCAATCATAACCTCAGACGATGATATAATTTTCATTCATCTACTATAAATAACGCGAAGTGCTACTTCATAGTTGGCAGTTGAACAGTAACATATGGTTTAAAATTTTGAAATATTTTTATCGAACGGCTCAACCAAATTGAACCAAATCTTATATATAAGCTAGCAATCATAACCTCAGACGATGATATAATTTTCATTCATCTACTATAACGCGAAGTGCTACTTCATAGTTGGCAGTTGAACAGTAACATATGGTTTAAAATTTTGAAATATTTTTTTCGAACGCCTCAAACAAATTGAACCAAATCTTATATATAAGCTATCAATCATAACCTCAGACGATGATATAATTTTCATTCATCTACTATAACGCGAAGTGCTACTTCATAGTTGGCAGTTGAACAGTAACATATGGTTTAAAATTTTGAAATATTTTTTTCGAACGATTCAACCAAATTGAACCAAATCCTATATATAAGCTAGCAATCATAACCTCAGACGATGATATAATTTTCATTCATCTACTATAACGCGAAGTGGTACTTCATACTTGGCAGTAGAACAGTAACGAGGTTTAAAAATTTGAATTATTTTTTCGAAGGGCTTAGCCAAATCGAACCAAATCTTATATATAAGCTAGCATTCATAACCTCAGACGATTGTTTAATTTTCATTCATCTACTATAACTCCACGTGCTACTTCATAGTTGGCAGTTGAACAGTAACATATGGTTTAAAATTTTGAAATATTTTTTTCGAACGATTCAACCAAATTGAACCAAATCCTATATATAAGCTAGCAATCATAACCTCAGACGATGATATAATTTTCATTCATCTACTATAACGCCAAGTGCTACTTCATAGTTGGCAGTTGAACAGTAACATGTGGTTTAAAATTTTGAATTATTTTTTCGAACGGCTCAACCAAATTGAACCAAACCTTATATATAAGCAAGCAATCATAACCTCAGACGATGATATAATTTTCATTTATCTACTATAACGCGAGGCGGTACTTCATACTTGGCAGTAGAACAGTAACATGTGGTTTAAAAATTTTAATTATTTTTTCGATTGGCTTAACCAAATCAAACCAAATCTTATATATAAGCTAGCAATCATAACCTCAGACGACTGTTTAATTTTCATTCATCTACTATAACGCAAACGGGTACTTCATACTTGGCACTAGAACTGTATAATATGGTTTAAAATTTTGAATTTTTTTTTAAACGGCCCAATCAAATTGAACCAAATTTTATATTTAAGCTTGCGTTCATCACCTCAGACGATTGTTTAATTTTCATTCATCTACTATAACGCGAAGTGGTACTTCATACTTGGCAGCAGAACAGTAACATGTGGTTTAAAAATTTGAATTATTTTTTTCGAACGGCTCAACCAAATTGAACCAAATCTTATATATAAGCTTTCAATCATAACCTCAGACGATGATATAATTTTCATTCATCTACTATAACTCGAAGTGCTACTTCGTAGTTGGCAGTTGAACAGTAACATATGGTTTAAAATTTTGAAATATTTTTTTCGAACGGCTCAACCAAATTGAACCAAATCTTATATATAAGCTTTCAATCATAACCTCAGACGATGATATAATTTTCATTCATCTTCTATAACGCCAAGTGCTACTTCATAGTTGGCAGTTGAACAGTAACATATGGTTTAAAATTTTGAAATATTTTTTTCGAACGGCTCAACCAAATTGAACCAAATCTTATATATAAGCTCTCAATTATAACCTCAGACGATGATATAATTTTCATTCATCTACTATAACGCGAAGTGGTACTTCATACTTGGCAGTTGAACAGTAACATATAGTTTAAAATTTTGAAATATTTTTTTCGAACGACTCAACCAAATTGAACAAAAACATATATATAAGTTAGCAATCATAACCTCAGACGATGATATAATTTTCATTCATCTTCTATAACGCGAAGTGGTACTTCATACTTGGCAGCAGAACAGTAACATGTGGTTTAAAAATTTGAATTATTTTTTCGAAGGGCTTAACCAAATCGAACCAAATCTTATATATAAGCTAGCATTCATAACCTCAGACGATTGTTTAATTTTCATTCATCTACTATAACGCAAACGGGTACTTCATACTTGGCACTAGAACTGTATATGGTGTAAAATTTTGAATTTTTTTTTAAACGGCCCAATCAAATTGAACCAAATTTAAATTTAAGCTTGCATTCAGCACCTAAAACGTTGGTAAAAATTTCATTGATCTACTACAACGCAAAGGGCTACTACATGACGATTGCATTTTTAGCGTTTTCAGCCTGAGATCTCTTCAATTATGATGGTTAACATAAAATACTACTTTGCGTTATAGTAGGACCAATGAAAATTTTACCTATGTCTGAGGTGACGAATGAAAGCTTAAATATCAAATTTGGTTCAATTTGGTTAAGCGGCTCAAAAAAAATCAAAATTTTAAACAGTAACATATGGTTTAAAATTTTGAAATATTTTTTTCGAACGATTCAACCAAATTGAACCAAATCTTATATATAAGCTTTCAATCATAAACTCAGACGATGATATAATTTTCATTCATCTACTATAAATAACGCGAAGTGCTACTTCATAGTTGGCAGTTGAACAGTAACATATGGTTTAAAATTTTTAAATATTTTTATCGAACGGCTCAACCAAATTGAACCAAATCTTATATATAAGCTAGCAATCATAACCTCAGACGATGATATAATTTTCATTCATCTACTATAACGCGAACTGCTACTTCATAGTTGGCAGTTGAACAGTAACATATGGTTTAAAATTTTGAAATATTTTTTTCGAACGCCTCAAACAAATTGAACCAAATCTTATATATAAGCTATCAATCATAACCTCAGACGATGATATAATTTTCATTCATCTACTATAACGCGAAGTGCTACTTCATAGTTGGCAGTTGAACAGTAACATATGGTTTAAAATTTTGAAATATTTTTTTCGAACGATTCAACCAAATTGAACCAAATCCTATATATATAAGCTAGCAATCATAACCTCAGACGATGATATAATTTTCATTCATCTACTATAACGCGAAGTGGTACTTCATACTTGGCAGTAGAACAGTAACGAGGTTTAAAAATTTGAATTATTTTTTCGATAGGCTTAACCAAATCGAACCAAATCTTATATATAAGCTAGCATTCATAACCTCAGACGATTGTTTAATTTTCATTCATCTACTATAACTCGAAGTGCTACTTCATAGTTGGCAGTTGAACAGTAACATATGGTTTAAAATTTTGAAATATTTTTTTCGAACGATTCAACCAAATTGAACCAAATCCTATATATATAAGCTAGCAATCATAACCTCAGACGATGATATAATTTTCATTCATCTACTATAACGCGAAGTGGTACTTCATACTTGGCAGTAGAACAGTAACGGGGTTTAAAAACTTGAATTATTTTTTCGAAGGGCTTAACCAAATCGAACCAAATCTTATATATAAGCTAGCATTCATAACCTCAGACGATTGTTTAATTTTCATTCATCTACTATAACGCAAACGGGTACTTCGTACTTGGCACTAGAACTGTATAATATGGTTTAAAATTTTGAATTTTTTTTTAAACGGCCCAATCAAATTGAACCAAATTTTATATTTAAGCTTGCATTCAGCACCTAAAACGTTGGTAAAAATTTCCTTGATCTACTACAACGCAAAGGGCTACTACATGACGATTGCATTTTTAGCGTTTTCAGCCTGAGATCTCTTCAATTATGATGGTTAACATAAAATACTACTTTGCGTTATAGTAGGACCAATGAAAATTTTACCTATGTCTGAGGTGACGAGTGAAAGCTTAAATATCAAATTTGGTTCAATTTGGTTAAGCGGCTCAAAAAAAAATCAAAATTTTAAACAGTAACATATGGTTTAAAATTTTGAAATATTTTTTTCGAACGATTCAACCAAATTGAACCAAATCTTATATATAAGCTTTCAATCATAACCTCAGACGATGATATAATTTTCATTCATCTACTATAAATAACGCGAAGTGCTACTTCATAGTTGGCAGTTGAACAGTAACATATGGTTTAAAATTTTGAAATATTTTTATCGAACGGCTCAACCAAATTGAACCAAATCTTATATATAAGCTCTCAATTATAACCTCAGACGATGATATAATTTTCATTCATCTACTATAACGCGAAGTGTTACTTCATACTTGACAGTTGAACAGTAACATATAGTTTAAAATTTTGAAATATTTTTTTCGAACGACTCAACCAAATTGAACCAAAGCTTTCAATCATAACATCAGACGATGATATAATTTTCATTCATCTACTATAACGCGAAGTGCTACTTCATAGTTGGCAGTTGAACAGTAACATATGGTTTAAAATTTTGAAATATTTTTTTCGAACGGCTCAACCAAATTGAACCAAATCTTATATATAAGCTAGCAATCATAACCTCAGACGATGATTTAATTTTCATTCATCTACTATAACGCAAACGGGTACTTCATACTTGGCACTAGAACTGTATAATATGGTTTAAAATTTTGAATTTTTTTTTAAACGGCCCAATCAAATTGAACCAAATTTTATATTTAAGCTTGCATTCAGCACCTAAAACGTTGGTAAAAATTTCCTTGATCTACTACAACGCAAAGGGCTACTACATGACGATTGCATTTTTAGCGTTTTCAGCCTGAGATCTCTTCAATTATGATGGTTAACATAAAATACTACTTTGCGTTATAGTAGGACCAATGAAAATTTTACCTATGTCTGAGGTGACGAATGAAAGCTTAAATATCAAATTTGGTTCAATTTGGTTAAGCGGCTCAAAAAAAAATCAAAATTTTAAACAGTAACATATGGTTTAAAATTTTGAAATATTTTTTTCGAACGATTCAACCAAATTGAACCAAATCTTATATATAAGCTTTCAATCATAACCTCAGACGATGATATAATTTTCATTCATCTACTATAAATAACGCGAAGTGCTACTTCATAGTTGGCAGTTGAACAGTAACATATGGTTTAAAATTTTGAAATATTTTTATCGAACGGCTCAACCAAATTGAACCAAATCTTATATATAAGCTAGCAATCATAACCTCAGACGATGATATAATTTTCATTCATCTACTATAACGCGAACTGCTACTTCATAGTTGGCAGTTGAACAGTAACATATGGTTTAAAATTTTGAAATATTTTTTTCGAACGCCTCAAACAAATTGAACCAAATCTTATATATAAGCTATCAATCATAACCTCAGACGATGATATAATTTTCATTCATCTACTATAACGCGAAGTGCTACTTCATAGTTGGCAGTTGAACAGTAACATATGGTTTAAAATTTTGAAATATTTTTTTCGAACGCCTCAAACAAATTGAACCAAATCTTATATATAAGCTATCAATCATAACCTCAGACGATGATATAATTTTCATTCATCTACTATAACGCGAAGTGCTACTTCATAGTTGGCAGTTGAACAGTAACATATGGTTTAAAATTTTGAAATATTTTTTTCGAACGATTCAACCAAATTGAACCAAATCCTATATATAAGCTAGCAATCATAACCTCAGACGATGATATAATTTTCATTCATCTACTATAACGCGAAGTGGTACTTCATACTTGGCAGTAGAACAGTAACGAGGTTTAAAAATTTGAATTATTTTTTCGATAGGCTTAACCAAATCGAACCAAATCTTATATATAAGCTAGCATTCATAACCTCAGACGATTGTTTAATTTTCATTCATCTACTATTACTCGAAGTGCTACTTCATAGTTGGCAGTTGAACAGTAACATATGGTTTAAAATTTTGAAATATTTTTTTCGAACGATTCAACCAAATTGAACCAAATCCTATATATAAGCTAGCAATCATAACCTCAGACGATGATACAATTTTCATTCATCTACTATAACGCAAAGTGGTACTTCATACTTGGCAGTTGAACAGTAACATGTGGTTTAAAATATTGAAATATTTTTTTCGAACGATTCAACCGAATTGAACCAAATCTTATATATAAGCTAGCAATCATAAACTCAGACGATGATATAATTTTCATTCATCTACTATAACGCGAAGTGGTACTTCATACTTGGCAGTAGAACAGTAACATGTGGTTTAAAATTTTGAAATATTTTTTTCGAACGATTTAACCGAATTGAACCAATTCTTATATATAAGCTAGCAATCATAAACTCAGACGATGATATAATTTTCATTCATCTACTATAACGCGAAGTGGTACTTCATACTTGGCAGTAGAACAGTAACATGTGGTTTAAAATATTGAAATATTTTTTTCGAACGATTCAACCGAATTGAACCAAATCTTATATATAAGCTAGCAATCATAAACTCAGACGATGATATAATTTTCATTCATCTACTATAACGCGAGGTGGTACTTCATACTTGGCAGTAGAACAGTAACATGTGGTTTAAAAATTTGAATTATTTTTTCGATTGGCTTAACCAAATCAAACCAAATCTTATATATAAGCTAGCATTCATAACCTCAGACGACTATATATGGTTTAAAATTTTGAATTTTTTTTTAAACGGCCCAATCAAATTGAACCAAATTTTATATTTAAGCTTGCATTCATCACCTCAAACGTTGGTAAAAATTTCATTGATCTACTACAACGCATAGGGCTACTACATGACGATTGCATTTTTAGCGTTTTCAGCTTGAGATCTCTTCAATTATGATGGTTAGCATAAAATACTACTTTGCGTTATAGTAGACCAATGAAAATTTTACCTATGTCTGAGGGGACGAATGAAAGCTTAAATATCAAATTTGGTTCAATTTGGTTAAGCGGCTCAAAAAAAAATCAAAATTTTAAACAGTAACATATGGTTTAAAATTTTGAAATATTTTTTTCGAACGGCTCAACCAAATTAAACCAAATCTTATATATAAGCTTTCAATCATAACCTCAGACGATGATATAATTTTCATTCATCTACTATAAATAACGCGAAGTGCTACTTCATAGTTGGCAGTTGAACAGTAACATATCGTTTAAAATTTTGAAATATTTTTATCGAACGGCTCAACCAAATTGAACCAAATCTTATATATAAGCTAGCAATCATAACCTCAGACGAAGATATAATTTTCATTCATCTACTATAACGCGAAGTGCTACTTCATAGTTGGCAGTTGAACAGTAACATATGGTTTAAAATTTTGAAATATTTTTTTCGAACGCCTCAAACAAATTGAACCAAATCTTATATATAAGCTATCAATCATAACCTCAGACGATGATATAATTTTCATTCATCTACTATAACGCGAAGTGCTACTTCATAGTTGGCAGTTGAACAGTAACATATGGTTTAAAATTTTGAAATATTTTTTTCGAACGGCTCAACCAAATTGAACCAAATCTGATATATAAGCTTTCAATCATAACCTCAGACGATGATATAATTTTCATTCATCTACTATAACTCGAAGTGCTACTTCATAGTTGGCAGTTGAACAGTAACATATGGTTTAAAATTTTGAAATATTTTTTTCGAACGATTCAACCAAATTGAACCAAATCCTATATATAAGCTAGCAATCATAACCTCAGACGATGATATAATTTTCATTCATCTACTATAACGCGAAGTGGTACTTCATACTTGGCAGTAGAACAGTAACGAGGTTTAAAAATTTGAATTATTTTTTCGAAGGGCTTAGCCAAATCGAACCAAATCTTATATATAAGCTAGCATTCATAACCTCAGACGATTGTTTAATTTTCATTCATCTACTATAACTCCAAGTGCTACTTCATAGTTGGCAGTTGAACAGTAACATATGGTTTAAAATTTTGAAATATTTTTTTCGAACGATTCAACCAAATTGAACCAAATCCTATATATAAGCTAGCAATCATAACCTCAGACGATGATATAATTTTCATTCATCTACTATAACGCAAAGTGGTACTTCATACTTGGCAGTTGAACAGTAACATGTGGTTTAAAATATTGAAATATTTTTTTCGAACGATTCAACCGAATTGAACCAAATCTTATATATAAGCTAGCAATCATATCCTCAGACGATGATATAATTTTCATTCATCTACTATAACGCGAAGTGGTACTTCATACTTGGCAGTTGAACAGTAACATGTGGTTTAAAAATTAGAATTATTTTTTCGAACGGCTCAACCAATTTGAACCAAACCTTATATATAAGCTAGCAATCATAACCTCAGACGATGATATAATTTTCATTTATCTACTATAACGCGAGGTGGTACTTCATACTTGGCAGTAGAACAGTAACATGTGGTTTAAAAATTTTAATTATTTTTTCGATTGGCTTAACCAAATCAAACCAAATCTTATATATAAGCTAGCATTCATAACCTCAGACGACTGTTTAATTTTCATTCATCTACTATAACGCAAACGGGTACTTCATACTTGGCACTAGAACGAATGAAAGCTTAAATATAAAATTTGGTCCAATTTGGTTAAGCGGCTCAAAAAAAATAAATCAAAATTTTAAACAGTAACATATGGTTTAAAATTTTGAAATATTTTTTTCGAACGGCTCAACCAAATAGAACCAAATCTTATATATAAGCTTTCAATCATAACCTCAGACGATGATATAATTTTCATTCATCTACTATAACTGGAAGTGCTACTTCATAGTTGGCAGTTGAACAGTAACATATGGTTTAAAATTTTGAAATATTTTTTTTCGAACGATTCAACCAAATTGAACCAAATCTTATATATAAGCTCTCAATTATAACCTCAGACGATGATATAATTTTCATTCATCTACTATAACGCGAAGTGGTACTTCATACTTGGCAGTTGAACAGTAACATACAGGGTGTCACGACGAGTTGACAATAGACATAACTCTGTTACTAAACAAAATTCGGTTTTAAAAATTGGTACACACCCTTTATACGATGTGCTTTATTTAATGAGAATATTGCCACCTTTCTAGTACTTCCGGTATAACCGGAAGTACCAGAAAGGTGGCAATATTTTCGTTAAATAGAGCACATTGTATAATGGGCGTGTACCAATTTTTAGAAGCAAATTGTGTTTAGTAATAGAGTTATGTCTACTGTCAACTCGTCGTGACACACCTTGTATAGTTTAAAATTTTGAAATATTTTTTTCGAACGACTCAACCAAATTGAACCAAATCTTATATAAGCTTTCAATCATAACATCAGACGATGATATAATTTTCATTCATATTCTATAACGCGAAGTGGTACTTCATACTTGGCAGCAGAACAGTAACATGTGGTTTAAAAATTTGAATTATTTTTTCGAAGGGCTTAACCAAATCGAACCAAATCTTATATATAAGCTAGCATTTATAACCTCAGACGATTGTTTAATGAGATCTCTTCAATTATGATGTAACAGTAACATATGGTTTAAAATTTTGAAATATTTTTTTCGAACATCTCAACCAAATTGAACCAAATCTTATATATAAGCTAGCAATCATAACCTCAGACGATGATATAATTTTCATTTATCTACTATAACGCGAAGTGGTACTTCATACTTGGCAGTTGAACAGTAACATGTGGTTTAAAAATTTGAATTATTTTTTCGAAAAGCTTAACCAAATTGAACCAAATCCTATATATAAGCTAGCTTTCATAACCTCAGACGATTGTTTAATTTTCATTCATCTACTATGACGCAAACGGGTACTTCATACTTGGCACTAGAACTGTATAATATGGTTTAAAATTTTCAATTTTTTTTTAAACGGCCCCATTAAATTGAACCAAATTTTATATTTAAACTTGCATTCATCACCTCAAACGTTGGTAAAAATTTCATTGATCTACTGCAACGCAAAGGGCTACTACATACTTTTACCATGACGACTGCATATTTAGCGTTTTCAGCCTGAGATCTCTTCAAATATGATGCCTAGCATAAAATACTACTTTGCGTTATAGTAGACCAATGAAAATTTTACCAGTGTCTGAGGTTACGAATGAAAGCTTAAATATAAAATTTGGTTCAATTTGGTTTAGCCGTTCGGAAAAAATAAATCAAAATTTTAAACAGTAACATATGGTTTAAAATTTTGAAATATTTTTTTCGAACGGCTCAAGCAAATTGAACCAAATCTTATATATAAGCTAGCAATCATAACCTCAGACGATGATATAATTTTCATTCATCTACTATAACGCGAAGTGCTACTTCATAGTTGGCAGTTGAACAGTAACATATGGTTTAAAATTTTGAAATATTTTTTTCGAACGGCTCAACCAAATCTTATACAGGCTGTTTCATTAAGGGTGGCCACCGGCCATATCTCGGAAACTACTGGGCATAGAAATTCAGGAAAAAAAATTTCATTACTAAAGTGGCCATGAGAAAATCCTGGAAATTATTTTTAAGTTCCGCATTTTGCCACAAGGGGGCGCAACTGAAAAGTAAATAAAAAATTCTAGATTTCTCCGAAAATTCCCACATTAAGGTATACCTTTGGTAACATCATTAGAAAGCTTGGAGAATTCTGCATCATTCTGGTTTAAGGCTCATTGGCGTACCGACCTTAATAAGAGTGGGGGAAGGTATTCAAAGTGTAATCATTTGAATCGCTGTAACTTCTAAACGACTTATTCGATTTTAGTAAACTTAAGCTTGTTTGGAAGAGAAATGTAGGTACTTTTAATTATAGCATCCAATGGTACACGATAGTTCCTAATAAAATTGCTAGAGGGCGCAATTTGAAATAATAACAGTTTTTGTGCTTTTATCCCAAAATTTTAAATTAGACGGTATATTTATGATACCATAATCCGAAAGTAGATTAAATTTGCAAGAAATAACGTGAAAACCGCAGCTCGATATCTTCGTTTGAGAGTTATTGCCAAAAGAATAATTTTTAACACTTTAATTGAAGATACGATTGTTTTCATAGTTCCGTGGTCAAGCAAGCCATGACAAAAAATATTTAAAAACTTTATTTTGTGTAGGTTTGTCACTCATTATGCCAAGGGCCCAAAAACTACTTTAGATTTAATAAAATAATCATGGAAAACTTTTTAGGCACAAGGCACAATAATTATTTTAATATGGTTTTTTAAAAATAAATCTAGGTAGCCGTGAACAAGATCGGCAGGTTTCCAAGGAAATTAATAAATTGGAATAGTTGTCAACTGATTTAATTCTGATAGATGTTGTGTTGACAAAAGTTTCTCCTCGATTCTTTTTAAATTTCTTGTTACCTATATCAAAATTTGTGCTACATCTCTCAAAAATGCTTATACCAATGCCGAGGGTTACGATATGCTTACGTAAGATTCACCATTTAGATAGCCATTAAAAATAAACGGTCCGATAATTCTGTATGCTGAAACTCTGCACCACCAGTTTTGGTGATCCACTTTGCGTATTCAATGAGGATTTGTTTGTGAGCAATACCTAGTGCATAAGTATTGTGTAAATTAACGATAGTAGAGTACTTTGGGGGTTTCTGGCCCAGAGGCTGAGGTTCACCTTGAACTTGAACTAAATTCAAGTAGTGGTGGATATACCCCCACTCCCCCCACCCACTATTAGGTGGGGTAACCCCTTCCCCCTACCCCTCTACATCAGGAGCTCCTAGAGAATACGTCTGCTCCAGCCGATGGTCAAACTCATAATGAAAGAATTTTAAAGCAGGTAATCCCTACCACAAATAACTCCTAAAGAATACGTCTGCTCCAGCCGGTGGTCAAGCTCATAATGAAAGGATTTTAGAAACCAGTAATCCCCTCTATGGTAATGAAATAATTTAGTATAGTCTAAAATGTCGTTGGAACAGGTTGTAGAAAAAGTATGTTCTGCTATACTTGCACACTTAAATTCCAACTATCCCAAAAGGTTATATGAGTTTAGTGATGAAGAATTGAAATATTTTTCGTTGGATTATTTAATTAAATTTGCTAATCCTTTTGAATTGCAATACATTTGGGAAAAATTACCCGAGAGTTACAGACAAAGTATAACTTTACAGCAGGGGTTACCTTGTCTTGAGCATTACAATAGACCTGAGGATAATGTGCATATTGATGGACCACCTCCTTCTAAAAGAAATTGTTATAGATGTTTTTAAGTACGTCACGTGATGTATAAAATAGTATATAACCAGTTAATAATATAATGGAATTTAGTAAATGTGCAAAGCATACTATACACAAGTAAGTTTAAAATTATTATAATTATTGTTTAATATTTTAATTCAATTACACATATTTCAGTGGAATCAACTAAGAAAATTTGCACAATGTCAACAACTTTATTAAACGAAAAAATTTATTTTCTGAACAAGTCAAGAAATAAATACATTTGCATCGGACTATCTCCACAACATAATTTTGATCCAGTTATTAAATTTGTTGGACAAAGAAAACAATGTGTTATTCTTCACGAAGCTGATTGGTTGGAGTTTTTAAATAATCAAGGAATCATGACAAATTATTTTTATTGTCTTGAGACTCAATGGCAGCCGATTATCCTTTCCAATTCCAGTACCATTCATTTTGAAGTTATTAAAGAAAAGAAAATATTACGTATTCAACAAGAATCTGATAATATTTACATGGGATTTGAAACTGTAGTTGAATTGTGGACGTTGTTAAATCTTATAAAAAATTACTTGACCATGTTGAAAAAACAAGATTTTTGTAATTATTACACCAATTTTACGAAAAATATGTCCAGAAAATTGGATGGAGATATTTCATCCAATATTAATAATACTATTTGTTCAATGCATGACATGTATACTCAAAATACATTTTGTTTAATAGAACTTAATCAATTTTGTCCAGAGAGAATTGTAACAGATGTTAGTTTAATGAAACTGTATAATAACTGATATTTTTAAAACAATAAAGAACAGGTTTAAGAAAATTATTTTTATTTATATGATAAGAAGAGGTGGCTTAGTAAAGTATAAATATCAAGCAAACAAACACGTTGGTATATCACATTCAAAATGTGGATGTGTTAAGCTGCAGAATCATGGCCAAAGGCTGAAGATTTGAAAAGTACAGTGCAACGATTAGAGTGTGAGTTTAATGATTTAGCATTTGATGCAGATCATGAATCCGTATACGGAAAAGATATGGTGTTTGAGAATGAACGAGAAAATCTTCACAAATTAGCAATCCGATACGGGCGAGGTGGTGAT